>JAGPOW010003316.1:44034202-44050460 GCA_030014935.1 Caiman crocodilus
AACGCCTTCCTGAAGTCTAAAAAGACTACGTTGACAGGGACGCCCGCATCCATGGATTTGGTCACCTGGTCGTAGAAGGCGACCAGGTTGGTCTGACAGAACCTGCCCTTAACAAACCTGTGCTGGTTGCCCTTCAGCATAAAGTCCCCTGCTGGTCCCTCACAGATGTGGAACTTGAGAATTTTCTCAAAGATCTTTCCCAGAACCAAGGTGAGACTGACAGGCCTGTATTCTCTGGGTCCTCCTTCCTCCCCTTCTTAAAGATGGGAACCACATTGGCCATCTTCCAGTCCTCTGGCACTTGTCCAGAGCTCCAAGAGGGCTTGTATAACCGAGCCAAGGGCTCAACAATCGCTCCTGCCAACTCCCTCAACACCCTTGGGTGCAGGTCATCCAGACCCGCCGACTTAAAGACATCCAGCCCTTCCAGAAGCCCTTCCACCAGATCTACCCTCACCCTTGACCTAGCAGTGATTCCCAAGGGGGAATACAGGCTTCCAGCGGGAGGGCAGTCCCGGTCCCCCTTCAGGAAGACCGAGGCAAAGAACCCATTGAAGATATCAGCCTTCCCATCGGCTGCGAGCACCAGGTTGCCCAACGAGTCCCCCAGGGGCTCGATGTTGCCCGGGGCTCTCTTTTTGCTCCCCACATATTTGAAAAAGGACTTCCTGTTGTCCTTGATCCTAGTCGCCAGGTGGAGCTCTACTCAACACATAAGTTTGAAGGTGTTTAAAAAGAGACTGAAGTGACCCCAGCGCTCATTTCTGCCCAGGGCAAGGGGTCAGATTTGATGATCTAATAGGTCTCTTCTGACCCTAACATCCATGAAACTATGAAACTCTCAGAGAGAAGCTGATGGAGTGGATAGAGCTTGGGTAGGACCTAGAAGGGCAGTTCCAAGAGTATGATAACACTATGTTGTACTTATAAATATTAGCTTAATTTTAGTCTAGTGTAAATCAGATGTTCAGTGTAGTAATATCCTGATAAAAACTGGTATCTCTCTCAGCAGTTTTGAGGTTAACAAGTTCTCTCTGCACAAAACAGTATGACCAGACACATTTTTTTCCACTGAGAGTTTCTACAAGATATTTTAGTCTCCAGATCTCATCTAGCAAGAAACTGGTCTCCCCAGGTGGCCACATTTCTGCTTATCCATTGTTTTCACCTTACCTCTATCTTTCTCATTCTCTGCCCTTTCTTTTTTTCCCCTTCCTAGCTAGGAGTTTACTTAAACTTCAAGTAGGCACTCAACTCTCCAATTCATGGTAATGAGCACATTTTCTTAATAATAGATGGAATGATTGTATTAATGACACTTAATTTATTTTTGTGTGTGCATATGTGAATTATTCCTACTCCCAGTAGTTTAAGAACAATGTGAGGGGGAGGGAGAGGTTGTTTGTTTGCTTGCAACTGACTTTTGTTATTGCACCTGTAACATTTTTCCCTCTCCTGGAAATAGTGTTTATGTAGGGAGAGAAGAGAGTTTGAGGGTAGGGAGGGACTTTTATATAATTACATTTGCCTTTTTCCAGGTCTGTAATTCTGCATCAGCTGTTAAATTATCCAGAGGTCTTTGGAAATAGCCTCTTCAGTAAAAACAATCTCTTTTCTTCCTTGATGAGAAGCTGAATTCTTTATTTTTTTCTTCGAGTCACTCTGTTCTGCCACTTATTTTCAGGGATTATTGCCTGCCCTAGGACTTCGGATACCCAACAAGAAGTGGGCAGTTGACATAAACCCCTCCACCACCGTGACTGTCTTGAAGCTGGAGTAGAATTAACCCACTACTTTTTAATGGTGAGGGCCTGTAATAGCACCTATTGCAGGCCACTACCTATGGATACCTGCTATAGTTTCCTTTTGGTTCCTGGCATAATTTACAACACTGGCTTACAAAACCCATGTAAATTTCTCTGTGGTAAATGCCTAAACATGCCACACCTCTCCATCCCATCTTTCTTTCCCCTGTTTGCCTTTCTAAGTAAGCTCTAGTTCTTACACTTGCTGCTGCTCCAGCCTTTTTTGCTGCTCTAAAGGGAGTTAGTTTTCGGCCAAACTCATATTCTCTTCATTTACTTTTTTCCAGCAAGACCTCTTGTAATTGTTTACACCAGTATAACATGTTCTGGGAAGGAAAACTATTGCCTGAAGTTCATAAGCAACTGGTATAGTGTAATGGGAACTATCCCCTTTTTTTCAAGACATCAAAAGCTACTTTTTAAATTCTGTATGTGATTCTAATGTACACAGGTACTGAATTAGGATTTTTAGTGTTGTTCAAATGTCAGCATTGAATCATTGTTTATTAGACCAGCTGAGTAGTTGGAAAAAAGTTCTTAGCAAGCTTGTGGGTACACTTGCCTTTCTTCAGACATAGGAAGTCTCAGCTGCTTGGCATCTCAGACCAGCAGAGACTTCCAATGCCAGAAAAAGGGCGATTGCACCTGAAAGCTTCCTAAGAACATTTTCCCAACCACTCAGTTGGTATAATAAAAGATATCACATCTACCCAAAGAGCTTGCCTGCTTATGTCCTTAGACCAGCACAGCTACAACCAAAAACCCAGCAGCATTACATAATGTATTATGTCAGGGGTTTCAAACTTCCTGGGCCAGATCCAGACCACAGGACTCTTTGCAGGCTAGATCTAGACCCACCTCCAGTAGCGGGCACATGGTCTGTCTTTAACTGCCATTGGTTTCTGAGCTGGTGGGGGGAGAGGGCTACGCACTGCTCACGCACTCCTTGTGTCTTTACTCCCATTTGCCCCATACTCTGAAGCCCTGCTCTCCCTCCCCGCCCCCCAGAAGCCCCATGTGCTTGATTATTGACACCACAGTAGTATGTTATCAGTTAGCTTTGCATTTCTGTCCTGATGAAGCAATTGTTCCCAAATCTTTAGGGAGTTTTACCAGCTTACTTGAGATATCTTGTTTTTACTGACCAATTCCTGACTGCATCACACTCAATTATCAGATAATGTGTTTGTTGGGAGACTCACTCTATTGAGAGAGAGAGAGAGAGAGAGAGAGATTTTTTTCCATTTTGATTAACCCTAGTTGACAGATGATTTTTTTTGGATATACTTCAACACGGTTTAATTAAGGCTTCAGTGGCTGCCCATGGCATTCTTCTTCAATGATCCAAGTTAAATTTACTTGATACTAACTAATCTTCTTTGTTCATATTTGGTTGATCCAAAATAGAAAACCAATCTGATGCCAGGAAACACTAATTTTTATTATTTTAAATTTTTAATGTAAATCTGACCATCTTTGTGAAATACTTTTAGTGGGGAAAAGTGAAATTGAAAGGGACCTAAAGCATTTTTTTTAATGAGATTGTGTTGTCTACAGGTCAACTGCAGTGCATTTTATTTATTTTGAACCATTTGCCTGTTATGAATTTGATATTAAAATTTCCAACTTCTCTGTCAACTAGCAGGTAAGTGAAAAAAAAAAAAAAAAGAGAGAGAAATAATGTAAAAGATAAAAGACGCTGTGAAATTTAAAGGAAACTTCAGACTGATTGAAAAGGTCCTCAGACCTGGAAATAGTTATTTTCTTTGGAAGATATAAAATAGAACACTGTTATTGAATCCCACATTATTAAATATAAATGTGACTTTATGCACTTTAATACTGCTTAAAGTTATTGGGTACTTTTACATATAATGGGGGGTGCGCTTTAATTAGAGCAACTCCAAGAGCTGCTCTAATTAAAACACTGCAGTATCTTATGTATCATTGACTGTGCACTTTAAAATAGTGGTGGGGGGTGCTTGAACTAAAGCTTGTTTGATGAGCTTTAGTTTAAGCATCCCTGCTGCCGTTTTGAAGCATGAGGACGCTGATACACAAGACGCGGGAGGCTGTTGGAGTGCTGTGTTTGCCACGCTTCAGCAGACTCGATTAATTGAATCTGCGCTGACACGTTGTATTTACAGTATTGGAGCAGCCTCTGCTCTCATGTTCAGGTACCTATCCATGATTGGGCCTATAACAGTAGATATGGTAGCCTTTGGGAGAAGACTTGGTGAGCTTAGTCACATTCAGATACAAAAACTGCAGTTTTGCATGTTTAGTATCTAAATGACTTATGGTTTGTACTAAAATGTAAAGAGTATAGTTTTCAATGTGGGGTTTGCTAGATTAGAGCCTGGCTTTTGGAAGCATTAGTTAGCTTTTAAAATAAAAATAGAAACCTTATTATGTGGAGATGTTGAGAAATGTGCACAGGAACCTTTTGACTACTTAATGTTTTAAAGCTCCCTCGGAACCACCTTAGTCTTTCATGTGTTGAGTTCTATTAGCCTTTCATTCAGTGGCACAGGGTTAACCCTTTTGCTGTCCTGGAAGTTCATGTGGTGATTTGTCAGAAAGATTTATTGGCTTGTGCACAAAATCTCAGAAGTTACAAATACCGTTTTCTTTTTTCTTTTCTTTTCTTTTTTTTTAAAGAAGAAAATATCTTTTTTCCTCCTTGTTACTAAATAGTATAACAAGTCCAGCCTTCCTTATAATAAGTGACTGACAGAGTGGAAAGGAGATTAAGCACTGCTTGACATTTTTAAAAGGACTCCATGTTTTAACTGCCTGTTTTTGTCTAGAGGCTGTCAAAATTTAAGAGACATGCCAAAATTTCAATTGTCTCTTATTCATTTATTTGTTAAATGCATAAAATAAGTACAGTAAAAATATCCTCTTTAATCTAATGCTAGTCCAATATATATTCACTGTTTGGTGTCTGACCCACATTTTAAGTGACTTGTTCCCCGTAACAATAATGTTGTTTTGGACTTAGTTGCTTGCGTATTTAAAGGTCAGTCTTGAATGGATATATGATAATGGTAATATGTAATACTGGATTTTTGAGATACCCTTGCAAATATCTGTGAAAAGTTAGATTTTTTCTTTTTAAGTGCTACTTGTGCTTATAGTTAAAGTGTTTGTAAGATCAGGTCTATAATATGTAAAAACTGTAATTTCCAAGTAACTGAACAGAGCAGAGGCTCTGTGCTGTCAAAATAAATGTTGTAGTGCAGGCTGACAACCTAGACAGCCAAAAGAAAGGACAGAATGACACAGTGGAAATGGTCTTGTTTCATACAGCATGTGCCCAAGTACCGACAAAAAGAGGAGAAATAGGCATGAAAGAAAAAAAAAGGATGTGATTCTGCTGCTAGCATATGTCTAGGATATAGAGAGGAAGTGATGGATGAATTTGTGGTGGGTTTTAGGTTGCCCACCATTGCTTAGTAACATTTTTTTAAAGCATGCCCTAGGAGAAGAGATTGTATAATACTTTGGTAATAAATGTGAAACTACTTTAAAAAATGCCCCAAATTCTATTTAAAAAGTAGTTCCAGGTTTTTAAAAAGAAATTCAACACCCACATAATTATGGACTTGCTGTAAATGATCTGTAGCTCTCTGTTCTCAACAGTGTCAGTAAAGCAAAGCACTTACACAGGTGCATAAATTACATCAGGCTTGAAGATTTGCACTTATTCTGGTCATGCTGACTTTTAATTTTTGTGATGTATTATTTCAGGGCAAACAAATCCTTTCCCTAACTACTTAAAAATTATATCTGCCGTTTAGGAAAAAAATAGGAGTAGGAGTTAACCTTGAGCCATCTTTCTTGGGATGGGATTTCCAAAAGGATTTCCAAAAGTCTTAAGTTTTATAATTGGACCTGCATTGTTAAGGTCCAAATAATTTGGTTTATATAATGATACATTAAGTGGCAGGTTCAGTTATAAAGTATATGGAGTAAGTGTGTAATGCTTGCTGAAACCAGCAAATAAATACTCAGAGAAACCCATAAGGCATGGACAGGCTTACCACTGTGGGCTCAGCTAAACACCTGATAGAATGAGGGTGGGTAAGACATTTCTACGAAATTTGAATACAGTTTGCATGTAGCATAAAAGTTTCTTTGCTGCATAATTTTCTCCTCTCTTAAGGCAAATCTCAACAATTTTCTTTTCTCCTGCCTCTCATGCATTGCTTTTTAAGAAGAGGTTACCCTTTGTGCCTTCTACCCTGTTGTATGTGGTGTGGCAAGATTTGCTAGGTCTCACAGAAGAAGCAATGGTGGCTGAAGTTCTCTTACTTCTCTCAGAACGGACAGTAGACTCATGCAGGAAGGCAGGGCTACCTAAGCAGAGGCTGCTGCTGAATGTGGTGAGCATGAAGATGTGTATTGCTTGCCAGCAGCATGGGATGGATTTGAGATCGCAAGCAGAAGTGAATGTGAGAACAGATGTAAGGATGTGAATAACTGAATAGGTGGTACAAATGAAGTGACTGGATGGTGGTGGGTATTAGGAGAAACATTAGACCGAAGTCATGGTGATGAGAGAGGTAGAAGTGAAAGACAGTGGATTGCTAAATGAAAGAATTAGGGCATGTTGTCCATTTGTATTGGAGAAGAATAGTGTGTGTGAAGGGGGAAAGACTTGGAAAAGTAAAGGAAAGAGTGAGTGACAAAGAAGGAAGGGGTCAGCGTAAATTCAGGATTGTCTTAGAGTTGATTAAATATGGTAGTTTTTTTATGTGTGCCTGTGTATCTATATCCTTTCCACAGATATACTTCTTGTACACAATCCTTCTTAAACTTGCCTGTAATCCTCATTTACACTGATGCCTCTGAAGACCATATGGTTTTTACTTTTTAAGTATACTAAGGACCTTGTTGCACATTAATTTTAGGCAGCTTCTGGAACTCTTAACACCTGGATTGTCTGCAATCACCTTTAAGAGGCTTAAAGAATGTTATGTAGCTCAAAGTTACTCTGCTTAAGGGCAAGATTATCTCTTGAGCCACATAACCTAGGAGCATAGCCCAGCCATCCCTCACAGATGTGCCGCTCAAATGGAAGGCGTGACTGCAAGCTAGCATTAAGTCAATCAGTATTTGTGGTGCTTACATTGTAATGTGTAAAAGAAGCAGGTGTGTGGGAGTGTGGGGCCCGTGCTACTGCCTCAGGGTTGAGGCAGCAGGAATGCGGAGCCCAGCTAGTGGGGCATGGGATCCTCCTGGCTCCATCATGCATGGCTTGCATGCAGTTCCCAGGTTCTCCACCCAAACTGCACACCTCTGTGGGGAGTCCCACGTGATGAAGCTGGTGGCCTGTCCCTTCTCACTGCTATACACAGGTCCTGGAAAAAGGCGGGGTTTTCTGTGCCATGGAGCCAGGGTGGCTCTGCTGTTCTCCCTGCCACGCCAGCTGAGCCCCGTGACCAACATCACTTCATTGCATGGGGCTCAGGCATTTGAGCCCTGCATGATGGAGCTCATGGCCCAGCCATGTGCACTCCTGGGACTCTCTGGGACCGTGTGCTGCCGCAGGCTGTGAATGCTCTGAGGGCCTGCTGTTGCTGCTGGTGGCAGGAGCTGTGCACAAAGGTTGGGGGAGGTGTTTTAGGGGTGGTTGCATACACACTCTATCATACACACATAACCCACATCCCTATTCAGCCTCCCCCTCAACTCATCCCCCAGCCCCCCACAAACCCCATACCCACCCACACACCCTCACATCCCCATGAATACACCCTTCCACAAACCCCCCCATACCCAACTACACCTCCCCACACGCACACATACACCCACACACCTTCCCTCACACCCCACATATACACCCACACCTATACCCTAACACTGCACGCACATATTCCACACTCCCCACACCTTCCCCCATACCCTACATACGCATGCACACACATACTCAAAGCTCCCCACAAACCCCATACCCTTCTACACCTGCCCCTCCACAATATACAGGAGTAAGACTTCATTTTGAGCTATTATGCAATCGCCTCTATATACACTATGGAAACATGCACGAATTGGGACAAAAATATTTTTTGATATAAAATTAAAATATGTTATTGTGGATGTTTGATTTTTAGTATCGCTTCTCGGCCTCTTGAAGGCTCAGATCAAGTGTATAATTTGGCTTTTTTCCAGTTCCAAGATGACAAACTCCTTTCCCAAAAGTAGTACTTTTAGGGGTAAGGTGTGGGACTTCTGGTGGCAAAAGTCAGGGGCTAGGAGTGGGACTTGTGGCCCGAAGATGACAACCAAGTGGTGGGGCACCCATCAAGGGGGCAGGGCTACCCTTGTGGCCTTTGATAGCTCACCAGAACTCATAAGCGGCCCTCCAACTGAAATAATTGCCCACCTCTGAGGTAGATCCATGAAGAATGTTTCACATCCTGTTTCTCAGTGGTGGCATGTAACTGTGCGGCCACAGATAATTACTGCTGTCTTCTAGGTATGATTGGATGTGGTTTAAGTTAAGTTCAGCATATCACCAACATCTAGCAGATGCAGGAACAGATGAAGGTGTTTTTCAGGTATGGCAATAACAGAGTGCATAGATATATGGTCAGCTGACCACATGGCTGGCAGTTTCTCTCATTGTCTTTGCCATATTAACCGATGCCATCAGTTACTATGAGAAGCAGTTGCAGCTGTAAGCCCACAATCTTTGGTCTCTTTGGGCCAGTCAGATTGAATGTAATGTTGTCTTTTGTTAACTTATATGACCTCATTTCTACTGGCTCAGAGAAAGTCAACCAGCAGTAGTGAAGACTACAGGTAACAATGGCTTTTAAAATATAATGCATTAAAAAAATTAGTTACTGAACTACTAAGATTTCTTTAATTCTTAACAGTTAATTTCTTTAACTCTTTTGGAAAAGAGGGGAATACATGTGTAGACTTAGCTGCTTTTGCAACCCACAAAGCCTAAGAGGCTGCTGGCTATGGATATAGCTACAGTATTGAGGATAGTGACCAACCCATCTGAGTTTACTGTAATTCTTGTGACTGTGACAGCTAAACACTAGCCCCTTCTTGCTAGCATCCCATTGGTCAGGAGATGGGACATTCAACAGATGTTACAAGGGTTTTCAGATGTGCTCATCTGCTTGGTTTCTGAAAGTTTGTGTTAAAGGAAAAGAAGGTGCTTATTGTCCCTGCTAGATCCCTAGATGCCTTCCCCCCCACCATTCCTTGTGTCCTCTAAATGCGCTGTTTTTAAATGTGGGGCTCTGCAAGATGGGTTTTTATTTTTCCATATTCCAGGAAAGTAGCCTTTGAGTTTTTATATTCTTGCAGCCCTTTGCGGGTTCCTGAGACAATGAATCTCTCTTTCCGACTATGTTCAGGAAATGTTATTTTTATACCTGCACTTCTCTTTCACTTAATAATATGGGGAAAGCAAGAATCTTTTGCTGTTGCCTGTAACACATTTATTTGTTTGCATAAAAGATGTGCTGTTATCTATGTGTGTGGATTCTTCAGTTTGCTTGCTTGCTTGCTTGTGTTAGTTCCCCATTGGAATATTAAACAGTTTTATGGCATTCATTTTAGCATCTTGTGGCATTTTTCTCAAATCAAGTGAAGAGAGGAAGCATAGCTATGTCCATAGAGTTCTTTGACTATTGGGTATGAATGCTAGCTCCACTCTGTGGGATCCCTCTTCCCTCTTGCTGGATGCAGTATTATGGCTGTACTGGATACCTAGGCACTTTGGTGTCATGGGCAGCAGCAATGCACAGAGCAGCATCAGTGGCTGTGCTGCCAGGAGCAACAGTGGTGGCTAGGATGGCAACACAGTAACCATTTTAGTGTCTTCCCTTCCCATCCCCTGCAACATGGTGCCCTGGGCTGGTGTTTTGGTTGCTTTTCTTTAGCTATGCTACTGACTCTACTGCAGCCCAGAAATCTGTTTTTAAAAAAAGTAAAAACCATCTGGGTTTGTTTCCTTGCTTCTTTCTCTCTCTCTCTTTCTCTCTTTTTACTGTATTTACTTGAATCCAAGACAAAGGGTTTTTTCCCCCTATTTAGCTAGGGAGAAGGGGAAGAAAGCCCCTTGTCATAGATTTGAGTACAAGGCATGGGGCAGGCAGCTGCTGTGGTTCTGACTGACCCTGACCCTGGGTTGGGACTGGAGGTGGAGCCACAGCAATCACTTGCTCCCCACCTGGCTCCCACAGCCTGTGGCCCCTTCTCTCCCTACCAGTTACCGTCAGTCATGGTTCCAGGTCTTTTCTGGCACGGAGCACATATTAGTTCTGGCCCTGGCCTGGTGAGGCACCAGTGATGATGGTGGCAGCAGGAGCTCTGGCATCCCAGAGCTGCAGCAGCTGCCTGCTTGTACTCAGGTCCAGGGCAAGAGAATTTTTCCCCATGTTAAATGGGGAAGAAAGCCTTGCCTTAGATTTATGAAAATGCAGGAGGTGTTTTTAAGTAGGCCATTAATCTTGCTCTGTTAACTTGATAAGTAAACTGAGCTTGGTTTTACATTCTTCTCTTAGGTATGTCGAAATACAACACCTTCATTTTTATGCTGGTATGAAAGACACTTATGCTGTGGTTATAATTATATGAACCCATGGTAATGTGGCCCTTGTGTGTGATGGTCATTAAAAGCTTGAAAGAATCTATACAGAAATATCATTGGTAGTCTGTTTCTTCATGCAGTTTGCACTTCGTGTGTCTTGGTATCTTCTTCCTTTTACGTGTTTTTCACAATACCTGCACACTTCCGGTCCCTGTAGAGTTAATGTCCAGGTAAAGTTTATGTGTTTTGTACTTTATTAAGTACAACAAAGTAAATAAAATAATGAAAACTTAAACAGTCTTGATCCACACAATGTTTGGAGGAATATAGTTATGTTAAAAGTCTCGCCCACAGATTTTTATCAGGTGGCAGCTCAGTGAGTAAAAGAACATATATTGCAAAAAACTGAACAAACATATATATATGCATACATCTCTCTCTCTAGTGAAAGAGGCTGTGTTAAAAATAAGTGCTGTGCATATTTTACAGCATGGATATTCTTGTATTTATATTCTGCAAAATCAGCTTCTGCTCATGAATGTCATCCTGATCATGTGTTATAAAAACATCAGAAGGCCTACACTATGCTGGACCCAGAATTTCCAGTCTGCCACAGAATTCAAGGAGCGCTGTTTCCTTCAACCTCAAAGTAACTAGGAAGAGATAAATTTTGGCCTGTTCACATCTTTGCCTATTTCCTATCCCTTACGTTCTTGTGCAAAGTGGATTATGTCTTGATGCTTTCTCAACTCCTCCAATCCTTCCTCCCTACCCCTCCCACTAAAAGAAATACAATTTGAGACTAACAAATTCTAACTTGAATCTTGGTTTTTTTGCTTTCTCTACTTTGTCAGTCTTTATTCATCCTACTTGAATATTTGTATCCATCTTTTCCTTACTCTCTGTTCTATCTCTTATTATCCCTTTATATCATGCTTGTTCTTTTTTCATTTTTAGTTTTTCATATATGTGGCTGATAATGGACCATTGTGATCATCTAGTCCAGGTGTGGCTAAACCTCTGGCAGGAATGCCATGGGTGGCCTGGGCAGGCTGTCTGTGTGGCACATGGTGAATCAGGGAGGGGACAAGCACCACAGTGGCAGAAGTAGAGCAGCAAATGGGGCACAGAGCACAGGGAAGAAAGAAGAGCAGCATATTGGGCAAGTGGAGAGGATGGTACTCAGGGAGAATGCACAGCTAATTTGTGGCATGCTTGCCAAAAAGGTTGGCCCTCACTGCTTTTTGATGACCTGCATTATATATGAGCCATAGTACTTATCTGTGAGCATTCAATTAGTTTTGAAAAAGTGTTAGTGATGAAGAATCCACCATCATCCTTGGTAAGCTGTTCCAGTTGTGAAGTGACCCTTACTGTTAAAATTTGACATTATGCTTAACCTAAATTGCTTCAGCTTTAATTTCTAGCTATTGGGTAGTATTATACCTTTGTGCTGAACTGAAAAGCCATCCTGAAGTGTGTTCATCCTGTAGGTATTTATGGGCTGTGGTGAAGCCATGGTGTAGCCCTTCCTTTGATAACCTAGGTAAATTTTGCTCCTGGAGACTTTGAGTAAAGGCATTTTTCCCCGTCCTTTTAATCATTCTTGTGGCTGCTCTGTGAGCTATAAGTCTCCAATTTATTATTCTCCTTCTTGACTTAGGGACATCAGAACTGGATGCAGCATTGCAGTAGGGCTTGTTGCACTGGTGCCTGATACAGAGGTAATATAACATTCCTACACTGTCTACTTACAATATTTTCCTGTTATATATAGCTGAAATGTATCTTTTGGCCAAAGCAAAACCTGGATTCACTCTTTCTCTTATTAATTCTCTCTGTTCCTTGACTTTTTCTTTCTGTCTCTGAGTTTTGTACCTTTTCTGTCTCTTCTTCTCATAGGCAGTGGAAGGGGTGGTAACAGGGCTCATCCCCCCCAAATGCAGGACAGCAGGTATGGCCAGAGGGCAGCCCGACTGCGGGCTGTTGCTGCGGGGGGGAGGGGCATGCACACTCGGATACCCTATAAAGCCAAGACTGCAGCTGGCTCAGCTGGCAGGTAAGTTTCTTTAATCTGATTTCTTTATGACTGCCTGGGCTATGGGGGTGGGGAGGGGAGTGCAGATCAAGACCCCCACAGTGCAGGAGGGAGGTGTGTAGGGGCAGGGGCAAATCGTTCACTCCTGCCCCTGCCCCACTCCCTATTGCAGTGTGGGGATTGCCCCAAAACCTGGCCCAGCCAGGGCCCCGTTCACATTGAATGGGGCCCTCACCAGGCCAGGTCGTGGGACAGTTGGAGCCCGGTGGTTCCTCCAGAGGCACAGCTCCAGGGAGCCAAAGGAGGGGGCATGTGGCCCCCCAGTCTTTGCACAGGGCAAAGGTGGGCTGCATCTGTAATCTGGGCTCTGCTCTCTGCCTGTGTGACTTGCTGCTGCTGCTTTGAAAGCAATGTGGCACAGTGCAGCATGGCGCGCCGCAATGTGCGTTGCACTGCTGGGCAGGCCAGGCAGCGGGGCACATGGTGTTGCACTGCATCACCTGCCTACACCCCTGCCTGAGCTGCTGGGCTCTGATTGCCCCACGACCTGGCCCAGCCTGAATGCAGCCAACCCCCCTGCCAGGAACAGCCTAATACCCTGTGCGGGTCCAGGGGAAGACATACCTCCCATGCCTCCCGGGATGCACACAGTGGCAGGAGCTGCCTCCTGCCTGCGCCTCCTGGGTGATCCACGGCTTTGTCCCAGGTCCTGCCCTGGCTGTACAGGCCCTGCCCTAGCAGCAGAAGCAGCAGCAGAACAACAACAATGTGGTGAGTTGAGTGTGAGCGTCCCGGGGGCTCCATCCTGTCTGACCTGGTGGCGCAGTTGAGGCTGGCCGCACTCTGACCCCTCAGGCAGTGCAGGGCCAGTGTGGAGAGACAGCTGGGGCTGGTGCAGTGGATTCATTGGTGTGGGGTGTGCAGGCACTGGTGCTGGGTAACAACCCCACGTGTGGGGGAAGGGGCGGCTGCACAGGCGCAGCGGGCCTCGGCTCTGATCCCAATCCTGAGCCTGGTGTAGCTCTGCTCCCTCCTGATCCCAACCCCTCCTCTCCCCCACCCCTTCCCTCACAGAATTTCCTGCCAGGGGTGGGGGTGGGGAGGGGCACGTGCGCACATGCGCATGCATGCTCAACCCCCCCGCCTCCTATCTATGTTCCTTCCACCTATGCTGCTGCTTCTACTCTCCTGATTCCTCATCACAATTTCTCTTGACCTTACAGCTTCTTGCAGTGCTGCACTGTGGGTACATGCTAAGTGGCCTTACTGTAGTCAGCTGATGCCTGTATTTAATCACCTACATTGAGTACTGGTAACTTAACCACTTCCACCTTCAAGTATAGATATGTGACTTATTTATTGTATTAGTGAATGGAGCTTTCCAAGTGCTTCAGAGTGCCCAATTCTTACCAGTTTCAGTCTTCTGGTGTACTCTGAAGCAGAAGCAGATAGTGGGAGATGATTATAACTGTAAGGAGACCAGAACCAAGGCAGTATTAAAACTTAGGTTGACACATAAGCATAATAGCTGTGGCACTCAGAGAAGTCCTGCTTTGTTTTGAGCCTCGCCGATGACAAGGCTACTAGAAGCTGTGTTAGAGCTGTTTATATTGTCTGCTTTGCAAGGGTAATATCCTAAGATGTTTGGAGAGGAGGCAGTGCAATTTTTTCCTCTGGTTTGACAGTCTTATTGAGGGTATGTTGTTTGCTTCTGAAAGATCACTCACATATTTCAGTAACAACATCATAAAGAAACAGAGACAGATGACCAGAGATATAATAAAAGATGTGCTAGTGTATCTTATTATATACCTGTCATTACAGAAGTATAGTGAATGAGTCTCCAGTCCCCAGTGGGAGAGAGATGTTTTGGCACACAATAAATGTAATACTCGTTGAGAGACAGTAGTATCACCTTGCATACAAACTGCGAGATTTTCTTCCCTGTAATTTTAAGAAAGAGGAGAATTAAAGAAATCTTAGTAGTTCAGTAACTAATTTTTTTAATGCATTATATTTTAAAAGCCACTGTTACCTGTAGTCTTCACTACTGCTGGTTGACTTTCTCTGAGCCAGTAGAAATGAGATCATATAAGTTGAAAGGAAAAAAAAAAGGAGGGAAAGAATCTGCCATTCCAGGAAGGAACTGAAGAATTGTCAGCACTCCTTCCTTGAGGTCTGCGATCGGTATCTGAGGTCCATTCTGAAAATTTTCCATTTCTTTATCACAAGTCATTGTTTCTACTGAGGCATGATTCTGTAGCTTTGGTGTACAAATAGTACATGGTGAGTATGTATTTTAGGAGGAGATGTCTGTTGTCAGAAGTATTTTGTATTTGTCGTTTGTAGAAAGTTTTGGTTTTTTTCCCCTTTGAGTTTAAAGAAGACTTTTTTTCATGATATGCATTTGTTCCCTCCGCTAAGGTTACTTGGAGATACAGACTTCAAAGAGCTTTGAAGTAATCTGTTATTGTATGTGGCTAATCTAACTGATCTGCGAAAGAAAGGGATACCTGGCTGGGGTGGGGTCTGAGCAAATTTTTCCAACTGATAAAATCAGCTGAAAAATGGTGCAAGTGCCTTTCAGACAAAGGCAGAATGCTTTGCAGGCTTGTGTTGTGCAGTGTTTGGAAAATGCTAGTTTGTGCAGTTTGGGTGGTAGTCTTTCATTTGAGGGCCTCCACCTCATTTCAGTAAGGGATGAATTATACAGGAGCATTTGTTTTTGCAGAATGTGTATCCACCAATACATTTCTAGTAGAATAATGAATCTGAAATAATTGTACCAACACAGCTGGCTTTAACCTACTTTCCTTTTTGAGTCTGTGCATCTCTACAATGAGATGTGTTCCCTTCCCACTCTTACCACCCCCTCTCCCAAAGTGGGGAAAAAGTGTGAGACATTCTGGGAAGATATTTCTGGATCATTGTTCTTTTGTGGGAGGAATGTGTTATGGGATTTTTGTCACAGGGCTTGGGGTGGGGAACACCTGCCAGAAGATGCAGGTATTTTGGGACTTGGGGTCACAATCCTATCACTCATCTGTCTTTTGTAAGCCATCTCCAGTTTTTAGATTGTTGTCAGCCAGCCTGGAGAGAACATTGCTGTGTGCCACAGTTTTGATAAAGGTAAAGATTTCTGCAGGGGATATCTTCTATTAGACCAACTGTATAGCTGGGAGGGACACAGACAAGCTTTTGGGTACCCTTCCTTGGGTCTGAATCCTGAGAAGAAGGGTACAAAGGTACCTAAAAGCTTGGCCATGTCCCTCCCAGCTATATAGTTGGTCCAATAAGAGGCATCACGTGCAGAAATCTTTGCCTTTTGTATTTTTCCTAGACTATTATAACTATAACATCACCTCCACACTACTTATCCTGATAGCTAGGGACCTATTTAAATCATGGCGGATGTCTGTGGCACAGCAGTGCTTTCAGTTTTATTCTTTTCATCTTGTGTCCCCACTCCTGCCACCAAGTGGCCAAGGGGCAATTAAAGCTGTAGTTTTTACCTCTCAACCACTCAGCAGCATGGATGGGGGTACATGGAGAAAAGAGAGATATTAAAGGCACCACTGTGCTGTGAACTTCTGCCGCGATTTAGGTAGGTCCCTTCTGATAGTCATTAGTCCACAGAGGCTGCTGCATAGTTTCATAGTAACTAGGGTCAGAAGGGGCCTAGAGCAGGCCATCTAGTCTGACCCCCCGCCAGTGGCAGGAATGAGTGCTGGGGTCACAGGACCTCAGCCAAGTACTTATCCAATCTACTCTTGAAGATGCCCAAGGTAGGAGCAAGAACCACTTCCCTAGGAAGCTGGTTCCACATCCTAGCCACCCTAACTGTGAAGTAGTGTT
>JAGPOW010003316.1:44050560-44063499 GCA_030014935.1 Caiman crocodilus
TGTTCATCTTGGCATCAACAATGACGCCAAGATCCCGTTCCTCCACCGTGCTAGTAAGAGGGGAGTTTCCCAGCCAGTATGTGTGCTGGGGGTTGCCTCACCCCAGATGCATCACCCTGCACTTGTCCACATTGAATCCCATCCTGTTCCTGTCCGCCCATTCCTGCAGCCGGCCCAGATCCCGCTGCAGCATCTCCCTCTCTCCTGGTGTCCCCACCTCAGCCCACAGTTTGGTGTCGTCAGCAAAATTGGACAGCTTACTTTCGACCCCCTCGTCCAAGTCAGCGACGCATATTTTTTGCAGTCATGCAGATCAGACAGCTTTGGCTGTAGGGGTGCTCAGCTAATGTATTCCTTAATTGATGTGGGAGAAAAAAAGGAGGGGAAAATTGAGTGGCTAGGTAGGATGACCAACAGTGATGACTCACTTTCACAATGACAAATGACACTCCTAGAGAGCTCACAAAGAGCTACAGTAGTAGCTCACTGGCATGAAAGCTGCCAGTGAGCTTGAGTGCAAAGAAGTGTGTCCATTGCCTTTTGGGTACTCAGCTTGCCCCCACTTTCCCTTTTTTCCTCCTACATTCAACAGCTAATCACTTTCATGTATAAAGGGGGGGTGCTGGTGACCTGGGCCATGAAATTTGGCTTTTTACAGGGGGCTGTTGATGGATTTCCACAGAAGTGGTTTCTGAATCATGTTGAGAGCCCTTGACAAGGGCATAGACCCTAAATGCGATATATTTTTGTTTTTGCCCCAGTCTTAGAGTACGCAAACATAAAAGGGTATTGCTTCATGGTTCTGTAAGGCCTGGCTTGTTACTATGGAAGTTTCACTCATATTAATGCAGTGACCCAGAAAGGTTCATGCTACAGGGTCTTTAGAAACTCCCGCAGGTCTCTCTCTGTGAAATGAAAAGGGAAACGTGCTCCTAAGACCACTTTGAACACTAATGGAGTTGTGATTCCTGCTGTCATTCTGGAAGAACCAGCTTTCCCTGGCTTACAAAGCCTTCTGCTGGAGAGCTAAGTGGGAGGCTTTGCCTAACTGCTTTAAGTAGCTGCAGATCAGTAATGGAGTGTGTGCATGTGTGTGTAAAATGAAGGGGCAGGTAAGTAAAAGGGTGCCTTATGACAAGGCTGGATACTTCATTAGTACACATCTCTTGTGAGAACTGACTGCTTGGATTCTCACATCTCTTGAGAACAAAGGAGAAAGCTCCACAAATGGGTGAGAAGCAATACATCAGGGGCTTTTAGAACATTACACACAGTTAGAAAAACTGCTTCTGCAAACTGCAGTGAGCTGTCAGGGTCACAGGAGCTGGTATGTTTCTGCTAGTGAGCTGAAGAGCTGAAATGGTGAACATTTTATTGTGTCTTTTTACTGTGTGTAAATATATAGAAATCTAAGTATAATTTATATACTTTGTGGAATGATGTTATGGAAGTGTCTTTTCTTGGATGACATGACATTATGAAACTTTGAACTCATGTCAATAAAAATCCTTTATTTATTGAATATAGGAGTACAAGCTTGAAATTAGAAGACTGTAAATCATGACACACAGGGCAAACTTTGGGGGACGTAGATTTAGATGTAGCACACCTGCTTGAAAGTGCTGTTTTAACAAGTATTCCTTGATTTACAAGTTTCCTAGCTTCTGTGGTGTAGTATAGTGTCTCTCCTTGTCATCTCTTATAGCTATGGCAGGGAAGGTCTCAGCATCCATTGGAGTAAGGAGGAAGCTGAAAGTGCCTCTGGCTGGTCCTTAGGGAAGTGTGCTATTGCTCTCAACGAGAGCAGAGAATATGTAGGCTGGGAGCTGGAGTTGCCAGCCCAGGTAGTGATCAGCTACAGTCAAGATAGCCCTTGCATCTCATTTCATTGACATTTCTTGCTTTTTCCTTTTATGTTTGGACTACATAAAGCTATTGGCCTGCTTCACAAAGCAGACCCCTATCAGGGTCTCCTCAGCCCAGGGCTCCCTACAGGGCTTTTCACTCATGGCAGACCCCTCTCTTCCATCATAATGGATCAGGGCCTCCTTCTGTTATCCTCTAGCTTAGGGGGTGTCAGATATGTCTGGCTTACCATAGCTGAACTGCACCACATGTAACGTCACACACTGTGCCCCCTCCGGCCAATTCATCTGCGGTGCAGATTCCAATGTGCTGGAGCAAGTGCTGTGTACTAGGCCTATGTGAAGCAGCAAGTATTCAGTTTGGACTCGGACTCGACCGATTCGAGGGACAGTGATTCGAATCACTGTCCCAATTTGATTAGGCCGATTTTTGGATTCGGTGATTTGGCTGCCAAATCGTCTACCAAAGCTTCGGACAGCCCTAACAGACCGGGATACGTTCCCAGGTGGTGAGGGAGGGAGGGAGGCTGGGACTATGGAAGGGCTGTGCCGTGCTGTGGTGCAGGTAGCTGGTGTCAGCTGCTCCCAGGGCCTCTGCAGCAGGGGCTGGGGGAAGTGGCAGCAAGCAGAGCCCTGGGTGGCATGGGGGACAGTGCAGCTTGTCTGCATTGACCCTATCCCCTGCTGCAGAGGCTCTGGGAGCAACTGGTGCCTGCTGCAATAAGAACTGTCAGTGGGTGTGAGTTGTGCCTCTTCCTGCTCTGCTGTGGGGGATGCGGGCTGTGGGGGGCTGCATCGGGCTCTTTCCGGGGAGTGTGTACCTCTGGATCTGGACATGGGATGACAGGAGGCTGCCCCTTCTCTAGTCCCAGCCTCATTCCTCATTCCCCACCTCCCTCACCAACTTGGGAACCTACCCCTATCTATTACGTTATAAAATGAGTTTGCTTTATGTGAGGGAAACCTGTATAGCCTATGGCTGAATCTTGAATTGGCCCCGAATCTCTCCAGATCAATTCGGAGGCTTCCAATTCTATTTGGACCTCTTAATGGGTCTCCTGATTCAATTCTGATTTGGAGATTTGGCTGCCACATCAGGCCACATCTCTTCTGAATCAAATCGGTTACTGAACCTTTGCACAGCCTTACTGTATTACTGTATATGGCTCATGTTCCGGAGTGGGCACTGCACATGACACAGTCTGGCTGGGATGGGCACCACATGTAGTCCACATGTGTAGCATGGCACCCACTCTGGCCAGGCCGGATCTGTGCTTCTCACCGCTGGCTAGACTGCACTGCATGCAGCACCTGTTCTAGGCACTCTATGATCTGCGCTGCCTGTGCCCATGTGTGTGGCACAGTCCTGGAATGGTAGGGGTAGGTGTTGTATACCGTATATGTCCTGGAGCTTGCCCATGGGGCTGGTCCAGTGCACCCTGTTTCCCATGCGGGTCTGCTCAGATCCAAGGGCAGCACCAGGGGCTGGGTGATGGGGCTCTGTGTGCTGTATGTTTGATAACCCTGCTCTAGCTGGTAGTCGTCCAAGCCATTCACCTGACATTGCCTGATGATCAAGGATCCTGGTTTTCTCTAATTAAAAATATTCAAAGTTTTCTGATTTAAAAAAACCCAAACAAACTCAAATTCACTGATATATTATCTATAGTGGCATTTTTGTTTTAATCATGGAAAAATGTGGATTTTGGGTTTGTTGGGTTTTTTTAATCAGAAAACGTTGGATGTTTTCAATCAGAAAAATCAGGACCCATGATCATCAGGCAATGCCAAGTGAATGGCTCTGACTATATGTCTATATAAATATCTATAGATAGAGATATCTATATAGACACGCGTGCGCGCGCACACACACACACTGGTGTTTTGTTTTAATAATGTAAAAATATGGATGGGGTGTGTTTAAATCAGAAAATTTTGGATTTTTTTTATCAGAATACATCAGGATCTCTGCTGATGATTCCTTCTGCCTGCCTTTTGCCAAAACAAGGCTGGCTGTTCCTTGGTCCCTGTGATCCTCCACGGAGCAGACTGACCTGTCATAGACCTTCACTCTAGTCCTTTTTCTTATTTTTCCTAGGGGAGGCAGCTGTTTGATCCCCAAACATTGAATCTCTTATCTTCCAATTTTTTTGACCCAGATATTTGCCAGGCATTGTGAGGTTGATTCATACTCCTGTCTGGGGAAGGCCATGACACATCGGGTACAGGAACTGGGGGAGCTGCAAAACGGAATGAGCCGTTATTGTGCTAATGCCAGTCTCCATGGCAACAAGGATAAAATGTTGCTTCTTCCTCAGTTTGGAATATCATTCATATAGCTTTTTCGTAGAGTGGGGTGAGTTTGGTTATGATAAGCTGTTTTCCACCTTACGCCCCTTCACATAAGAATTTTCAACCACTCCTGAGTGAGTAATATTGAGTAGGGGAGCAGCAGGTTAGTTGTTGTTTTGTGTACTTCTGTAGGTTGTCCTTACATTGAAAGAGTTGACTGTGGGGCGTGTAACCTGGAGATGGAGAAGGGCCTTGTTCAGAGGTGCTGGGCAGACCAGCAAGACATCTAGCATTGTTATTCACTGGCACAATCCCCTCCCACAGTTGCTTTGTGACTGCAAGGATACAAGAAGGCTACACTGCCTGATATCGTCCATGCCAACATAAAGCATAATTTTTTGTTTAGATTCTCTGGTATAATGTCTAGAGATCAGCACAGTCTGCTGCAAATTAAATAGATGTTCCCAGCAATTTGTTCTGAACCCAGGAAGTTCAGGTGCTCGAAGCTCAATTTTTAAAAGTAGCCCAGTGCATTATCATCTTCCTGCATTTTTTCATTGTCACGCCTTGGGGGAAATATGCCACCATTCAGTGTTGTGCCATCTGAGAGCTTAGGGCATTGCTCAGACCATGAACCCATGAACTGTTTATGTTGCATTTTCTTTTTCTGCATCTGCTGTTTTGATAAGCAGGCCTGTCTTAAAAATATGTGCGTCTTCTAATTGCCCTGGTGCTGCCAGCTTGAACAGGCAGGTGTGGGAGGGAGTGGAGAATGGCATTGGCCTGGGAAAGGAGGGAAAAGGCCATGTGTCCAGCGGCTGTGAGATGCAGGAACTTCTACCTGTTGGGCATGCCATTTTGGGCATAGGACAGGGTGTGTGAGAGCAGCTAAAGTGTAGCAGATTTGGAAAGACCGCTAAATTCCTATATGCAAAAGATAGCACTTGCCATTGGGTTCCTTGAACTATTCTTTTTCTAACATCACCGTGGTATGTGGTAATATAGCATATCATACTGGCTGGGGAAGAGGCCTTTTCCAGTATTGTAAATCTGAGCATCTGCTTGGGATTTGGGAGCAGTCTCATGACTGCTGCATGCAGAAGAGGCCCTGGCTTTCCTGAGAATCTTCCTTCTGCTCTGAGAAGCCTTTATTGGTACTTTTGGTACTGTCTATAAAGAACAGAGATCTGTGATGGCCTCCTTGTTGGCAGCAAAAACACCAAACCAGACCAAATAAGCATCCCAGTCATCAGGGCAAGTGCTGGCAGTCTTGCCAGCGGCCTTGTTTCTGTACCTGATTTCTTTTTTGCTATCCTGCTGGAGCACCTTTCCTTCATTGGAGCATCAGGGTATGTCCTGGGCATCTCCGCCTATACGGACAGGTGGTTAGCTGTGTTAGTTTGAAATCTGGCAGAAGACAGGGCTGGGTGGCACCTATGGGTACCTATAGATGTGCTTGTTCAAGTTCTAATTAGAATGCTCCAGTGTGCATTGAGCCCTCATGCATTTCAAAATGGCTATGGGGGTACTTTATTTACACCTTGTTGAATGAGCTTTAGATAAAGTGCCCCCTTGGCCATTTTGAAATGCTTAGGAGCTGAACACACTTGATAGTAAACCATTTTAATTAGAGCATCTGTCCAGGAACCACTCTAATTAAAATGCCTCCCAGCCCCCACAACCCTTAAGCATGTGTATAGGCAGCCTAACTGGTTCCCTACCTTCTGCCTCTGTCTGTATGGTAAATTTGTCATCCCTGGCAGTAGTGCCCTTAAGCATGCTGTATGGATTTGAATGGGCTGTCTCCTAAGGTAGTAGGGAATAGTCATGCAGGTGGGCTAATCAGCACTCTTACTTAGCAATAGTAATTAGCCCACCCAGGCATTGCCTGGAGGCAGTCATGCAGCTTTCTGTTTAGGAAAAGCAACCCTCAATGTACTTAAGGCACTTGCCATCCTGGCTGGTAAATTTGCCATGTAGGCATAGCTGCTCATACCTCTGCCTGTCACTTGCTTCAATTTCTGGGAGTATACACCAACATACACAAGGCCTGCTATAATAAGGAGAGTGTGTGATTCTACAACACCCTTGTCTCTGCTTTGGCATTTAAACAAGAAAGGTACATCTGCCCAACTCAACCTCAGAGTAGGAGAGGGCACGCAGTCAAGCAGACAGATCAATCCAGGTGTGAAACAATTGTAATGGGAAGGGAGATATTGCCAGAGGTAGAAAAATTTTTTCAAAATATATATGACTTTCTGGAGTGAGTCATCCTGGATTAACTGATTTCAAAGAGAATTATCCAGTTCATAATAAATGCCCAGATAATGCAGACAAAAACAAAAAGTCATATGGGTTTAAGGTATTTTAATTCAGAAAACAAATTTAATGCAAAACATCCCATTGCAACCCTTGTCTTGCTAATCAGTAAAAAAAAAGGCATTGCATAAACAGGCTTATAAGTAAAAATGGTAATGAAAAAAATGTGTGATGGCTTTTTTAAAAATCTGTTTTATGTAACTCCAGCTGTCAAAGAACTTTTTTCTTTGGGAGAAGAGGAATTTCCTTACTTTGTACAGCCGAAGGGAAGGGCTTCTTGAATTAAGTTCTTTCTTTTTTTATAGTTGACTACAAATAGCTTTAAGTAAGTGTTGATGGGAGAGTGTTATATTTAACTAGTGATAGGGGGGGAGCCAAATGAGAGGTAAAAGACCTAAACGAAGCTCGCTAAACAAAGTCCAGACTGAAGAATTACTTCATTCACTTGCAGAGTAAAATACAAATGTAATAAGCCTGTTCAACATGTAAATGAGCCATCGGCACTTTAATGCAGGATTAGCATCATTGATTCTACAGTTCCAGAATGAGAGGAAAGAATTCTTGTGGGTGATCTCTTTTATTGGACCATCTACATGGTTGGGAAAGACACGGAAAAGCTTTTGGGTATCGCAGAACCCTTGCTCAGGTCTCAGACTTCACTCCCAGAGGCCTGAGCAAGGGTACTGTGATACCCAGAAGCTTTTCTGTGGCTATCCCGACCGCGCAGATGATCCAATAAAAGAGATCACCCACAAGAATTCTTACCTCTTATAGGTTTTCTGGACCATCATGGCTACAATATCACTTCAATGGTACCTATAATTATTAGACCAGTCATGTTTCCTCTTGAGGCCTGGGACTTGCCATGAAGTATTTCAAACTTTTTCTTTTGCTTTTTTTCCCCCCTCTTCTATGAAGGGGTTGATTTTATTTTTCTTAAAACATTAGTTTTTTAAATTATTTAAATGGAATTTAAAACACCCAAGTGCCTTAGGAACCTGCATCTCCCTTTCAAAAGTGATTTAGGCACTTTGTGGGAGGTAAAGAGTTCAGCACTTAAGTCCCTTTAAAAATGGGGATGAGGGTATGTCTGCATGACAAATTAAGGGTGCAGTACACTGATGCTTAGAGGCCTTTCAAAAGGGGAACATTTCACAAGGGCTCTAGCTGGCACTTTCTAACTGTTAGTTGTGAATGAGCTGGGAACAGTTCAAATGTTGCAAAACTGCTCCATATTTACCTCAGGGTGAAGGATTGTTAGCTTCCTCTGGCCTGGTCAGAAAAGCAATGAAGTTGCCACTTTTTCCAGCTACCATCCCAGTGACACTGGGAGCACCTGAACACCAAGGCCTCCAGGCCTGAGGCTTGCATATAGGATGCTTGCCTGGATTTAGGGAGTATCCAAAGCCCCAGACTGATGGGTGTGGGAGGGAAGATATTTGCCTGGTGTTAGAGCCACACAGACTTGATGACTGAGCTCTGCTCAGTTGAATTTTGGAACTCAACTATTTGGCTTTGCCCAATTGGATTTAGAAACAATTTGGCCTCGAACGAGATAAAAAGAAAAGAAAAAATAAAGTACTCCAGTATGTACTAGCCACCAGAGGATGTACCTAGGGTCCCGTCGGGTCCCTGTCGGTTCTAAAGGTGCAGATGCTTTTGAAATTTTTCCCTAGAGTTTAGAGTTGTTCTGCAAATTCCGCACCAAGATTCATTTGGACTGAAATCTTTTGGCCCCAGAGTTTCTTAAATCTTCCTAAAAGTTGAAGTGTATGTGCCTTCAAAAGAGCACACAGGATTTTTTAAAGAAAAACTAAGTAAACTGCATTGCTGAAGTGTGAAATGTTGACTTTACTCCCTCGCTGGCCTATGGTTGCCAAGTCTGGGATTAGTAGATTCATCCAAATACCTTAAAGCCCCAAGTGCATCAGTGGGAAAGGTGTTCAGAAATATATGTGGATGGTACATTTCTGGCTTGTATGGGGAATGTGTCTGGAAAGAATTTCTGTTAAAGGCTTTGAACCTTATCTGAGAACTTGACTTTTTACCAGCCTAATTTATTTCCCTATTTTAATGTTGTATTTGGACATCATTTTAACAATTTCATCCTACTTTTAAAAATAAATCATAACTATGTAGTAATGAGCATTTTTCTGGGTCACCAGCTTGAAATATTGTCTCCTTTATAAAGGTTTTCTTGATGGAAGACTATGCTATGTATGTATACTATATGTAATTTGGCAGTGTGAAAGTTACTTTGGTTAGTCAATAATATTAATATATAAATACAGGCATCTGTCTAAGTGTGAGATGAACGAATTAAAAGTATATTAATGTACAGAATTTGCCCTGGGATTTCCTTGCTGATGTTGTGGATTTCTACTCTTACTTAAAAAAATATGTCTGTTCTTCATGAAAGACTCCACAAGTGAAAGTAAATTCACATACAGAAGTAGAAAAAGACTACAAAAGTAAAAGAAACCTCCCCCTTTTCAATTGCTTTTTAAGTTGCCTATGTTTGTGACCAGTAGTAATTTAAAAAAAAACAACTGTCTTTTAAGAGTCTCTCCAAAACTCATGAGCCATTGTACTGTGTGTACCTTTTAGAACCTGCACAGCTATTTGCTGTCCCAGGAAAAAAATTTTGGAGTGATTTAACCCTGGTTGTTCCTGTTATTTTTTTCCTGGGGTGGCCATTTCTGCTGTGGGAGAAAAATCTTGAACATCTCTATGCTTGTGTTTTCTTCTGGGAGAGCAGTGAATCTTATTTTGACTCTATTTGAAATGTTTTCAAATAGATTTAAAGAATGCATATAGCCTGTATATATTATAGAGCAACTCAAGATTCAAAAAACATCCACTGGTGTTTAACATCTGACTTTTAATAAATGCTTCTTGGATGGTAAAGTTATGTCTATCCAGAATCAGTATTACTTTGGCAGCAATGACTTTGCAGGGCATATGAGGCAGGCTACTGGTTTTTGAAATAGTTTATTTTGTATTTATTTAAAATCTTAAGAGGCTGAGATTTTTCAGAGCAACATAATGATTTAAACAGATTTAAAGTAGCTGTCAATAATTACAGGTTTCCTATCATGGATAGGAATCCTAGCACACAGTGAGCTGTTAATTATATCTGGTATAGTCTTTGCAGACTTTTGTTCTGGAAATGAACTGGTGACCTAATAAATAAATCCTAGATTAATTTATCTCTGTTCACTGTTACTACAGAGCCTGTTGACCTACTGCATGGGACTTCTAGTTTGATTTAATCTCTCTATTTATAAATCCTGAGTTGTTATACAAACTTTGTCCAGCAGTATTGAGATCAGCCAACTAAACCATGTAAAAGAGGAAATGTTCAAATAAAAAGCACATCTACCAGCTTCCCCAACATATAGTGTACGCTAGTGAGGCAAAGGGGTACACAGTTTCATCTTAGCAAGATTTTTTCGTCTTGGCTTTTCAACTCCATGTCCAGGGTACAAAGCATAGGAGCCCATTTACTGTTTTGAATTGTGACCCTGTTAAAGCGCCTGCCTATTGGTGGCATGCTGCCAGTTTTCCTTTTGAACTTGGTAACTCTGAATATGTAAGTTGTAGTTTAGCAGGTGCCAGCTATTTTTATGTATACAGTTAAGGTTGCCTGAGGTGAACCTCACAGTCGTACACAATAAGCCCAGAGGGTCCAACTCCAGCAGCCCAGCATCCTCCCTTTCAGCAGGTGAATGCAAAGGCCTCTGGGAGGAACTTTCACAGCATATTGTTACTGACATACATGGCACTCTTGCAGTATCAATAAAAGTATGCCTATTCCTGCCCTGATTATTTTTTGGGGATGTTGTAGCTCTTTTTTCCCACTCCCACATTTTTCTCTGCTTTTAGACAGTCACCTGTGTTGGCTTCCGAGATTGATTTGTATTGTATGGGTTCAGGACCTGCACCCTGAGGTTCTAATCCTGACTTGGGGCTGTTATCTTTTATATCATGGTGGTCAACACATTTCATTAGGGATCCCACCATTCCTGACCTATGTTGTATCTAGATCACCAGACTAGATCACTTTGAGAGCTCTTGGAGTGTGGAATATGCTTTCCATGGGCATTTGCCTCAGCTTGCCTTTCTTCCTACTTTTAAACATCAGATAAGGTTGGGTAATCCTTTCTTTTCCTGTAATAAAACATTCCATTGATGGTCTGTTTAGACATTAATGCTGTGCCTCAGGGCACAGTATGATGGCTCTTGCATCTTTTTTCTTTCATATATTGCAACCTTTTAAAATGCAGTAACCCAGGGACCAGCTCTGCAACATAACACATCTTATGTGTGCTGTAATCGAACAGGTGGGGCAGTTATGCTAGATATAGTCATTTTTTTTTGAGAAATGAGCCTGATGGGTGGTTTAACTAAGCTGCAGTGAGTACCTGTTGAAATGTTGAAGCCTGTCATACTATCCTCTTTTACTCCCCAGTCACTTTTACATACAATTTGTAACAGGCTGATTTGTCAAAATTCTGCTATCAGGGAAAAATAAGATGAAAAGACTTGACACTTCAATAATGGGCGTCTACTCTAACTTCTCTGGGCTTCTGGGACATTTTTTTGCAACCTGAGCAAATCATTTCACTTTGAATTTCTGCAACTATGAAATGGGGGAGAGAAATATTTAACTGTCTTGCATAGATATTAATATTTATTCAGCATTTTGAAAATAAAATACCTGATTTTTTAATATTATTGAATGCCATAATATTATAGAGTGCCTGGGCAGTGAGACACTTCCTCAGTCAAAAAGAAGTCCCTCCTTCAAAAACTTTTTTTCTAATAAGATGTAGTGTCCTTGGAGTTGCTTACTAATTAGTTTTTTGTAAACATTTTTCTCAAGACTTTTGGGAAATCACTGTTGTCTGTCTGTCTTGTTGCATTCATTTCAATACATTGATTGTATTGGCAAAGATAAGCCATTGCCCCACTTTTTTTAATATCAACACTTATGCTATAGATTATCAACAGTAGTTTTCTAAATTTAGTGCATCTCAATCTCTGGGAGAGCTGGATGTGGAATGTCTTTAGTTTGGGGGGCCTCCTGAAAAAATACAATTTTGCTGTGAATTATGTGAGCAAGGGTTACTGGAATCTCTACATTAGTCCCTTGAGAGATTATAAACAGATTGCCTGTTTGTAATGGGGAAAATGTTTTAGGTTTGTTTCGTTCTTTTTACAATTGATTTATGTCTGACCAATACTTTTATTTTGTGATGAATTGCAATAGCAAGTAGCAGAAGCACAGGATTTTGGTTGTAGCTTTGTTGGTCTAAGGACATAGGCAGGCAAGATTTTTTGAGTAGATGTGATTTCTTTTATTAGGTCAACTGCATAGTTGGAAAAAAAGTTCTTAGCAAGCTTTCAGGCACAATCACCCTTCTTCAGGCATAGGGAGTCTCTGCTGGTCTGAGACGCAAAGGAAACGGAAAAGGACATGGAGCTTTTTTAGTGAGAATTGCTTTTAATTCCATATTCTGTGTAAACCATTTTTATTTTCTTAACTGCGGAAGACTAATAGCTCTGTATACAGGGAATATTAATTCTGCAAGTCTTTTCATAGCATGGCTTTATTCCTAAACTGACACTAATTTACATTAATATTCTTAATTACATTCCTGTATGATAACATTTTAATTGCAAGCCTGGCACATGGCTGTGACCAGGCCAACTTTGTCGTTGTTTGCTGGAGGTATTAGTGATATGACAGAAAGCATTTTTCCAGACATTTAAGAGGACTTGCTCTGTTTCCCAAGGAGCTCCAGATTAAAATACCAAGAAAGCATGAGGCAGACTGCCTGCAGTAAGGGGACTCTGATTTTCAGTGCCGGATGTTTTAAGCAAGTATCTGAGCCAAGATGAATTTCTCTTGCTGCTGTTCAGGAAGTGGTGGAGGAGTAGGGACCCTTAGTGTAGGGGCGGACAATTATTTTGGGTGGAGGGCCACTTACTGAGTTTTGGCAAGCCATCCAGGGCTGCGTGACAGGCAGCCAGGGGCAGATTAATATTAGTTTTCTAAATGTTTTAGGGGCCCCACGGGCTGGATAGAATGACCTGGTAGGCCATATTTTGCCCACCCCTGCCTTCATGGCTATTGTTCAATGCAGAGGGACTTACCATGAAGAAGAGGATGCTGTCTGAGTGGTGATGGCAAGGCAAATCTTCTCCCCAGCAAAGTTTGTGATGTTTTCCCATTGACACTCTTCCGTTAAATGCAGCCCTGAACTAGTCATGCTCTCGTCCACAGGCAAAATGCACGTGGAGATAAACTCTAGGTAGCACAGGAGAGTGAAACATATAAGTCCTCACAAAAACTGTAGGGATAGAGTTCCTGGAGCGAATGCTGTTTCTAGGGACAAGAAATTGCAGCTCTTGGGAAACTTTAATCCTGCTGTTACTCTTTTCTTTCTTTTTTTTTTTT
>JAGPOW010003316.1:44069999-44196644 GCA_030014935.1 Caiman crocodilus
TTTTTTTTTTTTCCAAAACTAAAAGTTCCTGAGATGTGGTTGGGGTCTTGCAGATGTTGTGCTGTTCTGTTTGTGATCTATATGAATCCCTGGGTGGGGATTTTAAATTCTGTCCCACAATCTTAGTAACTTTAAAAAAAAAAAAAGCAAAACTGTCTTCTGGCTCAGCTGTGTTCTCTCATTCACTTGCCCTCTTCTCTCTCTCTCTCCCCAACTTTTCTTGAATACTCCACTCTTAGTAATAAATACAGCAAAGCCTAGCTAGAAATAAATCTCCTGGGAACTATATAAAAAGCATGCAATAAATATTGAAAGATTAAAAGTAGAACTGTGACCATAAATGTTTATAATAACTTTTCTTTGGCACTCTTGAAGATATCTTAATATGTATGATACAGTCATCTCATTCCACCCAAGTATTTTTTTTTTAATTCTGTCCAGAAACTTGATAGGTAAGTTAATAAATTACAGCATCTTTGCCTCCCATTTATCTTTCTTCCCTTTGCTCCCTTGTCACTCCCCAATAAAACCTGATAGCTTGTGAGGGAGGAAAAAACTGATGAAGTTACTCAATGACATAGCGATGATACAAGCGTTATCAGAAGGAAATGTAAAATTTGCATTAGAAGCTACCAAATATTGATGACTTAATGGTGACCTTTGTGTTGTCTTATCCTTTTCTTGTACTCTGGGGCTGCTTGCAGACATTTAAAAAAAACAATAAAAAATGACACTTTAAACTTGACATGTTCCCATGCCGAGCCCCATGTGAGCCCAGAAGAGGCAGCACCTTAGTTGGACCCAGCTCACCCAACATATGTATAGATTGGGTGCTTTAGTGGGACTACTTTGGCACTTCTATGTAATAGCTGAATGAATCAGCTTTAGCTAAAAGTGCCTGGTCTATACAGGTGTTACAGAACTGGGTCGAAGTAATGCTCTGCTGCTTCCAGTAAAGCACTTTTTCGTTTGGTTTTTATTAACGTCTGCAAGCAGCCTGAGAGCTTTTGATACAAAAATAATTGATGTTTATGACTAGGCCTGTGCAAAGCTTCGGTCCCTGATTTGATTTGACCCGATTATGGTGGCTGAATCTCTAAATCAATTCAGGAGACCCTTTAATCTGTCTGAATTAAATCGGAACCCTCCAAATTGATTTGGAAAGATTCGGCGATTTGGACATGGACACAGATTTAAATGTTTTTTCTACATACTTCAGGGTATCAGGCACCTTGTGAATGCTGTGATGGTGGGGCAGATGGAGTGTCCCACAGGAATGTGGGGGGTCCCCAACATGCTCGGCCGCAGACCTGGAAGGGGACCAGAAGCACTTTCAGTCCACTTCCCGGTCTGCCGGGGAGTGTGCTGGCCTCCCTCCCGCACCTCTCTGACTCAGTGACTGGTGCCTCCTAGGTCTGGGGGAGGCACCTGGGGTCCCCTTGCAGCTGATCCCCAAGCTGGGGAGGCACAGGGGGGCCCCCCAGGCACTCAGGAGTAGACCCGGAAGTGGACCAGAAGTACTTTCAGTCCACTTTTGGGTTCACCGCCGAGCATGTGGAGGGTTCCCCCGTGCTCTTGCAGGATACCCGATCCTCCCCACCATCACAACATTCATGTGTACACCTGGTACCTTGAGTTATGTAGAAAATACATTTAAAGTTGTGTCTTTGGCCAAATCGCTGATTCTCCAAATCAGCACTGAATCTTCAGATTTGAATTCAGTCGTATCGAATTGGGGACAGTGAATCCCAATCAACAAATCAAATCATTGTCCCCGATTTGGGCTGAATCCAAATTGAATGTGGCCTGTTTTGCACACCCGTATTCATGACCATTGATTGGTGATTGGTTTACCCAGTAGCAAGGTTATATTGTTATAGTTCCTCATTACATTACAGTAACTATTCAAGGTCTATTTAATTTAATTTCTGTTTAAGAAACTTTAACTCCTGGAAGGCATTAAATAATGTCTACATTATTTCATTGTTTTAGTTATAGGTACTGGAGCAGCTGCAGTTGGTTGAGATGATGTATTTTGAATATGAAGTTGTATCCCATTTGAAAGGGACAAACTATTTAGCTCTAGAGGGAACTAAAGCACTTAGCCCAGCCTTTTTGGAACAGTAGAGTTCTGCAGGTTCAAACATACTCTTACTAAAATTACACTCTTACATTAGTATTCTGGCAATGCCTGATTTAATTTTGTCTGCTAAGATTTTGTTTTTTGGAAAAAGGTTGGTTGAACTCCAGTGGCAGGGGAAGAGATAAGACTTTAAATCTACTGTAATAATTTTCAGAGAAGTATTTTCAAAATGGATTTACCTGTGTATATTCCTGTTAATGGAAGAGCAGTGCTATAAAATTTGGGCATTTGAATAATGTTTTTTACCTGTTTACTACTCTGTTAGTATGGAGACCCATTTTCCACTTCTAAACAGCCTGAAAAGAGTTTTTAGTGTCCTGGCTGAGAAGCTAACTGGTGTTCAGGGACAGGTTTTGTGAAATTTCAGGCTATTCAGACTTCAATCTTTCTCCTTCTGCCTCAAGAAGGAGCATGACTCTATCTGGCTCCTGGATGTTACTGAGCATGGTGCTCCTTGACTCCTGACTAGGGTTACCACGTTTCCAGTTTAAAAAAAGAAGATGCCTGTGTGGGGAGGGAGGGGTTTCTGATGGCGGGGGGTAGGGGGGGGCAGTGACATACCCATGCCCTACCCTGCCCCTCACTCCCAAGCCACAGTTCCCTACCCCTGCTGCTGCCCCTCATTCCCAACTTGCAGGCCCCCCTGTCCCTACTGATATCTCTCACTCCAGAACCACAGCCCCCCTGGCCTTGCCTGTGCCCCACACTACAAACACACAACTCCCACTCCCCTACTGCCCCTCACTCCTGATCCTCAGCTCCCTGCTGCTTCCAAAAAACCCCCACCCCTTTCCGCTGCCTGTCTGCCCTGCTGCATCCCCAGTACTTAGCAGGCACCTGCCCCTCTTGCACACCAACACACACACACACACACGCGCGCGCGCACACACACACACACCCCTCCCCTAACACACACACACACACACACACACACTCACATATACCTGGACAGTCCCCAGCACTGGCTCTCCAACCTCTGCCCCCCAAGAGTTGCGTGACTGCAGCTGCGGAGGTATGCACAGAGACTCATGATGTTCAGGCCTCCAGTTGCCTTCCTCTGCTCTCTCCAGCCCCAAGCAGCTCCTTGCTGGGACAAACTGGGAAAGCAAAGGCAGAGCAATATCCTGGATGTTTACAGATATTTAAAAAAGCCCGCCTGGACAGAGATAGGAGGACTCAAAAAGAGCAGACATTCAGGAAAACCCAGACATATGGTAAACCTACTACTGAGTGCTACCATTTGTTTATTTCTGGGAGCTGGATCAAGTAGTGGTGGTAGGGTGGGTTAAGACGCATGTAATGGAGGGAATTATTCATGCAGTATACAGCTTTCCACCTCTGTCATGAGTCTTACATGGCTCAGTAGTGCCCGAGAAGCTGTTACCATATGATGCCTATTCAGTAGTCTGTATATAAAATGTCCACTGGGAGAGGTGGTGAGATCCTGCAGGCTGCTTCCAACACTATGCTGATGAGACAAAGTTGTATATTTTTTTTTCTTTCAATGTATTTAGTGCCTACACTAAAATGATACTAAGGTATAAGATACCATCCCCTAAGAGTCAGTACTTAGATTCATAGATTGTAAGGCTGGAAGGGACCTTGGAAGATCATCGGGTACAGCCCTCTGCACCAAGCAGGAAAGATAACTGGGGGTCAGGTGACCCCAGCAAGGTGACGGTCTGGTCTCCGCTTGCATATTTCCAGGGTAGGTGATTGCACCTCTGGAGGGAGCTTATTCCACAGTCTGGTCACCCTGAAGTTTTTGCTAATGTTGAACCTGAATCAATCTTCCAGGAGTTTGTAGCCATAGCTTCTGGTTTTCCCCTCAGGTGCCCTGGTGAACGGTTGCTCACTGAGCTCTTGATATACTCCCCTAGTGTAGTGGTAAGCTGCTACCAGGTCCCCTCTCAGCCTTCTTTTCTTCAGGTTGAAGAGTCCCAGATCTCTCAGCCTTTCCTCATATGGTTTGCCTTTTAAGAATGATCATACAGGTGGCTCTTCTTTGGACTCTCTCTAGCTTGTCCATGTCCTTGTTAAAAGTGTGGTGCCCAGAACTAGATGCAGTACTCCAGCTGTGGTCTCGCCAGTGCTGAGTAGAGCAGAACAAACACCTTCTTGGCTTTGCTGGAGATGCATCGATTGATGCATACCAGAGTGTTATTTGCCCTACTGGCTACAGCTTTGCATTGCTGGCTCATATACATGCTGTGCTCTATTATTACCCCTAGCTCCCTTTCATTTGTGGTGCTAGTCAGTTTGGTGCCACCAAGCCTGTAGGAGCCCTACGTCCCCACATTAGGACAAAAGGGACCCTAGAATGAGGACTGAGCATACCCATCTCAAGTGAATCAGTTGATTGGACAGTTAAACATAAATTTTGCTAGCATTTAGATCAGAAATGCAAAACACTTGCTTCCTGGAGTTCACCTTATAAACATTCTCCCAGGATCTCTGAGCTCATTAGTTGTTGATTCCCCCCCCACACACACAAATCAGTTCCATTATTCCCCAGCCTGCCCAAGTATACAGTCATTAATTATATGTATTAATCTACACTTTGGTTGGTTATATTCAGATATATTTGTTTCACTGGAACTTTTGGAATTGGACTGAACCAGTTCTCTTGTTGACATAGAAAAAGTGAATTAGTTACGATTTATGAGTATCTTCACACATTCTCCAGAGGAGAGGTGGGTGTTTTAATTAGAGAGGCTCTCCAGAGGGGGGGGTACTTTAATTAGACTGGCTCTCCTGAGAGCCAGTCTAATTAAAGCGCCAGCAGTGTCTTGTGTATTTAGTTTCCTATGCTTCAAAATCGTGATAGGGACACTTTAATTAAAGCTTGTGTGATGAGCTTTAGTTAAAGTGCTCCACCATCATTTTGAAGCGTGTGATGCTGACTATATGAGATGCTGACACTGCTGGAGTGTGCTAATTAGTATGCCTCAGCAGACTCAATTAATGAATTGCTTTGCTGCGCTGTAATTACAGCGTGTCAAAGGAGACTTCCTGCATATCTGCAGGCACCCTGTGTTTCTGTGAAAGTGACACTTCTGGAAGGAAACATTCTATATTTCCTTCCTTTACCAGCATAGTGTTAAGCGCAGCCAGTTAGTTTGGTTGTTGTTTATATGATTTTCTCTGACAAGTCTGCTTTGCTTTGTTTTTACAACTTAAGAAACCTAATACAAATACATCTATTAGATGTATTTTAGTGTTAATATATTTGGTTACATCTATTATTCATACTAACATGCATAAGCTACTTTATAGTATGTTTGGATATCTAACTTAAGGCCTTGTACTCTGTTTCATCTGATGTGATTCAGCTGTATGTATGTTAACTGCTTTCTTTCCTTTGCTGACCAAAGTAATTATCTGCAAAGATTTGCACTGCAGTTGCTCAGAAGCAGGCTTTTGTGGTCTTTTACTTTTAGTCACACTTTTGTAGCTTAGCCCAGGAATTATTATTTAGTTACACTTTTACAGCAACAACAAAGAGTTCAGCTGCTTATCTAATGTTAGATATATATAAAATGAAAGCACTTATGCCAACACCTTCAGTGCTTTGCTTATGGTTGAAAGAAGGAAAGATTGTGAGGAATCAGCTTGGCATTAATCTCTCCTTCTATTTCCTTCCACTCCTGGTTTGTCAAACAGATATAAAGTCTTGATGATCTTTTGGATCCACCACAAAGTTTAAAATCTGGTAGCATGCATAGAAAAAATGGTCTTCTACCTTTAGCTTCTTAGGAAGCTTCACTGAATCAGAAGAGGCTATAGTTTTCCACATGGACATTATTGCCAGACACTGTTCCTACAACTGTTTTTACCTGAGAGGGAAGCTATGCAAAAGCTCCAGTTCAAATTAAAGAGGACAGTCCATGAGCTTAGAAGTCCAGGCTGCTATGAATACATCATCCCTGAGTGCTGTGACCTCCACTTCCATGTCAACAACTACTGCCAATTCAAGTCCCTGGCCAGAGTCTTCAATGGCTTAGGAACCAGCTACAATAGTAACTGTAATTCCATCCATCATCCACCAAGAGAGTTGAGCTTCTCGGAGGCAGTGCATTTTACAGCTCACTATGGAGCGTATGAAAGGCTGCAGATAGTTTCCTAAAATAAAGAGCCTTAGCAATAGGAAGAGTGACCAAAGCCTAGATTTATTAAAATTTTCATAGATTTTCCTGCAAAATTAATATTTTTTTGACTGGAACTTTCTACTCTAATTGGAAAAGGGGCTGAAAAAGTTAAGGAGAAACAGAAACAACAGGAGCTTCCTAGAACCCAGGAAGTGAGACATACAAATAGCCTCTTGGAAATTAAGGCAGATCTGTGTTCTGCACAGGTCAGTTAAATCTGAGAACTTGGATTCTATTAAACATAATATTTATTCCCCCCAAGTGTCTTCAACTAACTCTTTCACTAGAAATGATCCTGTTTCAGTATAGTTTAGTAAGGAATGCTACTCTAACTCAACCTCACTGGAGAGAGGGGAAGACCTAGTTATGGTCCCTGTTTCAAAAACTGCTTATGTGTTTTCAAACTGTGACTGTTTAATCTAAATGGTTAGATGCCCTAAACAGTAGGCAAGAGCTCTCTTTGGCCTGAAGGATCTTGAATTCTTGGCTGCACAGTGACACAGCCTCGACAGAAAGGATGGAGAAGATGCCCCTTCTGTAGCCTAATCATTAGGGCAGTCTCCTGGGAAGTAGATGTGGTTTAGAATTCCCATCAGCTGCAGAGGATATTAAACCCAGGTCTTCCATGTTTTGGGCAAGTACTCTAGCCACCAACTTCTTACATGAAAGAAGGACAGACACCACTTATTCTTCTGAGCTGCTTTAATTCAAAAGTAGGGCATGCCTAGAGTGTTTTGTGCAGAGCTCAAACCTGAACAACTCTCCTTCCCCACCCCTTTCCTTCCACCCTCAGTTTGGGGATCCTGATGTTGCTTTGTTCTGAAAGGTGCTGAGCTGCTCAGCCCTGCCAGGGATGGTAGTAATTCTAGACATCCCCAGAAGCAGAACTTAAGGCACCAAGTGAGTTTCGCTGGTGAAAACCAAGGCATTGACAGGTTTGAGACACCTACAAGCCTGGGCAGAGATTCTGGAGATTACACTGGTATACTTAATCACGTGAAATATACCTATATCCCATTTTAGGTGCAAAAGTATTTTTCTGGATCTGGGCTATCATCATTAGATTACTCTCTGTAAGGTTTAACTTGTTTGTTAAACCTTTTATCAGTCAACCTGCTTTATCCAAAATTGCTGCTCCTGGAAGATGGTCACCCTGGGACAAATTTCTCTGCCTTTCTCACCTCTGAAGGCAAATCTCTCATCATAAGAATTTGTTTACTTTGAAAGAAAATAAGTTACACTAAAAATGCCTTGTGAAAAGGTGTGAGACATCTTACTACTCTTATGATTGGTTTTGAAATGTAAATGCTGAGGGGGGTAGGGCTATTTCCACATAGCATCTATATTGTAAAGGCTAGATACCCAGTTCATTGGAAAAAAGACGTACAGTTATCAAAAGTGGATACAAGAACTACAAATGTTGCCACGCTGGATATTTTGGCAAAGTATTTATTAGGTTTTAAAAATCAGGTCACAACTTCTTCATGAGTATCCACTTATCTACATTCTGTACAGCATTTCTCCCCCTTCAGATTGAGTCTCTGTTTTGTTTAAGTCTGGGAGATCAAGTTTAATTGGATAACTACAGTGTTGTATGAGAAAAGATCTGGTTCACTGTTAAGGAGTCAGTTCAATCTTATTTATTTTCATTCACAGTGATCAAGATGACTTGAAAGGAGAAGGTGCTTCTCTGAAAATAGAGGGAGCACTCTTTACTCCAGCACCTACTTTTGCATAAAGATAAAAGATTTAGGTTAGGCTTAGCCTGAATCTAACTGTTGCTGCCTGTTTGTGAAACAGGCTTTTTTGTTTTGGGCTGTTGGGTTTTCTGTCGAGGGTTTTTTGCATTTAAATAAAAAACTCTTCAGATGTACAGGATGATTGCTATGAAATAATTTTCCTGACTTCTTGCTCTGCAGTAAGAAGCAGACATGAGACCAGCTCTCCCAAGCTACCTACAATGGGTACCTGGCCACTAGGTGATGGAGCCAGTTTTCATTGAACAAATAGCTACCCTAGGATGGAATGGGCTGAGTGAGTAGACCGTAGGTGTGTGAACACTTACATGATTAATCATTTCACTGATAAACCCAGGGATAACCAGTTTTAGCTTACCAATTATCATTTAGTGTGTAGGGCTGCAGTCTGTTAGGGAAGGGGGAGAAGGGAAGCCATGAGGTGCCCCAGCAGGACCCAGAAGGTGGAAGGGGAGGACAGGGGACAGGCGGACACTAGTACCTATAGCTAGGCTCTGTGGACCCAGGTACAGCTGCTTGCAGCTTCCCCTCTGCCTGCCACAGACAGTCTGGGCTCCAGACAGGCTCCTGCCTCAGATCCTGGGCTGCTCAGGGCAAGCAGTGGGGAGGCTGCAGGTGGCTGCATCAGGGTCTGTTGAGTGCAACTGTTAGATACTATTCCACTTCCCTCCCAATAGATTAATTAACAGTTGTAATCACAACAAATAGATAGTTTTAAAATTGAGATGTGTATCCCTAGTAGACCTGTAGTATGTTTCACATGTATTTATACATTTATTAGATTTATATGCTACCCTTCCCCAAAGGATCAGGGTGAGCTTTACAGGAAAAGAATAAAATAACTTATAAAACAGGAGAATGAACAGGAGAACAGTGTAACTTTTAAAAGCAAGTAGACTATTGAAATAAAAAACAAAACATAAACCCACTAAACAGCATCCCATGCTAGTTTTGTTTGCTGAATACTGCTCAAATGGAAGCATCTTATAGAGCTACCAGAAAATGTCCAGGGTTGGGCTCTGGCAGGCTTTAAGAGGGTGGGAGTTGGAGTTGGTGAGAGGCACTCATAGCCACTGCTACCACCTGGAGATCCAGGGACCCCTGGGGGCTGTGAATGTGAGTGGCAAGGGGAGGCTGAACCCCATCAATCTTGGTATTATAATCTCTCCCCAGGTCAGGTGGTCTACCCACTGCTATCACTTCTATCATAAAGCAGCTTTCTCATGTAGTAAAGTTACTGTGCATTTTCCAAGCCCTATGGGCTAAGGGTATGTGTATGCGTCTGTTCTACATTTACTACATAGTAAAGTCAACTTACACCATAATAAACCTAATGTATTTGCACCCCAAGGTTTGATGAACTACTTTTTTTCTATGGTTCAAGCAGCTTACTTGCCCTGCAAACTTCCTTGCAGTAATTCATTGGCCTATTTTGTGACTATATGGAAAGCTGTAAAGACAGGTATTTCTTAACCAATGTTATAAAATTTTGTTCTCTTCAGTAAGGTGTAGCTCTTTCAAACATTTCATTTTGTTACTGTGTGATGAAGCACAGAAATAAAAGCCCCTAAGATAAATAGTTGTGTTCACCTTCTTTTGTGCCTTTTTTTTAAAGAAAGCAATTAGCTTCTTTTGCGGCAGCTACTTACTGTTGCAAATGTAGCAGTAAATACCAGAGAAGAAACTTGTCACCAGACTATCTAGAGACCATGGTAGAGTTGGTAATTTTTTAGGTAAGGTAAATTCAGTTGTCTCAAAGAGGAATGAAATCTTTTATAGGCAGTAGTTGCATTAGTGAAACAAAGTTGAAATAATTTTAGATTTCCTGATGTATCCAAAATCTGGTTATTGCATTAAAGGTGAAAGAAGTTCAAAAGGAATAAATCATTAGAACAGCAGTTCATGTTTAATGGGCCTGAAAGTAAACAGCACAGCTTGCAGACCTAACAAGTGGTTACAGCACATCTTTGGGTAAATAGCATGAAGGTTCTTGTTATAAATCTTGAATGGGAAATACAGATTCTTTTAAACTAATTCTGATAATTTGACCTGCCATTTTTTTAAAGTTACTATGTTGGCATGTTAGAATTATTGTTTAAAAATGGATTTCATGTTAATGTGTCAATTTGAAATCAGGGTGTTTTCAATATATAATCTGCAAAATTTATAGTTTATTGGTATTTAATTGCAAATAAACTAAGGGTTATTTCTGATGGACAGAAAAGGCTCTGTGTGTAGTGATTTTCTATTATGATGTTTCTAGCCATCAGTTGTGATACCTGAAAGCTGCTCTTAGTCTATCCTAGCCATGCAATCGATCCAATAAAAAATGTCACTCACAAAAATTCCTTATTATGAAGTTCATAAGAAGCAATGCTAAGCCAACTGTCATTTTAAATTCAGAATTTGGATATGGTGAGCAAAATACTTGTGGGGGGTTGGTGCAGTAAAAACAATCATTTACTTATTAAGCTTTAAACTTTCTAATTTTGAGCTGTTTTTGACTCTGCAGCTTGTCTCTCTGAAGTTGCCATGGTGCCAGGGGAAAAAGGCCATCAGCTTTATAGTAATTTCATGACACCTTTTTCTGCACTTGCAATTGTACAGCACACCATAAAACATGTTCCCTGCTCCAGTAATCACACCATGTTTCACATCCAAGAAAAACTCATATGATATGAAGCCTTAGGATACAAGCACGTCTATTTGCTGGCTTAGTTCACACTTGGATGCCTTTTAGAAATCTGCCACTATTGCAGCAATGCCAGTAGTACAGTCCTATATGCAGGGCAGTGAATATTTACTTTCACGTCATCTAAAGCTGCTCTGAATAGTTTTAGATAAGATTGAGATGAACATACTAGAGACCTGTCTGTGCTGTCACAGGTGGATGTTAGCCAGTGCAGAATTAAGAATCTGAATTTTACCAGTGTAAATGAGGCCCTAGGTGGCTGGGGCTTGACTGTTTTAAGTAATCCTTAGTCTACGCCTGACAGCCCTTCAACATGAAGATATTCTAGCATCCTAGGGTCCCTGGAGAGCCTTTTAAGGGTGATACATGGTACTACATAATGTTGGCACTGTTAGATGTGCAAACATCATTTATAAATTAAGCCCAGAGATTTCAAATAGGAATCCATAGTGTTTAAAAGCTTTTTGACCTATTGTGGTCTGAGTTTGCAACAGAAGAATGACTCTCTAAGTTTTCTCTCATTTTCTGAGTACATAAAAATAAGAGAGCATTTTTCAAGGGATGCCTTGAGTCAAAAAAAAGTTGAGAACCACTGTTCTAGTGTATTTCCTTCTCCATTGCAATGTAAAAGGGTTACTGTTCATGACAAACAGCAAGTGGAGCTGAATCGTGAAAGTACTAAGTGATCTTGCATTTCTGAACTCTACTGGCAATGACTTTCAAAGACAGCCAATAGAAGGACCTCCTCCCCTAAAGAATGTGTAATGAGTTAAATTGATTATTATTACAAACAGCTTATCAATAGCTTGCCAAACTGATAGCCAGTGAGCAATCTAAAGAACTGGTGAGATCTGCAACTCTTTCATTTTCTTTCATTTGAGTGTTACCCTTATGTAAGCTTCAAACCAAATGGCCTTGGTTCAGAGTAGCTTCTGCTCTGCTTCTCAGCTGAATTCAAGCACATAAACTGAATTTTACAGTCGCTATGAAAAAGAGTTGTGTTTAGCTGCATTCCTGAATTACTACCATGCTTCCTAGTTGTATTTATAAAATATATTTTAGTGCACACTTTCTCTTTAATTGTTCTCCCTTAAAATCAAATTATAAATGCCACATTTTATAGGGAGAAGTACTTGTTTTCTAGTTTCAATTTGAAAGATGTTTATGATGGAAATGCTATATGGCCACAGATTTTAGCATTATGATTAGCTCAGGATTTTCTTACTAAAAAGTGATAATCATAATTCACCTAATTGGAACTCCTGCAAAGTACAGGACAAAGAACCTTATCTAGTATTTTTTTTCTTTTTAGAGCTAGCCCATGACTTCTGTTTGAACTATGATACATCTTTCAGAAAGACTTCTAGTCATCCTAACACAGCGTGACTGTTCTAAAACATTGGACATTAGCATCACTATCAGTCCAGACCTGAAAAGTGACCTGATAATGACTTTCTAAATATCTGTCAATGAAATTAGGCTGCTTTTGTTCTGTATATTGAAGTACTACATGAAGATCCTTATTGTACTGGAAAGAGTTTATCTGTCACAGCGCCTAACAAAGTTGAGCCTTAATTTACCTTTTCAAATAGTTCAGTCAGTTAGATTCACATGATGAAATTGACAGGGATGTATACTCCATGTTAGGCGTAAGCTGGTCTAAGATGAAGCAGAAGTTATAAAGTAGTGTAACTTGTCTCAGCTTGACTTTGAATGGGGGTGAAAGTGAGAGTAATTTTTCACCACTTTGATAGTCCATAGGAATAAAATTGGCACAAATCCAAGTGAAGCATGCCTGTAATTTTCATCATTGAATGTATGGGTAGCAGTTTTGAAAATAGTACTCTGCAGATGTATATGGGAGTTGCTGAAGTTAAGATATATATGGGAGACTGACATATATTGCACTCCCTCTCTTACTCTGCAGCATTTTCTACTGTATTGATGTGTCAGTTGCCCTTGCTTTGCCCATAGGGGCAAATAGCATATTAGTTCACTTTCTGCCATTTAGTTTTTTAACCTCTCTTTTATATCCATTTGTGGTCACCTTGCTAAGACTGAAAGTGCTGAGTACATATTGTTGGGGAAAAAAAGGTGTCGCAGGTACACTGAATTGATCTAGAAACTACTTGGGTTTTGCACCTACCTACCCACCCAAGTGGGTTTGGCCTGTCTTTTTTTTCATGTGTGTCAAATAAGAGACAACACACAAGTAGGCTACTTCTGTTTTTATTCAGCCAGGTGGTGATCTGTCATCCAATAGAATTTCCATGTACTCGTATCCATTTTTAATGCCCTCATCGTGGCCCCAGTTGGTATTTTCCAAAACTGAAAGCTGGCTGGCTCAGGAAGCTCAGAATGCCCTGTCCTAACACACCCCTTAGAACAGCAGTTTTAAAATTGCTCTGTGGTATGTTTTCCATCTGTCAAGTTGGATATTACTGGCTCCTCTTGCTTCCAGTTTCTTTTAGAGTGGTACAAGCTCCTCACTGAATTGAAGACTTCAAGCAATGCATTAAATCCTTCTTTGATGTTTCTTGTGCATAAAAGCAATTAATATAGATGCCACAAGGATGTTGCTTCATGAAAAATAGACATGGAGGTAATCCACAAGAAGGCTAAGTAAAATGCACTAGCAGGTCACACCAGTTCCTTTAGATACTTGTGACTTTTACAGAAATCAGTTCACAAAAACAGGCTATTTTTTCCCCATGTTTGGTGGCAGCCAAACATTTTCCCCATGTTTGGTGGCAGCCAGTCTGGGGTAGACAATAAGAACCAGAGAGAGAAGAATGTGACTTCAGACGTGGAGGACGAATATACTAGAGAGATGCTGCCCTCCCTAGCAAAAAGGACCCTTTGGGAGGGGCCATGTTTGACTTCTGGCACTGGTCTTCACTGATCATATTATGCTGAAGTCAGTATTTCCACAAGAAAATGTGAAAAGAGCATTCAGTGTGCAGTCTGTAGGCTTGTTCAGACATTTTCACTATCTTGATCTCCTACAATTTTCACGTACTTGAGTTATAATTGCTTCCAACCAGCAGATGGAGATGGCACACTAAAATATTTGATGGTATCATGTCATATGTAAGGGTCTGGCACCCTGTCTACCTCCAGCAAGTTGGTAACACTGTCGCAAACAGGCTGCTTCCAGAGAAGAGAGGGAAGCAGGCCTCAATGTTTTGTGACTGTAAGGAGTTGAAAGAAGGAAAATGAACTTTTATCTCTATACTGAGTACTCTCCCTTTCTGCTACCGTCTCAGAATTCATGAAAGGATGTTATTAAAGTGTCATCATAAAAATACTGTTTTTTTTTAAAAAAAGTTTCCTACAGGAATTTCCCTTCTTTGTTCTTTTGAATGGTTATGCAAGTTGGCAGTTGTTTTGCTCTGATAAAAATCTTACTAAGTGAGTTGACATGTTTGCGAGTCACAAGGGCCTCATTCTGAGAAACTTATGAAACTTTTGATAACTAGATGGAGGCAAAGAAGCCCCAACAACAGCAGTTTAACTGCACAATATGAACTTCAAATGGACGTAAAAGAATGGGAGAGAGAGAACTTTTTGAAACTTGAAATTTCTCAGAAAGTATTACTGTTTGCTAGTTATGTGGTATAAGGTCAGACCTGTGAATTTTGGATGAGATGCTTGTGAACATCAAAGAAGGACAGCACAGGTGGCACTGGGACTTGAGCTCTATGACAGCAGAAATTGACTGAGCGCAACTTTGAAAAGGTTTGGAGGAGAAATAGATTCCAGAATGAATTTAAAATACTTAGGATCATAGGAATCTTAGGATCGTAGGACTGGAAAGGACCTCACGAGGATCATTTCTGACCAAAACATCCCAGCGAAGTGTCTGTCCAACCTGCTCTTATACATTTCTATGGATGGAGATTCCACAACTTCTCTAGGTAGCCTGTTTCAGTGTTTAATCACCTTCTTAGAGGGTGGTCCAACTTAAATTTCCCTTGCTGCAGCTTGAGACCATTGCTCCTAGTCCTGTTCCCTGTGGCTACAAAAGAAAAGCCCATCTCCATCCTCTATAATCACCCTTCAGGAATTTGAAGACTGTTATCAAATTCCCCCTTAGTCTTCTTTTCAGACTAAATAAGCCTAATTCTTTCACCTTTCCTCATAAGCCCGGTTTTCCAGGTGCCTAAATATTTTGTTGCTGTGCACTGGGCACCCTCTGGTCTGTCCACATCCTTCTTGAAGTGTGGAGCCCAAAACTGGACATAGTACTCCACATGAGGGCCTCACCAGTGCTGAACGGAGTGAAAGAAGCACTTCTCTTGATTTGCAAGAGACATTCCTGTTAATACAACCCTGTATAATGTTTGCTTGCATAGATATATCTCTGTGATCTTTTATCTTTCAATCTCTGTATGCCCTTTGTAACTTATTTTTTAATCTCTGCCACGCTTTCTGTCTCCCCCCATTCCCTCATCATTGGTATAACTTTGGTGCTTTTCTACTCGCACCACATGGCAGAGCATAGACGACTGGTGGGGGAGCACATGTTCCCCCTGACAGGGCCATCTTCGCTGCTGGCGGTGGCTTCTGTGAATGCTTGCCAGCTTTGTCCCTGCTGCTGACGCCTACTGGTGGCTTGTGCAGGTGCTTGCCAGCTCCATCCCCAGTGCCGACGCTGCCAGCAGTTTCTGTGAGTACTTGCCAGCCCTGTTTCTGCTGCCAACACTGCCTTCTGTGGGTGCCCCCCCAGACTCAGGAGACACCAGTTGCCCAGGTGGCAGAGGAATCAGTCTCTCAAGGGACATTTCATACCATCTCTGCTTCTGTGGCATTTTAGCACTAGGGTGAGTTGCTGAGGTCATAGCTCTAAAATAAAAATGGTGGGTTGACTTCCTTTTGCTTTTTGACAGTGAAGAAGCTAGTAAGCTTAGAAGGCTCTTGAAATACCTTGCATTTCCATCTCAAAACATTTTGTGAATTTAGTGTCACATCAGATAGGCTTGTCACAGGGGCAGAAAGTGGATGCTGAAAGGGAGATGCTGAACCAGGTATGACCCAGGGGTTTTTTTCCTCTGTTCCTCTCTTGCAGCCTCCAGCTAACAAGGTCTGGAAAGTCCTGATTCAGATGTAGTATCCCAACTTCCATGTTCAATAGCTACCAATGTCCCTTTCCTCCAAGCATTTGTCCAATCCCTTTTTGAATCTGGCTGAACTGTCAGCTTTCACAACATTGGATGGCAATGTATTTCATGCTTTAGTTGCACACTGTATGAAAAACTACCTTCTTTTGTTCATTTTAAACTTGCTACCTAGTAGTTTCACTTTGTGACACCTAGTTCTTATATTGTGAGAGAGAATTCTAATGTAATAAATGGCTTAGCGTGGCTGTCTGTAATGCTTTTGGGTGCCTGCATCGCCGAGAGTGTGGGTGGCGATTGGCTGCACGTCCCCAAGATTGCACCGCTGCCAAGGAAGTTTGTGGTGGCAGCAAACACGCCATGGCCATCCAAACAGTGGGGCTTCCCCCCTGCCTCTCTGCCTGAGGGCAAAGGGGGGGGATCATGATGGTGGCAACCCCCTGGCCCTGACACCCCCCAGAACAGCCGGCAGGGAGAGGGAAGCAGCAGACAGTGAAGGAAATGAATGTGGACCAGGCAGATGTGGAGTGGGGCTGGATCCAGAGCATTGGGGAGGGGGTGGGTAGAGCTGGGTCAGACCCAGAGCGGCAGGGAGGGTGGGGGTAGAGCAGAGCCAGACTTGGGGTGGCAGGGAGGGAGTGTAGAGTGGAGCCGGACTTGGAGTGGTGAGGGGATGGGGGTACAGCAGAGCCGGACCTGGAGCGGAGGAGGGGGGAGTTGAGCAGGGCTGGACCTGGAGCAGCAGGGGGAGTTGAGTGGGGCCAGACCTGAAGCAGTGGGGAGGGGGCTCCATCCCTGCTCATGCCCCTAGTCATTCTTGACCAGTAATTTGATAGTAAATAATGAATCCCTATCAACTTTCTCTTTGCCATTTAGTATTTGTAAACACTTATCATATCCCCCCTCAAGCATCTCTTTTCTAAACTGAATAGGCCTAGGCTTTTTTAGTCTCTGCTGATATGGAAGCCTCTCCATACCACTTATTTCCCTTCTCTGTACCTTCTATACTATTTTGAGGTGTGGGGACCAGAACTGGTCAAGGTGTGGCCACACCATAGATTTATAAAGGGGCGTGATCATACTTTCCATTTTGTTTCCAATTCCCTTCTTAATGATCCTTAACATTTTGTTTGCCTTTCTTATGGCTGCTGAGCACTGAGATGATGTTTGTAGTGAACTGTTCACAGTGATTCCCAGATCTCTTCCCTTGGTAGTAACACTAATGTAGAGCCCAACATAGTGTAGGTATAGTTTGGGTTATTTTGGCCCAGGTGCACCACTTTACATTTATCTACGTTGAATTTCATTTGCCGTTTAGTAGCCTATTTGCTCAACAGTACCAGATATTTCTATAGTTCCTCACAGTCTACCTTGGTCTTGACCACTTTGAATAATCTTGTCCATCCACAAATTTGGCCATGTCACTACTCTCCCCCTTTTCCAGGTCATTTATGTATATGTTAATGAGCACTGGTCCCAAAACAGATTCCTGAGGGACCCTGCTGTTTATTTCTTTCTATCCTGAAAACTGCCCATTTATACTCAAAGTTTGCTTTTTATCTTTGAGCCAACCTCTAATCCACAAATAGACATTCCCTGTAATCCTTAACTTAGTTAAGAGCCTCTGATGGGGGACCTTGGCAAAGGCTTTTTGCAAGTCTAACTATACTATGATAAATGTGTTGCTCAAGACCCCCTCAAAGAACTAGCAGGTTGGCGAGTCGTGATTTCCTGTTGACAAAGCCATGTTGATTGTTCTGGAGCAAGTCCTGTTCATTCACATGCTGAACTATTTTCTTTCATTATTGTTTCTACCAGTTTTGCAGGAACAGAAGTTAGACTTGCTGTCCTGTAGTTCCCTACATCCCCTCTAGAGCCTTTTTTAAAATACTGGAATCACATTGGCAAGCCTCCAATCCACTGGTATTGAGGCTGTTTTTAGTGATAGGTTGCATACTACCTAAGAGATTGACAGTGTCTGGTGTGAGCTCCTTCAGGATCCTAGTGTGAATGCCATTGGGTTCTGGTGATTTGCTACAGTTTAGTTTATCCATTTCCTCTATGATGTCATCTACTGAAACCTCCATTTGGGTCAGTTCTACTGACCTGTCCCTAGAGAGGAATTGATCTGGTGAGGGAATCTCCCTAACATCTTCCACAGTGAATATAGATAATAATTTAGTTTCTTGGCAATGGGCCACCTTTAGTGCACCTTTTACACCTGGATCATCCAACGGCCCAACAGACTCCCTGACAGGTCTTTGGCTTCCTGTGCACTTAAACTTTTATTGTGACCTTTTATGTCTAACAAATTTTTCCTCAAATTCTTTCTTAGCTTGTCTTCTTATTTCAGTATTTCAGGGGGAGCTCTGATTTTCCATGATTAAAAAAAACAAAACCCAAATCAAATGTCAAAATGTATAGGTGTTTAGAATATATTTTATTATATTGACTGAGGCACTGGTAGGCTTCCAAATTGCTTTAAAATTGTAAATATATCAATAAAACATTGTGTTCAGCTGATACCTTTATATATAGTGGTGTTTCATTTTAATTGCACAAAAATATAGATTGGGGGGGTTTAATTAGAGAATTTGTGATTTTTAAACAGAAAAAACAGGATCCCTGCTAATAACTCCCCAGTACCACCACCTGCCACCTTCTATCCTGTGGGTTTCCCTTGGAGGAATATTCATGCTACAAGAGGACACAGTAACATCAGGTGAAAGGTGGGTCATGTCTAAGGGATAGTTTTTGTCCAGCTGGAAGCCCTTCATCCCAGAGGTTCTCATCCTCCTCAGCAGCATAAGAATTGTTACAGTGGAGGAGGGACTGCACTGTCCCTGAAAACCTCATCTGTAAACCTCTCTGTCTCCCTTAGCTGCTCCATCTGTGCCACTGTACTCCAGAGAGAATGTACTTTTTCTCTCCAAGGCAGGATGTGTACTCGTATGAAACCTGCCCCAAGGACAGGTGTACTCAGTACAATAAGCTGGGTAGCCCCCACCCCTCAGGTGGACTTCCATCTGTATTTTTAAGTGTTAAAATTGAGTTTCCCCTTTTAAGAAGGTTTTGATTTATTTGGGTCCTAGAAACTTTGAACTTATGGTTTGACCTTTATAACCTAACTCGTCCCTAATTGCAAGTAAATATTAAATAAGGGACTTAACTCAGCTGTTAGAACAATATTTATAACTACTTCAACTAGATATCTAGGGTTAAGTACTCTTAATTAAAGAGAGAACTTACCTTGAAGCCTCCTCTTCAAAGGTTGAGGGGCAACAAACTGACCTGTGAACTGACTTGTGAACTGCTTGTAAACTGCCCGGTTTGTTCCTCGCTTCTCTCCTGGACTGGCTCCATCCCTTTGTTAGAAATTTCTCAGACAGGCAGCAGTCACTCAGCTAGCAGCACACATCAACTGCTCAAAGCAGTTAAGGCATGCCCATAGGTCAGCTAGAGTCAGTGGCAGCAGCAGTCCCTCACAGTCAAGGATGATCACTTCCACGGGTCAAGTAAAAGGTTGTAGATGAGTCCCATAGATGGTTAAGAAGGCTGATCCTAGAGCCTCAGACTCTCTATCAAGTGCCACAGGTAGTTAAAGGAAAGGTCAGACTGCAGATTTCTTGGTCTTGTTTCCTTTCCTTTTGTTTCTGTCATTCTTCTGCCTCCAAGGTGAAATGGGTTTCCTTAAAGTAAAATGTACTTTCTCTCACAAGTTGTGTCCATTTAGTCCTGTCCCAGGTAGTTTTTCTCAGTTTGTAATGTCAGTGCCACACTTAATGTTTACTTTGAGGGTCTCCTTGAAGCATTTCCTCTGGCTGAGTTGAGAGTACAGCAGTTGTTTTATTAAGCACCCTGCTTATGCACACAGCACCCTGTCTACCACAGCTGAGGTTGAGTAATCAATGCTTCCATACTGGTGAGGACACTGGCATTTGTGTGATGAACCTCCCACTTTATGTCAAGGATCTTCCAAAGATACTGCTGGTGAAGGGATTGTCAATGAGGATCTTTGCTGGGGAAGTTGATTGGTCCAGAGTGAGCTGATGAAGCACCTTTGTTTTTCCAATGTTAAGGGTCAGTCCCAGGCATTAGTATGCTTGAGAGAAACAGCTAAGCACCGTTTGTAGGTCCTCCTCATGTGCAGTGACAGCATAATCATCAGCGTACTGATGTTCCACAACCAAGAGCGATTTAACTTTGGTTTTGACATGGAGGTGGGAGTGATTGAAAGGTTCCTGTTCATCCTGTATTCAGCATCATAGAATCATAGAAAACTAGGGCTGGAAGGGACCTCAGAATGTCGTCTAGTCCAACCCCCTTCTCAAAGCAGGACCAGTCCCAACTAGATCATCCTAGTTAAAGCTTTGTCTAGATGGGTCTTAAAAACCTCCAAGCATGGAGTTTCCACCACCTCTCTGGGTAACCTGTTCCAATGTTTTATTACCCTACTAGTGGGACAGTTCTTCCTAATATCTAACTTAAACTTCCCTTGCTGCAACTTGAGACCATTGCTCCTTGTTTTGTCATATGCCACCACTGAAAACAGTCTAGTTCCATCCTCTTTCAACCCCCTCTTCAGGTGGTTGAAGGCTGGTATTAAATCCCCTCGTCTCCTCTTCTCCAGACTAAATAAGCCTAGTTCCCTCAGCCCTTCCTCATAAGTCATGTCCCCACCCCCCCTTACCATTTCTGTTGCCCTTCACTGGCCTCTCCCAATTTGTCCACATCCTTTCTGTAGTGGGGGGCCCAAAACTGAACACAGTACTCTAGATGTGACCTCACCAGTGCTGAATAGAGGGGAATAATCACTTCCCTGGACCTACAGTCAACACTTCTACCAATGCAGCCCAGCATGCTTTTAGTCTTCTTGGCAACAAGGACACACTGCTGGCTCATATTCAACATATTGTCTGCTGTAACCCCTAGGTCCTTTTCTGCAGAGTTGCTGCCCAGCCAATCAGTCCCCAGTCTGTACTGGTGCATAGAGTTGTTCTATCCTAAGAGCAGGACATTGCACTTGTCGTTGCTGAACCTCATAAGATTTCTTTTGGCTCAATCCGATTTGTCTAGGTCCCTCCAAATCCTAGCCCCATCCTCCAGCATATCTACTATTCCCTCCCCCTCCTGCTTGGTGTCATCTGCAGACTTGCTGAGAGTGTAATCTATCCCATCTTCCAGGTCATTGATGAAGATATTGAACAAAACTGGCCCCAGGACCAAACCCTGGGACACTCTACTTGATATTGGCTGCCAACTAGACATTGAGCCATTGATTGCTACCCTCTGAGCCTGATGACCTCTCCCATTGCCATGAGTTTTCAAAGATGATGGCCAGTGGCTATGTAATCACATCAGCCAACTCCCTCAGCACCCTCAGGTGCATCCCATCTGGCCCCATAGACTTGTTGTTTATGTCCGGCTTTTCTGAATACTCCCTAACCTGTTCTTTTGCCACTGTTGGCTGCTCACCTCCACCCCAAACTTTACTGCCTCGTGCAATAGTGTGGGAATTGACTTTGCCCACGAAGACTGAGGTGAAAAAGTCACTGAGCACTTCAGCCTTTTCTGCATCCTCTGTTACAAGGTTGCCTCTCCCATTCAGTAAGGGACCCGTGCTTTCCCTGATCGTTCTCTTGCTACTGACAGATTGTAGAAGCCCTTTTTGTTACTTTTCACTTGCTAGCTGCAACACCAATTGTGCTTTGGCCTTGCTGACTTCACCCCTGCATGCCTGAACAGTGTTCTTATATGCCTCCCTAGTTGTTTGTCCAAGTTTCTGCTTCCTATAAGTTTCCGTTTTGTGATTTAGTTTACTGAAGAGTTCCCTGCTAAGCCAAGCTGGTCTTGTCTTCTGCCATACTTGCTAGTCTTCCTGCACATCGGGAACGTTTGTTCCTGCACTTTCAGTAAGGCTTCTTTGAAGTACAGCCAGTTCTCCTGGACTCCTCCAGTCTGGCGTCACAGGGGATCCTGCCTATGAATTCCCTGAGAGTGGAAGTCTGCTTTCCTGAAGTCTAGGGTCCTTACTCAGCTGCTGTCCTTCCTTCTTTTCCTCAGGATCCTGAACTCAGTCATCTTGTGGTCACTGCTGCCCATGTTACTATCCACTATACTACATTCCCCACCAGTTCTTCTCTGTTTGTGAGCAGCAGGTCAAGAAGAGCATGGCCTCTAGTTGGCTGCTCCAGCAGTTGTATGAGGTAGTTGTCCCTCACTCTCCAGCAATTTCTTGGATTGCCTATGTCCAGAGATGTGGGTTTTCTGGAAAACTTTCCAATGCCCTAAGTAGAGCAGGATGTGATTTAGCATGTTTATTTGACTTACGTTCAGTAAACAAAACTAAAAAGTACCCCCATGTTAATTTTATGTCCCAATACTCACAAGTATTGAAACAGAAATATTTGATTAGGAAAAAAATTAAAAACAGCACACTTAATGTGGTTTAAAGGTTTATATTAAAAGAAATTCAAAGCTTTATGTGGAAAGGAATTATTTTTATTGGAATGCTTGTAAAAATGTAAAGACAATACACAATAACATGTACTTCCCTTACATTGTTTGTTTAAATTTAAGAAAAAAATCCCGAAGGCACTGAAAACTGTGAACACACTAATTTTAGCACACCCAAGAACTGTGTGTGATACCATGGTTGTCCACTCATCTACTTCAACAGAATTTAACTCTCTTCCACTGAGGTCACTGCGGCACCTCCAGTTTCATTGTCACTGTCTGTAGAATCACTTGCACTACTTCATAGTTCCGTTTCAGAATCAGATTGAGGCAAATCTGATTCAGAACTATTTGAACCACATTCTCTTTTGCTAAAGGATGGTTTTGCCAATGAATCTATGGGCAAGGGCAGCTCATCATCACACTGCATCTTCTTCGTGAATTGTGCTTCTGACTGATTCTTCAGAAGCAAGAGATTTTGAGATCTAGAATCACCTGAAAAACATTCATTACAGCACAAACTGCCAAGCTTGCCTAATATTGTATTGACATCATTCATTGTTACTAATGAAGTTTATGAAACAATGAACTTTTAGAAATAGAAAATTTCCTATGGAAAAATAAAGCACTGGAAAATTTTCCACTCCACATCTCTGCCTGTGCACTACTATATTGCCATCCTAGTAGATGTCAGGTTGACTGAAACCTCCCATGAGAACCAGAGATAATGAGCAGGAAACTTCTGCTAGCTGTTTGAAGAAAGCCTCATCCACCACTGTCTCCTGGTCTGGTGGTCTATAGCAGACCCCCACCACAATATCACTCTTGTTGTTCTCCTCTCTGACCCTAACCCAGAGACTTTCAGCAGGCCTATCTCCAGTTTCGTATTGGAGTTCTAAGCAATCTTATGGCTCTTTTACATAACGTGCACCTTCTCTTCTCCCCTGCTGTTCCTTCCTGAACAGTTTATACCCATCCATGACAGTGCTCCAGTCATGCGAGCTCCCACCAATTCTCTGTTGTTCCAGTCACATCATAGCTCTGTGACTGTGTGAAGACTTCCAGTTCTTCCTGCTTGTTTCCTAGGCTCCATGCATTTGTGTACAGGCACCCAAGGTAACTACTTGATTGCCCTGATTTCTCAGGAAGTATGAGAGCACCTCCTCTGTTGCCCCTTCCTACTTGCTTTTCCTCCAGGTCACCCACTTCCTCATTTACCTTGGGTGTTGGTGTCCATCCCCCAGCAAATCTAATTTAAAGCCCTCCTTACTAGGTTAGCACACCATGTGGCAGACAGTCACGGAGGAGCATCCTAATGATCATAGGAAAGATGTAAAATGGAATTGGTGCAATGACACAGCCCTGATTGATGCTAGGTCAAATGGCAAAGGGCTCTGTAGCAGAGCCACTGTATAGGATGGAGACAGTCATCTGGTCCTGAAGGAATCTTAGTATGGTGATAAATTTCCCTGGGTAACCAAACTTTGATAAGATCTTCCGTAAAGTCTCATGGTTAACAGAGCCACAGGCTTTAGTTAAACCACTAAAGGCCATATATAGTTCCTAGTGTTGTTCTTGGCATTTTTGCTGAATCTGCTGGCCTGGAAAAATCATGTCCTCTCTATGGTCTGAAGCTATACTGAGATTTGGGAAGGATTTTCTCCATGAGAGTGAGTAGTCAGTTCAGCAGAATCTGAGCAAGGATCTTTCCAGTGATAGAGAGGAGGGTGATACCTTGATAGTTTCCATAGTAACACTTATCTCGCTGGTTAAAAGTGGTGACAATATTGGCATTCCTTAGGTAGGCGGGAATTTCCTCAGTGTTCCAAATTTTGAGAAACTGTGGAGCTTCTTGGTCATAGTTTCCCCACCAACTTTGAAGACCTCATCCGATCTGCCATCAGGGCCAGGAGCTTTGTTGTTCTTCATCTGTCATATTGCCTGGTGTACTTCTTCAGAGATTGGTGGACTGTCAAGTGGACTGGATACTGTGGGATAGATTTCACGATTTCATCAGTAGCTGTTAATTCTCTGTTCAAGAGCTCTTGGTTCAAGAGTTCCTTCCAGCGGTTTTGGATGTACTCGTTGTCTTTTGGGAGTGTTTTGCCATCTTCAGATCTAAGCCGGGTGAGTCCGCAAGAACTTGGCCTGTACGCAGCCTTGATTACAATGAAGAATCTCTGCATGTGATGATTGCAGCACTCACCGGCTGCTCAGAGTACACACCTACTGCTCAAAGAAGCTAAGGCATGACCTTGTTCAGCTAGAGTATATTGCAGTCTAATAGCTTTTCTCCTTTAACTATTTTTTTTGCCTATTCTATTCACAAAGTGAAATGTATTGTCCTTATATAACATTTTCAGTTCCTTTTCCAGGCTTTGGTTTTTCCTTTTCTTTTTCAATCTGTATTTTATACACAGAATCAGAGGCAGAGACTTTTGAGTGGGTTTAATAGTAGACTGTTGGATGAGTTCCTAGTTATAGTGAGTATCTGCCTGATGTACCTGCACCTAGTTTTCAAGTTTTCTATGTATTTTATTCTGATCCGAGCAAAAAGGTGTGTATTTCCCCCCCCCCGACCAAAAAAAAAAAAGTTATTTTGGGAGAAGAGAGAAGAACTCTGCATAGTCTTAGAGATGGGGAGACACTAGCAAATATTTTATTTCCAGAGAATAAGATTGGCAACACTGTATAACTGATTTATTTTATACAAGAAATCTATTACTCAGAAGCCATTCTGTACTAATAGCAGTTCTGTTATCTAACTCCTTTTTGCTTCTGTTATGTAAGGGCTAGTATTATAGAATCACTGTTTGAATACCAGGACTGTAACTTTAGAATTGCTTTTATAGCAGGCCAAATAAGCCTGTTTCAAATGTAGGCAATTTCTGCAAATTTCTAATTTAAAAAAATCTTCTAATGAAGCGTTTTTAAATGCTGCTTATCTTTGTTTTTGTATTAGTTTACAGTGTTCTGAGGCTGTCTGATAGTTTGTCACATTTCACTGAATGAATGTTCATAAATTAGTATTGTGCTTGTGAAAAATGTGGATTGACAGTCCTGAAGATTGATTCCATACCTGCAAGGGAGGTGGTGCTCTCCCCTACCCTGGGGTCTTCAAGAGGAGGTTGGATATGCATCTAACTGGGGTCATCTAGACCCAGCACTCTTTCCTGCCTATACAGGGGGTCGGACTCGATGATCTATTGAGGTCCCTTTCCGACCCTAACATCTATGAATCTGTGAAATGTTGTAGGATGAAATGTGATTTCTAAGCTTCCACATCTGGAGCAGCAGGTCTCTTATACCATCTTCATGTTGTGTATTCCTTTTTTTCCTAAAGCTTTTTTCATCTTTTTATGCTAGCAGAGGGCAAAAACAAGATAGCCAAGAAAACATGATCAGTAAAAACTCCCTTGTGACCCACAGGAAGGGCACTTATCTATTCCAGAGTATGGAATTTACTAATGATCTACCCATAATTCATGACTGTATAGGTCAGTGAGTAATTTTCCGCTATCTGAAGTGATCGCAAAAAAGTCATGACTTCTGAGCGTGTGGGTTTGATAAATGCTAATACAAACACATACAGTGCACAAGTTAATGTTTATGTCTCCAAGTGTGAGCATTTCAAATTAATGCCAATGTGCACCTGCTTGGGCATTTGAAAATCTATCTTTTCCTTTTTGAGGAAATGCATGAATGGTGCTTGATGTGGTTACCTCCTTTAGAACTCTGTTTCACCTTGGTCTAGTCCCATGTAAATAGTTCCAAACCTAACTCCTATTTAGTTATGGAGTTATACCCGAACAATATATTTAGGTGACTAATTCACTAGTCCTTAAATATTTCTTTGCATGGGTTTCTTACTACAACTAGCTGTCTTGGACTTCATAAATATCTGATTCACTCTTTAACTATAGCCAAATAGTTCCATTCTTTTTTTTCCCCTTTGGTTCATATTTTCAAGTAATTCCAGTTTTGTTCCTTTTGTTTATATAAATCTCTTCATTCTACTTATTGCCTTTAGTTGCTTTATGTTGCATCTGTTCAGTTTAACTACATCTTGTAAAAGTACTAGGCATTGATGACTTGTACAGTCACTGATGTACAGAGTATAACTAGCAAGCATTCTATTAGCTGGTTTTCCCCCTGATGTTACAGTTTGGCCTGCAAATTGTATGTTGTCTTACCCAATTACTATTTAAACTATACTTAGTTTGAAATCTGCTGCTTCCCAGAGTTTCTGATGCTACTCCTAAATCATTAAAACTTGTGGATTTAGACAAGTCTTGCCACTTCAACCACTCCTATTCTGGAATAAGGTAAAATGATCTAAAAGTATTTTTACTGGTATAACTGTATCCAGGCTAAACATTCTACTTTTACTATATAAGTGAAAAGCACCCCCTCCCCAGCACATGTTCTTCCCTGACATCCAAATATAAAGACTGTATAGACATGAACTTAATTCTATGTTTGTTCTAATCTTGGATGTTTAGATGGCTATGGGCCTCAGAACCTTAACCACACCTTGGCATGGCATTGCTTGCCCCTGTAATGAGCTTAGATTTCTTTTCTCTTCTCCTTAGTCTCTAAATGATTCCTTTATTAATCCACAGAAGATCTAGAGCAGGTCTGTCAGACTTGCCCTTGGCTGGATTTGGACTCTGGGAACTCAGGCCAGATCCACAGGTCCAGGAGTAGGCAATGTTTGTATCTGCACAACACTCTCTTGTCCCCTTGCCACAAATGTCCATGTCCTTCAGGGTTCAGGGACCCCAAGTTCTGTGACAGGCCACACCTTGCTAGCCTTACCCGCTAGCCTCAAGTAGCCTTCAGGAGTACCAGCACACAGATGAAACAGTTGTGCAGATGGGATTTGGCTTGTGGCCCTGAAGCTTGGCACCCTGGATCTACTGTGGCTATCTGTAGTGCAGCCTTCCCTATGTTGTCATGTTCATGTTTCTTATCCTTAGCATCTTCATTTAAACTAATCACAAACAGAAATTAGAGCAAGGTAAGTGGGGATGGGTACTTACTTTGCATCAGTTGCTTCAGAGCAGCCAATAATGTTTCTGTTTTTTCCCTGTAAAATTGGAATCCTTGTAGTTTACTCTCAGTGAAAGAGGGCCAAATCCAGCAGGGATTAGTTTTACCATTTACTATGGGGTGGGAATGCACATGGACAGTTCCTATGTGCCAGCTGCTCTGCAAGAATCTCCACATCCTTTCATTTTACTATAATGTTCATTTGTCCTTACTCTTGGGAGAAGGGTAAGGGAATCAGTCACAACAGAAACCTAAACATAGCAGTGTCTTAACTTCCCTTCAGCCTATGGCATCTGAGTTCTTCCCCAATTTTTACAAAAATCCAGTTCTGTATCCTATGGAAACATAAGGTACTAGTCCTGTCACAGTTATTGAAGTCTTCATGGCCTTTAGGCACTTACTCTGCCAATGACAGACCAAATTCCTTCTTTCCTTTCTCTAGTACCTGGTGTCCTTAGACTTTTTAAGTACTTTCTATTGGTATAAATGAAAGTAAGACTTGCTAGGTGGGCAGAACATTTTTATTAAATGTTGAGATGAGTCTTTTACTAACTTGGTGGAGAGAGAAAAGTGCATAAAAACAGTGTGGAACATGTGTGCTACACAGTGCAAGAGAATCTAGTTCGTTGTAGCATGGTAATTTGTCGTAAGAAGATTATTGGATTAGGGCAGAGGGCTACAGCAACAAGGTCTGACAATTTTTTTTTATAGTAGTGTTTTTTCCAATTTTAATATAAGTCTACTTTAACACCTCTATTATCAGGGCTTTTTTATCCCTTCAAGTAAAGGGAGTTTTGTAAACTCAGAGTAACTGTTGGGTGCCACTCTTTATCTTTAGGAGAATTTCTGCTCTTGCTGCGGAGGTAGATTTTAGTAATTGTGAGGCTTCCAGATTTACCTCAATGTGCTTTTGTCATCATAATCCCTCCTCTTTACCAATCCTGATTTACTCTCCAAGCAGGCTTGCATTGTCTTTGGTGTTCCTATTTTGTTTACTTCCTCCTTCCTCCTTTCTCCTTTTTTAATAAACAGAAACAAAAATCATTTAGAAGATGTTGGTAAACCAGCCAGGGATATGTTTGCTAACTGGAATTTGTGTTACACTGATTGTACTGGCTTTAGCCTATTACTCGTACTGGTAAGTGAGATTAGTATCTGCCTAGTTTTATTTTTTGACCATAAAGATATTTAGATATTGTTGTAAGTTTCTGAAGATTGCTTCCCTCCTGAATGTAACTACTAGTCTGTGACCATCTATGGCTCTGCTCCCTCCCCGCAAAATTAGTTTTGTTACATGAAGTTTTTTATTTCTTCCTTACTTTTAGATGGGAAATGTGTCATAAAAGGATTCTATAATTGGTATTGGAAATCAGGGGAATCTAACTACTATTTTGTGGGCACAACTTTAACTTCTTTCACGCCTCCTTTTTTTCAGCACTCCTGCTTCTACCCCTTCTACCCAGGCAGCTGTCTTCCTCTTAATTTGGAAGGTTGGCTGTGACTAGTTGCCTCACAACTAGTGTGTTTGTCTATAAATATGTAGACATGCATGGGAAATTGTACCTTTTGTTTTGTAGTTGGAAGTGATTCACACAGGCACAGATTAACAGCTGGCATGATCTTTTTCATCATGCAACTTGTTGGCTTCATTGCCACCAAGAGTGGTGATTTGTTGAGAGAGAGTAGAATTGGGACCTACAGAGAAGACTGGGTAAAACCATGGGAATAGGATGGAGGAGGCTCTTTTGTAGTTGAAACAACACAGTCAGCAGTGTGTCTTTAACCACTGGGGAAGAAAGATTGTAGCAGCAGCTAGCAGTAAAGCCAAATATGAAACTGAGCCCTAATTTTAAAACTCCTTTCTTCTTAGGGTCAGAATTTTAAGACGTCGTTCCAAGTTACTATTATGACTGAGGAAGTCTTCAAAATAAATTTTGTGTGCAGTGATGTTGCTTTAAGAAAAGGACAAACAAATCAATGAAAATTAGTGGTACACTTTTATAAGAGTAATTTTTATTAGGCAGTATTATAAACTAAGATAATGAAATATCAGTATCATGTACTTGTGCATTTCTGCAGCTGTGTTGCTTTTAGCTGTGCAGTTCAGTGTGAAAGTGCAGACTAAAATCTGTGTAAATTGCTAGTTTTGAAGCATCCTTATTAAACATATCCAGGGAAATAAACAAACAGCAACACTTGCATGAGTGTCGTGTTACTATAACCATTTTAAACATTCCAAAGAGAAGAAATGCACATTTCAGAATTTGTGGGAATACTAGTTGTACTATTAAATATACTTCAGCAAAGAAAATACATGCACTTTGAATAAACTAAGGTTGTTGTGCAAATACCAAATTGTTAATTTTCCAATTCAACAGAATTGACATGTAACCTTAATCTTACTTCAAAGTGTATGCCCTTTTACAGTAGGATACATATAACATATTTTATATACATTAAGTCTTGGGAAGGCAATACATTTTTTTCTTGAAAGATTTTTATCTGTTCTTGCCTTCCAGGAGACTTAAAAAAATATTTGAAATCTCCTGTACTCCTCTTTTATCTGTGACTGCTGTAAAAGCAGCATGGTTTGCTAGGGTCTAAAATTCTTGATTTGCATCTAGGCCAGATCTGGTTTGCAGGGCAGATTACAAATCTGTGCACAGCGGGGAATTATCTAGCTAGTAATAGGTCAGAGCCTCATTTGAACCTGGCAGTTGTAGCTTTCTTGGTGTTCTACCTCAACAAAGGTGTCTGAAAAGCAAGATAGGTAACATATTAGCTATAGAGAAGATTATTGCTCTATGAAGAGCACTGAATATTGCCCTATTCAGTGGTTTGGTTCTTCAAAAGAACAGTTCTACAGATTAAGACTCCACTCAAGGAAAATATTTTAAATGATTGTTTTTGCCCTGAGACATTCTGGGAGTTGAAAGAACAAAAAATGTTTTTCAAATTACTTGTCTGGGTGCTGTATTTCCCATATGTTCTGCGACCCGATAGAAATGGTCCAGAAGGGTCCGGTAAACAAGATCGGATCGCCAGGCAGGCAAGTGGATGGAGAGGTGGAGACAGCGTAATGGTTGCCAAGAGATTTTTACTTATGCCTGTGTTGACACTGGCGTAGGTGATGAACGATTACTTGGTTACAGATAACAGATGACAGGTAGCGTAACAGGTAACGCAACACGACAAGTCGACAATTCGTGAACTCAACGAGCATGCAAGGAAGGGGTACGTCGGGCCAGTTGATGACAGGGAGATGTTAGAGGGTGATCAGGCCACCAACCGTCTCTGAGGTGTTTCACAGAGATCTCCTCAGAGTTCTCCTCAGAGATCTCCAACGTGGGCAGAAGCTGCACGGGCCTATATAGGTTTAGAGTAGCCAATAACGGACTGCTAGGTGGGAATAACTAATGAGGCAGAATGTGACCAAATTCAGAGGTGGCAGCAGTTGCTCAGGGTGGGGTATGCTGCTCGCTCTATATATTGTGACAAGGGCACTTAACTATTTAGAGGACTCGTGTATGACACCATAGAATATGTTATAAACAAGGCTGGATGGATTAAGATCAGGGTGCTCACAAAGTCAGTGTGAGTCAACTTTGCATATTGAGACATTAATCTGATTTTGCTATAATTCCATTAACGATCTCTTGCTTTCCTCGGATTGGAAAAAATCCTTTTAACCGTGTGGATAGGCCTTTTTTCAGTTGCCTTTTTTAGCTAACTGTAAGTTACTACAGAAGCTGCTTTCTGGGGTCCAAGTCAGGAGGTGAAAATATGGCAAAACGCTTTACATAGCCACGTTCAGCTGGGGATTGTGAGTGCTCATTGCCTCTGTGCAGACATGTCTCCCTGAGTAGTGGTTATAAGAACATTCAACATATAAATAATATACATGCTTATTCTAGACTAGTTAAGGGCGGGGGGTGTATGTGTGGGCAAATTGATTTAGGTTAAGTAAAAATTCAGCTCAAAATTATTGCCAAAATGTTTGGAATAGAGCCATTCCAAATTTTTGAAGTGTTCAGATAAATGTGTTCTGTTTTCCACCCTCACTGCTTACCCTGAATTGGAACATGGAGTGCCAAAATGTGATCATACAAGTTATTTTGAGGTATTTCTGGCAGAGATTTGAAGGAAAAACTAACTAAACGAAAATCAGTAAGGGACTGAAATATTCATAATTTTCATTAGAGTTCTAATATGCTTTTAAGGAAACTCAAATGGTTTGCTTAAGCATTTGAGGCATCTGTACACATGCTGCAGGGGGGAGGGAAGGGCCTCTCGGGAGCAGCATCCCTCATTTCAAAATGGTGGTGGTGGTTTAACTAGAGGGTTTAATTAAAGCTTGCACAAGCTTTAGTTAAAGCACCCTGCTGCCATTTTGAAATGAGGGGCCATTGAATACATGAGACCCTGCAGTATGCTGAAACTTTCTGATTAGCATGCTCCAGTACACTTGATTAATCGAGTCTGCTCCAACGTGGTCTAATCAGAACACATGGGAGCATGTGGAAAAGTGCCCTTGGATTTTGGCTGTGTTAAAAATCTAACTGCTTAAGTTTGCTTTATCTCTCTAGTAAGTTTTCTATAATAGCCTGAAATTCAGGTAGCTTTAACCACCACCAGATTCTGCTCGTGTAACACTTGGAATATCATTGACCAGCCTTTGTACTGGATGTCATGTCTACTCTCTGATCTTTAACTGACATAAGTATTTGAAACAGTGATGTGGTGTGTCAGCTGCCTCTAGAACCTTTTGTCTGATTTACTGGGACTTTATTTTAAAGTTTCTATCAATAGATATTTGAAGACTTGTATTTCAGGACAGGGAAATTTTGGCTCTTTCCCCCTCTCTGCCGCTGGAGGTTGAGAGCAGCAGTGGGAGTTCCTCAAGAGCAACCTAGGACAACTTTATCATCTTGTTTCTAGTTTTGATGGTGCAAAGCTAGGTTTATAAGGTGTGCCAATTCTGTGTCAGGATTGATCTTACAGAATGCATCCATCTGCTGTAGTAATATGCATGTGTGCATCCAGTTGAGGGGTCAGAGGAGGAGGAAAGGATTTCAGAGGAGTGGTTAATTCAATGTTAGTTTTCCCTGCTCTGGTTAGTTACTGATATAAATTGTAATGAATTTTGTGCTTTTCTATAGGGCCCATCATCTGAAAATATCTGTGCTTTAAATAATAATAAAGCTGATAATTCTAGTTTGAAGCAGTGTTTAGTACTCCTTTCATATAGGTTTAAGTTATGCAGTGAAGTAAGAGTCTTGTCTGTGGACATATATCAGGTTCATGGTGGTAATGGATTCAGAAACCAGGAACCATGGTTCTCAGTCACTAATATTGGGAAACTATTTGGATACGTATCATTTTAAGAGCCTGGAGGTAGTTTTGTACTGTGTAATTTTTGTACTTAAATACAAGCACAACCACCATTTACAGGAAGGCTGAGGCTTTGGGCAGCTTTTCTCATTTCATATTTCAGGATATGGTTCCCTTCCATTACCATCTTTAAGGATCTGTTTATATTTAGAAAATGATGCTATATTTGAAGTGTCTTTACTACCTCTTGGTACACAAATAAGATACAAACACAGCAATGTGGTTTTTTCATGAACTAACTCAAATCAATGTTCCCAACACAAGTATTCAAAAATCATGATTTGCCCCTCTTTGCCTCCTCCCCCTGCCCTACCATGTATTTTGCTTGAAAAACTGTGGGTTCTTGTTTTTGAGTAGTTCTTAAAGGGTCACATTTTCAAGGCTTTTCTTTGCAACCTGGAAGTGCAGAGTCCCCCATTTCCCCTTGCTTCAGATGATAGAATTTAAGATAATGATGGAATATTGCAAGTTTGAGATGAAAGTGTGGGAACTGGCTGTACTACAAGCAGTTATCTATGTTTTTCTTTTCCTGATCACATCCATTGCTGTGTCTGCTGTCTTACAAACCTCTATGGAAAATGAGTGAAATTCTTATTTGCACTATATGAGAGAAGAGGTCTCTCAGCCCAAATAGCACCTACTGTCTGTGTTAAAAGCTTGCAACAGGGGAGCCACTCAAACAATTGGTTCCCTTTGACTGAGATTGTTGAGGGTTCCCACTATAGACAAGACCTGATGGTACATGTGAGATTGGCCTAGAAAACTAGAACAGTTCAACATTACTTTTTTTTGCGTTTTGTTTCAGGTTTTTTGTAATATTAGCATAAGTGTTGTAATAAGGGATGGCATTCTTTAATTTTCAGGTCTTTAGCTCAGGGTTTCAGATCCACCAGTGTTTTGATAGAATTAGAGTTTAGGGGTGAAAGGAAAACAAGAGATCCTGTTTGTTTTCTAGTAAACCATTTAATACTGCATCTCATTAAGTCTCAAATACATTTTTTTTAAGAGTTTTGAACACAGTTTTTACCTGTTTGTCAAATCCAATTAAATTTGGTTTGAGTACCTATTGATGAGCAGGGATCCTGGTTTTCTTTGTTTAAAAATTGCAAATTCTCTGCTTAACCCCACCTTCTGTTTTTTTCCCTGATTAAAATGAAATGCCACTCTCTCTGTCTCTCTCTATATATGTATTAATTGAACACAACATTGTATTGATATATTTACGATTTTAAAGCAGTTTGAAAGCCCAGCAGTGCCCTAATCACTATAATATAATAAAGTCTAAATACCTATACATTTTGGCATTTGGTTTTTAAACATGGAAAATCAGAGCTCCCCCTGCCCCCTTTGCTTACCAGGACATGGGTCCAGTTGTGGCTGCACCCCCCCCCCCCAATTTGTGGCACTGAGCAGCCTTGATATGCCATTGTCCCTCACTCCCAACCCCCAGTCCTGCCAGTGCTCTCATTCCTGACCCATAGCTCCCAGCCACGCCAGTGACCATCACTCCTGACCCACAGCCCACTGGCCTTGCTGGTGCCCCTCACTCCTCACCTACAGCACCCTGGCCCTTCTGATGCCCCTCATTGCTGTCGTTTTGCCCCTCCCAGCCCTGCCAGTGCCCTACACTCCCCCCCCACAGCCCCATGGCCCTGCTGGTACTGCTCACTCCCAACCCAGAGCCACTTGACCCTGCTGGTGCCCCTCACTCCTCACCCGTAGCTCCCTGTCTTCCCAACCCTCCCAGAGTGAACACCCAGCAGTGGTGGGGAGCCAGGTCCCCACATGAGCTATCCATAGCTCTGTCCCGTTCCCCAGCTGGGTCCTGCAGCTGCTCTTTCCTGCCCAAGCCCCAGGCCCCATGTACTGCCTTGACTGGGTAGTGCGCCCAGCCTTGCCCATCTCCCTCCCTCTCCATTGGGGCCTTAATCCCCTCACTCTCTTATCTATGGGTAGCTGCTCTCCATGCTGGCTGGCTGTCACCTACATGTGTGCACATGTACATACATGTGGCACCATCTGCTTGACTGCCCTCATGTCGCTCCCCCTAGCTCCTTGCAAAGGGAAGCCCACCAGTTTCCATGTTTTTCTCTGTGTTTTTCTCCTTAAAATGAGAAAATCTGTGTTTTACTGTGTTTTTCCATGGCAAACAGAAGACCTGAGCAATGTCAGAATTACAATTTTCAAAGCCGTGTTTGAGCAACATTTAAGAGGGCAACTAGCAAGAAATGGGTCGGTCGCAAGGGAGGTGGTTATTATGTAGGCACAGGTTAAATTCTCTAAAGTAGTCTTTTAGATGAGGAGTTCTTACAATATCTTCTTGTAGATTGTATCATAATCACTGAGAATTCCAGTTAGAAAACAGTGCACAAATTCTGCTTCAGTGGAAAAAACACATCATTGTTGAACTGTAATTCCTTCCTGAAAATATAATCCTTTTGTGTAAAGCATGAGATGAACATAGATCAGTGGAAATCCTAGCTGTTGAATGTATGCCCTACAAAGACCTGCATTACAATTAAGAGATGCACAATGCATTTCAACTTTTCTCAAAGTTAACGAAGGAAAAGTAGTCTTGTCTCCTTAATGGTAGTGGGGACATTGGAGAATAAGGAAAGAAAATGCTTCAAATGATTACCACTTCATGATCATCTGTCTTTCAAAGCAAAGTGGCCAGATTTCCTCCTATATCACTTCACCTGCCATCTCTGAAAGTCAAACCTGAAATGAGTCTGTGATTGAGTTAGCTGATTGGTTAGCTTGGACACTGATTACAGTGTAGTCCTGGCAGTGTGAGGCTTTGCATAGGCTCCAAAATTGTTCACAAAGCTGGATAAGTATTTGGGTGATAAATGTGTCTATGTGGGTTAATTACAGCTTCATTGATTCTGCCTTTACCTATAGAAACACACTCAGGGATAGTCTTTAAATGGTTTGTCCAATCACTTAAGAGTTCTAGATGTAATTTTTTGTGTGATAAAATAACTTAAGGCTTGTATTTCTAGAGGTATTTGAAGAAACCTTTTCATTGCTTACACAGCCAGTAGGGGATGAAGTGCTTAAGATCAATGTCTTGTAATTTTTAAATATATTTAAAAATGGTAAATAAGGCCTTGAAAAGAAGTCCACAGCTCTGCTGGTTCAACAGGAGAAGAAGTGCTAGGAATGTCAAGGACTATGGTTATATTCAGCAGGGAGACTCTTGAAGTCTGAAGTTTGTGAAATGTTGTTTTTAAGGCCCTGGTCCAGGTAGCAAATTAGCAAACTTATTCTGGCCCTCCCATGCATATCAGATGTAGCTATTGAATGCCAAATTAGGCATGCTCTGCTATTGCAGTCAAAAACTAATGAGTGGATGAAAGAGGTAGTACCATGGTTTGTACTTTGAGTTTTGAGCTCCCAGGTTGGATTTGGTGTTCGGCCCAGAAGAATAGAACTGAATAGCTCCCAATGTCTTAAGGGCTTCTAATAGTTAATTCTGAGTTGAGATTAGAAGTCTGGAAATGAGGAGAAGTAGCAACTCTGAACCTGACCAGCTTCTGTCCTTAAGACTTTTAATAATAGCAACCCTGGACTCTAGTTGGCTTCAGTCACTGTCAGATCTTCTACTAGCAGCCCTTTGACAGCTAATTCTCCTTCCGTCTTTCCTAGCACTGATTATGCAGTTAAACAGAGTGCAACTACATCAGAGTGCAGCTACTTTATCAAATAGAGAGTGGGTGTATCTACACACTTATTTATTTGCCATAATTGCAGTGCATTAATTTAGTACCTCTTATAACAGGTACTAAAAATGCCATAATTGGAGCTACTGCACATTAGCACAGATATTTTTTGTGAGACAGTTTTTGCCAGCTGTAGAATTAGTTCAATGTGCAGCATTGCCAGCGAGCATTAAGTGTCTCATGTAACGTGCCCAATAAGACTGAAAGATGTTATCTATGTACCTGTGCAAGTGTATCGGCTTAACCCAGGAATGCCAGATCCAGCCTGCAGAGCCCTATTGTCCTGACTTAGGTAGGCAGGTAACTGTTGTTTGGTATAATGTAAGCAATAGACCAAAAATTAGAGCCAGGTATGTGTTGTGCATATTGGCAAATTATCCACTTGTCCAGTATTCATATTAGTAGAATACACTGTACCAGCATTTACTCCATTGGAAAGACAAAGTAATAGTGGCTAAAAGCACAACATGACATTCAGACATATTTTCAAGGTCAACTCAAGCCTTTTAATTGAAATGTTTTCTCCTAATTTTTAATTAAGAAGCAACGCTAACTTGCTCCACTTTGTGGAGTCATCTCTGCAGCATATTTTTTAAAACTTATTTAAATGATTATTAGCGTAAGCCTTAGGATAACTTTTACATTTAATATTACAGGAAGTTATTTTTAAAAGAATAGTATGTTAAAACCTAATGCAGTCTTCATAAGTTAGTTTTAAAAATGTTTATTCACTTTCTTGCAAATCGGCAGAAACCAGATAGGACCTTGTGGACGAAGTGCTGTCCCCCTACACTTCAACTCATTTCATCTGAGCTCCTTTTGTTTTCTAGCAGCTGGAAACATTGTGTCATCAGAGCTGTCCTTCAGAATAAATAGTGTCCTCAGTGTTAAATCTATTCATATGCTTAAAAATAGGAGCAACTATTTTTTTGTTGAAACAGCAACAGCAAAGATAGAAGAGGGTACATACTTCTGACTGATATTGCTGCCTTGGCATCTGTAGAATAAAGTGTGAGGGGGAAAAATCAGACGCGAAGAGCTTTTACACAATTTTACAAAAAGAGTGCAAGGAAAAGACGTAATCCCCCTTTTAAAAACTCCTTTTTGACATTCTCTTATTCTGTGCATTATGAACCTTATCTGCATTGTACCAATAGAAAAAATTAAAATACCAGGCTAATTATAATGCTTTGTGGTTTTGCTAGCTTTACAGCATTTCTGGAAAATAAAGGATTGACAATTTTGTCAAAGATGAAGCCTGCCACAGTGGGATCCCATTTTTGCTTTACTATGAAGAATGTGCAAGTGAAATTCATGTGCATCTGTGTGGAAACAGCATAAATGGTGGGCTGGTTTGAAATGAAAGATTTTAGGCCACAAGATTGGAATGAATGCCTTAGAAATGACAAAGTGAAGATAATTATGTATGCTGTATTTGAAAAGTGTGTGTGTTTTACAAAATATATATTCTAGAGAATATTTAGAAAAGGGAAAACTACCTACCTTGAATGTTGCTTCTCTGAAGATTTATCTTCTGGCATGATTCTCACTCTTGAAAAGAAACTGTCATACCATCTAGCCCTGTTGGACACTTCAGTGCTTAAGTGCATAAATTGGTTCATGGGTTTGGGTTGTAGCGGTGTTGGTCTAAGGACTTCTCATTCCTTCTAGGAAGAGCACACACCAACTGCTGGAGCTTCCTTAGCCTGGTTTTTGAACCTGAAAGCTTGCTTAATAACTATTCTCCAACCATTTGGGTTGGTCTAATAAAAGATATCAGATTCACCCAAGGAACCTTGTCTGCCTAAATTGGTTCATGGCATTCGAGATAGCTTATTTACAGATGTAGACAGAATATAGTGCTGAGTCAGCTGAGGAATGTGGTCTCCACATCAAGTTCTCAGCAAAGCACTAAGAAAAGCTCTGCATCATAGCTGTTGTGCATGGGGTAGCACCACAGAACCCAAGAATATCAGTGCCTTTGGGTAGGATCCCAGGGCTTCTGAAAGGTGTGAGCATCCTGGAACATGGATTCAACCAACTGGCTCAGTGTATCACATCTCATGGACAAACTAGACTTCTTTCATCCCAGTGGTATAAACTTTTCATTTCTGTTCTGTGTGGATCACAAGTTATCAGACCTTTAAATAATGCATGGCTGTCTATGGCTTGTCTTGGGCCTCTATACAATCTGATGTTGTGGGGGGAGGGGGGAAACATGTGTATGGCACGTAGGTTTAAATGACAGCTCTTCAAACCGCTTTAGAGTTTTTGCTGTATTAAAAGATGTGTTAGTGAGCAGAGTACAGGGGCAGTAACTTAAAAAAAAAATACCCAAAGAATTGCAGAGCCACGTATTATGTCATGTGTGTGACTTTCATAAGAGGGTGTATAGTGTGTGCACGTGCGCATGCACAATATATGTATTTCCTTAGTTTTTAAATCTCCCTTGCTGGACAGAGAAGTTGATACAGCTGTTTAATCTTTAGCTGGATTTTACACATGGAAAAAATTGTCTGGGAAGAGTACATGAATAGGAAGTATCACAGTGGGGATGGCGAAAATAATTCCAGTGTCCCTATTCAGTTTCTCAGTTTGAAATCGGGAAGAACAGGTATTCAGCTTATAAAGTCAAGTTGCAGAGAGCAGTTAAGAGGCCAAAAAGCACGTGTCTTTTCCTTTAAAAACTGAAGTGCAGTGCTTAGAGCGTTTGGAGTGTTGAATCATTCGAGGGTAGCGTCTTAGATTTTTCCCCACAAAGCCTGTGAAAACTGGACACTTAACAGGCATATTTTGGAAATTTCACTATTGACTGTAGGGGGCTGAGCACCAGACATTTTTTTCTGTTACAATGCCCATGGTAAATGACCTACAATCCTCTGTGCCTGGCAGCAGGTCTGTTGACTGAAATAGGGAGGCATTTCCCTGAGGAGCTTCAGATCACATGCTTGTGAAACCACTTGAGGAAGTAAATGAGTCTGTTTTGCACAGGTGTTTCTTGGCTCTCTAGGTTTGACTACAACAGAGGTTGCTTGACAACTCATTTACTGGATAACTTTTCCCCATGAGATGATTTTAGACATTAATTCTTCAGTAAAAGTAGAGCCTTATGTCCTCTGGCAAGAATCAGCACTGGAAATGGATGCAGGGTAGCAAAAGTTCTTCCAAACAGGGATGAATGCAGGAAGTAAAATTACCATGTCAACTGGAAACTTAACTTAGTTATGTGGTATAATGACAGGGCTTTATCATCCACAGTGAAATTTCTGATGGGGTGACTAGAAATGAAATGGGTTAGCTTTTAGTTGCCAAAATGGTTACGATGTCCTCCTCCATTTAAAGGCAAAACTTCAGGCATTCTCTATAAATGAGTCTCTTGAAAGGCTGTTGCTGTAATTTGGTGATAGAAATCCAGCACTGTGGTATGAATGCAAATAAATCAGTAGACACATTTACAATCTGTTAAGAACCCCCCCCCCCAAACCTCTTAGGTTATTTGTACCTGATGTAGGTGTAGCATAATAAGAAATCTTTTTGCTTCATGACAAGCAGGCCAAAGGAAGATATAAGTTGCAGGTGCTCGCAAGTATTTAGATCCTTGTAATTGATTAGTAGTGTAGACTAAGGGTCTTTAAGCCTTAAGTTTTAGAGGTCACCCTATCGCCTGTAGACATGGGTTTGGAAGGAGCATTCATATTTAACCTTTTGGCATGAGGCAACCTTAAGCCCAGCTACTTTGAAATAATATCACAGAAAATAGTTATAATATTTCATCTTGGTTATGGATTTGCCTGAAATCATTGGCATGGGAGTGACACTTTTGCTTTCTTCTGCTGGGAGGGTGTTGACTTGTTTGGCAAGCTTCCAAGTTATCCAGGTTTTATTTTACTTAGCTGATACATTCATTTAAATAGAGGTTGGGTTCATTCTGTGTATTTTAGGTGCTGTGGAATATTATTCACATTTGCCATTTTCATTTCTATTTGGCAAGCATGTAGCAGGGATAAAGTTAATATTATACCTGACAAATTAATCATCATGTTAGAACTTGCTAGGTTTTTTTTTTGGCTCGTAACATAAAGGTCAGGAAAAATAAAGATTTCATTAATATCTCCGTACCTGGTGTTGAGCAGTGAATGCTGTTCTCCACTTACTACCAGAAATGATGCTTAATTATGTCTGTACCATGTCTGTACCATTTAGGCGAGGGAGGGAAAGAGAGAGGAAAGCTGGCGTGTGTGTGTGTATGTGTTCTAATATTATATAAGCCTTAGTCTGTCTGTCCATAATGCTTATTTACATTCTGCTTGGTTGTCTTGGCAGCTAGTCAGAGTGCTCCAAGAGCATTCCGGACAAGAGGTGGCACAGTGGAGCCACCTCCATGACAGTGGGGGAGGGCGGGCAAAGCCTCATGCCTTTCTTTCCCTCCCCGCCCCAGCTCTGCTCCCTGGAGGTGGCGGTGGCATGGGGTGCTGACTGAAGGGGATGACGGGGCAAGTTTTCCCTTCCCTGCCCCCAGTCCTGGGAGGCGGTGGCTGGGGTGGGGGCATTGAGGACAGTGGAGCAAGTTCAGCCCTGCCCCCCTGCTCCTGGTGGGCAGCAGTGGTGCAGGATGGTGAATAGCAGTGCTCCGCCCCCACCCTCCCCCCTGGCAGAGGGGGAGGCAGTAGGGAAAAGAAGAGGGAGAGAGGGGAACAGGATGGGGAATAGGGGTGTTTTCCACTGGCAATGAACCCCTGCTGCCATTGCTATGCCTCCTCCCCCACTGCCTGGCCCCAACAACAGCTGTCAGAGGGAGGAGGCAGGGAAGGGGAGGATGTTGCGTGCAGGTGGATGCAGACCAGCAGCAGCATGGGGCACTGCGTGTCAGTGGCTGCTGCTGTGTGCAAACTCCCCTCCCACCTTGTTCCTGGGAGCCAGGGGGGAGAATACGGGAGGGGGCACATGGGGTGAGAGGCAGAGTGGTAGCACTGTGGGGTACTAGGTGGCGGTGCTCTGTCTCTGCCCTTTCCCCCCCACACCCGTAATTCCTGACGGGCAGTTGGCTAAGATGGAGGGAGAGAGAGAGGCTGTGAATCTCTGCCTCCAAACACAGAATATGCAAACTTGTCTCCAAACTCTCCTTTTGGTGGAAGGTCATTGAACAGGTGGGTTGCCTGGCAGCTCCCGGTATACCTGGATGCCAGCTGTTTCTTGAACCCTTGTCAGTCTGGCTTTTGTCTTGGATAGAGACTGACAGGGTGGCCTTGGTCAGTGATATTTGCTTGGAGATTGACAGGGGAAATTGTTCCCTGCCCTTAATCTTTCAGCTGCCTTTAGCACAGTTGACCATGAGGCCAAATGCTGATATAACATTTACGTAACCTTGTGGGTATTTTTGAACCACTCTAAATGGTTTCCATTCTTTCCTAGTAGAGAGGTCCCAGAAGGTGATGATGAGGGGGGTGGGGTTTATTTCCCCTCAATACCTTTGAAACCTCCTAGGTTCCTTTGAAACCTCCTAGGCTTCATTTTGTCACTGCTCTCGTTCCATATGTGTATGAGGCTACTGAGTGAGATTGTGCAGAGATTTGGAGTCAGGTGCCATCACTCATTGCTTGTTGCTGATGACACCCAGCTCTACCTTTCCTTCTCTTCCTGTCTCAGTCCTTAACCAGTGCCTGGTTGCATTTGGGGACTGGATGCAGGTGACTGGAAACTTCACTAAGAAGTAGTAAGATGGTAGTAGGCAGACTGCTTGACTTGGGTGAGGACTGGGACATCTGTCATAGCTGGGGGTTCAGCCTTCCCTTGTTACTCAAGCTCAGTGGCAGCTGGATTTTCTGGTGGTGGTGGCAGCTAGGCATGCCTTTCATTGGTTTCATCTGGTGAGAAGAATGACCCTTCATTTCAGATTTTGATCTGTTCCTCATCATCTGTACCTTTGTAAACTCAAGGTTAGAACACTTCAATGCAGTGGCTCTATGCAAGGCTGACCTTGAAGACTACCCAAAAGCTGGAGTAGAATATGGCATCCTGCCTTCTGCCAGGAACACAGAACTCCTATACCCCGGAGTCTGCACTGGCTTCCGGTAGCTTTCTGGGTGCAATGCAGTGTGCTGCTTTTGACCTAGAAGACCCTAAGGCTAGGGACAGAATTTACACATAACTGGTTTAAGTGATCAAAAACTGGTTTAAACCTATAACAGAACAGAAATGCAGTGCACATAAACCACTTTCAAAGCTGATTTAAGATGAACCTGGTTGAATGCAGTATCAGACTTAACTGATTTGGGTCAAACCAGTTTACGGAACTTCTGTCCTAGATCCCTTCCTGATTTAAGTTAACTCAGTCCCCCAGCATCCCAGGATGCTTTGCAGTGCTGGGCTGGGAGAGCAGGGCCCCACCCCTCTCATCCCTAGCCAGAGCACTGTCACTACTCTGGCTGGCTGAGAAAAGGGGTGGAGGTGGATGAATGGTGGGGACAGGGGTATATGGCCAGACGCTGGCCCGGTGCCTAAGGCAAAGTGGGGAAGGGAGGGCCCCAGTCAGTGTTGTTGTAGGCGGAAGCAGAGGAGAGGTGAGCACGGGGAGAGATGCCCCTGGAAGGATCCCAGTGCTGTCCCCCCACCCACCAGGCTGGGTGGTCTGAAAGAAGAGGCTGTGATCAGGCAGCTGCAGTGCCCAGAAACTCTGTTGGCAAGTGCTGGCAACTTCCCCAGTGATGGCCATGGCTCCCTGGAGGTGGGTGACAGTGACTCAGGCAGAGTTGGCAGTAGGGGCTAGGGTGGGCATCCCACTTGTGTCCTGATTGGTTTCACCACCTTCCCCTTTCCTGGGGACACCCACCCTGCACTGAGCCTGGGCCTGGGCATGGCTCTGGAAAGAGAAGCTACTTGCAGGTGCCCATGGTTCTGGTGCCTGCTTCCAAACTACCTGTGTTCTCCCCATTGTCGCATCACAGAGATTAGACAGCCGCCACCCCCGTGCCAGGCACCTTCAAAGAGATAGCAGCCTGGTGACAAGGAGTTCCTGTCTCCTCCCTGCGTGTCCAGGGTACGGGTCAGGCCCCTCTCAAAATACACAATGAGGGATGGAGGGGGCAGGGAGCTGAGGGGAAGGGCCCCAACCACTGCTCATGGCTGTAGGAAGTCCACAAGGAAGGGAAAGCAAAGAGGAAGGGCTGTGCAGCACCAGGTCCTGCTTCACTTTGTGTGCGTGTGAGACTCTCTGCTTCATACAGCCCCTCGTGTGTCCCAATGCAGAGGTGACTGTCCCAGCAGGGAAACAGGCCCTGTGCCTTTCCCCCCTCTTCTTTCTGCAGTAGAACGGGCCTGAAACGCACTGTTCTTGGAGGAGCAGCACAGAGGGTTCCTCTCTGGATCAGGTGATAGCATCTTAGAGTGGGGCTAGTTGGGACTTGCAGGGGTCATATCTAACCTGGCCCCTGCCTGGGACAGGAGCATTCCTGTCCAGACCATCCTGTTCACACCCATACTTTAAACTCTACCTATGATAACTGGCAGCTGTGACACAAGGCTCCCTCTCCTCAGCTGCTTGAGTGGAGAGCGGGACAGGGAAAAGCCAAGCACACCCTGACTGGGGTCCCTGCAGGACAGGGTGGGGGTTTAAACCCTTCCCCAATCATACTCAGCAGCCTGGCCATCCCACCCCACTCCCCACCCTCCTCTCCAGCTCAGCTTCCTTCCAGCCTTGCAGATGCTGTAGGAGAGAAGGGAGGTGTGCTCCAGCGCAGCCCCCTTCTTCCCCTTCCCCACGGCTTCTAGCCTGAGTCACTGCAGGCATATGACTGCATTTCCAGAATCAAAAGTGAATGTCTATTCACTTGCTTCCTGGTTCAATCTATGAATGGTTCATATGTTTAGATCAGGTTAGACTAATGTGCAAAGATTGAATTGATTCAGGCTCTGGCTTTTTGAATGTCTGTACTTAGCCTAAAAGGTCTGGGCCCTACATACCTAAGAGACTGCCTTCTCCTTATGCCACCTCAGTGGGAGTTCTGTTGTTCAGCAGTTTTGAAAATTAGGCTATGAGTGTATATAATGCCAGATCCAGACTGGTCAAAACCTTGATCTTGAGGTGCTGGATTTGTTTCTAGACCAAAAGGATGACTTCTGTTACACTGTACATAACTATGCTGCTCACTTTTGCTTAGTTTTATTGCTGTGGATTGTAGATCTGAGAAGGGTTTAAAATAACTTATTTTCTTAAAGGTATCTTGCAGCCCTGAGTACTAAAATTAAAGAGCCTTTTGGAGATTGTAGGAGACATGGCTAAGAATTAGTACTTTTATTATGTTTATAATAATGTCCAAGAGATGGGGCTTTTTTTTTTTGTGATACCATTTTCTGGACCTATCGCATAGCTGAGAGAATTCTTGGACAAGCTCTCAGGCATTGGGTGCCCTTCCTCAGGTCTCTCTTTGTCTCTATAATAATGCACATTTAGATTCTTGTTCAGGTGGTTTACGTTTTACTCTTTTCATAGCTGAGGATGTTGTATGAGAGGCCTTTTGCTGTGACTCATGTGTCACCATTCTTTATAGATAGCAACACTGAACTCTTTTCTCTATGAAATGATAGATAAGTATACAGGCAGCCCTCGACTTATGGCGATTCACACTTGTGGCGCTCCGCCATTTACACCCATGTTATTACTTATGGTGCTGGATCCTCACACTTACAGCACTACATGGAAATTTACAATGAGAAAAAGAAGGCAGCAAAACAAACATCCCTGGATCAGTTTCTCAAAAAGCCATCAAGTGGCCCTAAGTCTCCCCAAAGAAGCCCTTCTGAATTCCATGACCCTGATGAAGGTGTTCCTTCACCTTCTGATTAAATAAAATGTTACGTGATTAGTTACTGTATTGCTTAGTTTAATCAATTTATATACAGTACACTTTAGAAAGCTTTGTACTGTACAGTGTATGTCATTTATAGTTGAGTTGATTAAATGGTTTATTTAAATATGGTGTTTATGGTCATTTCTATAAAAAGTTGGGCATCAGGCCCTTGGTCAGGAAAGTAACCCCCTATTATAACAGTGTTTCTAGGGGAAAATCAGATTCGACTTGCATCATTTCAACTTGCAGCCTTTTCCAGGAACATAACCTGCCGTAAGTGCAAGGAATGTCTGTATAAGAATAAATGTAAGAGCAGTTTGTAGGACTGATATGTCTGTGACCTTCAAATATCTGTATCATTATTATAATGGTCTAAGCAAGAAACTGTATTAGGGTGACAAGTACCAATTTATCACACCAGCTGTACAGATGGACTTTGATCCAAAGACCATTAAATCAGTGGAAAGCTCCTATTGACTTCAGTAGGTTTTGGATCAGAACCAGAATGGTTACCATATTCTAAATGGTTGTCTTCGCTGCTGTGTTTGTGGAGGAATTGCTGCTTCTTCAGTCTTAATTTTTGAGATAAGAGTTCCTCTTGTTAATCAAGATAAAAGATTCTGCCCATCGTTAAGCTCATTACTGAGAGACAGTACATCCAGTAGAAAGACTTGATTTTTAAAAAATATATATTTAAAGTTGGACTTGAGGTACTCTTCCATATAACATGGCAGCCATCGCTGATCCTCTGGATCTTGGTATAAGCATAAGGCATATGCCTAGGCAAGAGTATGAAGGGGTGGAGGCTGCCCAAGACCACCTATCCCCCTTTTAGACCATTGAGACCGAATCCAAAGGCCAGAGCAAGTCCAGACATTCAGTTCCTCAATGACTGTCACTTCTGCCAGAGAGCAACAGATAAACTACTACTGACTGCCTAATGCCTCAGTGAGATTGTTTGTCATAGTGATGCCCTATGGCATATAGACAGGGGGTCTAGAGTTTTGAGGCGTCCTATACTTGCCTTACTCTGAAGGTCGCAACATTGTGGTATTTTATAGGAGCTGCTATAATATAATTCTCAGAAAACTCTGATAAGCAATGTCCTCCAACTCTATATCAGTCTTGGATGTCACTGAGGGATATATAAGACCTTAAGTAATCCAATTTATTGTGCAGGAAACTAATTGGATCTTTCTCATATGTTTAGATCAGGAATTAGGCTGCTGTATCTACACGAGAAACTTCTACTGATATGTTAATCATGCATGCAATTTTGTTTCCCACAATATTTCTGTATTTGAAAAAAGCCCTAATATAGATGCATAGGCATTGACAGAAGAGCACTTTTCCTGATATACTGGTTCCCAAAATGAAATAAGGTATTAGCTTTACTGGCACTTACTTGTTAAGCTGCCTCTCCCCCAGAAAGGTTTGCCAGTATGGTTTTGAGGGTAAAACTTTTTCTAGTAAAGGGTATGTTTGCGTAAACAACTCTTCCTGAAGTTGTGGCTGGGTGTAGGAGCCTTACAGGCACAGTCCTTCAAGCCTTAGAAAGCTAGTGGGATAACTGAAGGTAGCAAGGACTCTGCCAGGTTGTTCTCCTAGGGCCTTAGATACCATTTGGTCAAGCACAAACTTTTTAAAAAATGATGCGAGTGATAAGTTTAATAGAGAAAGCAGGAGACCTGTCAATCCCACGTTTTTCCCAAGTACTTCTGTTGTGAGTATTTTGATGTCAAGATATTAAAACTTTTAGAAAATGACTAGCCCTTATCCGCTTGTGCTGTAAGAGCCATGGTTCTTGTAGCTGGTGAGAATCGGTATTTAAAGATAGCTGAAAGACTCTTGTAAAAGGCTAATATAAGTCATGAGAAGATAATATATTTTTATGGTTTGAAACTCTACCTCTCCAGGAAGGGGATTTTTCTTCCAATTTGTGGTTATGTAGTACTCCTGAAGAACACAATACTGACAAGAGTGGTGAATGCAGCTTTGCTTTACATGTGGATCAAATACAGCACTGGTAGCAGCAACGAAAGCTTTTCCTGTCGCAGTTCTGAACCAGAGCAGGTTTAAGAGTGGGATGGTAGCTCAGTGCCCCTCTATTCTAGTGATTTTTCAACTTATATTCATTTGTGAACCCCTAAAGAATTTTGAATGGTGATGTGGACCCATTTGGAAATTTTGAATAAAGGTGTGGACCCCCTTGAATTGTTAGTGTGGGTGTTCACGTACTTTTACCACACTCCAGCAGACTTGATTAATCCAACATGTTGTCATTACAGCAGGTTAGAGCAGCCTTGCTGCATGTGTACAGATGCCTTAACTCTGGATGTTCTAACACCAGTGGGCAAAATTCTTATTTCATTTGTATATACCTGTACTGGTGATGAAAGACTTATCATGTATTGACCTTGTTGGCTTCTTCTGGCTGACGATATGTGTGTAAGAGAGCAGTAGATAGTTCAAAGATGAGAATTAGAACTGGAAAGCTATTCATCATGAATAACTGGTTCATAGCTTTGCCCTTTGTTTAGTTATAAAAGACTGATATTTTTCATAGATTGTTTATCATTTGAAATTATTAAATACAAGTGCCTTATATGTTATACATGTGAAATCTATGTGTATTTTTCTGTTTTTCAAGATAGCATATGTTGTTCTGTGTCTACTTCAAAGGCGTAGAAATGAGAGGGAAGGGGAAATTGTCCCAGAATGCTATTTGCTTGGGGCCTACTGAACTGCAGAAGGCCTCCTCTCATGGGGCATGCCCTCCATGGCAGGATTCATAAATTCATAGACTGTATGGGGCTAGAAGGGACCTCGCAGATCATCGGGTCCAGCCCCCCCACTCTAGGCTGGAAGACAACTGTGGTCAAGTGACCCCAGCAAGGTGCCTGTCCAGTCTTCTCTTGAAAACCTCCAGGGTAGGTGATTGCACCACCTCTGGAGGGAGTTTATGCCAAACTCTGGACACCCTGACTGCAGGAGTTTTTCCTGATATTAAGCCTGAAGGGGCCTTCCAGGAGTTTATATCCACTGGTCCTGGTCTTCCCCGGCGGTACCCTAGTGAACAGTTGTTCACCAAGCTCCTGATGCACTCCTCTGATATAGCAGTAAACCGCTATCAAGTCTTCTCTCACCCATCTCTTCTTTAGGCTAAAGAGACCCAGGTCCCCCAGCCTATCCTCGTATGGCTTGTCTTGCAAGTCCCTGATCATACAGGTGGCTCTTTTCTGAACCTCTCAAGTTTTTCCTTGTCCTTACTGAAGTGTGGCACCCAGAACTGGATGCAGTACTTCAGCTTTGGTCTCACCACTGCTGAGTACAGCGAGAGTATCACTTCCTTAGTTTTTACATGAGATGCATCCTTTTAAGAGGACATTCTTTCTATTTCAGGGCACATCAAGGGATCTTATATACAATGGTTCTATCTCAAAATTATCCCCCAACTTTATGAATAACTACTTATACCTCTGCTGTGGCTCTATGCTTTGGGGATCACTAACAGTACTGTTTGATTATATTAACATTTCACTACTACTAAGATGGCTTAAGAACTCATGGAAGGGAACTTTAAATGTTTAGTTTTAATTTAAAAAGCTCATTGTAGAAAAATGTCAGAGCTCAGCTGAAAAATACAAACTACAAGAGGGCTTAGTGGAGTGGGCTGAAGCTTGTGTTGACATGGGAAGTTGAAAGGCAGATTTGGGACGGGGCTGTCACAGTCCTGTAGGTCATTGTAGGGATAGGTGTTCATGAGTGGGTTTTTATGTTAACCTTTTTAAGAACAGAAATAAATAAAATTAAATACCTCTCCCTGACCACGCTGAGCTCTGCCTAACTTCTTTGACAAGAGTCTTTCTAGAGATAACAGGTTTTAGGGTTTCTTGGGCAGACAGTTGAGAGAGATGGCATATTCTCTGGGTGTGGGTCCCCACGTATGACTGTTCTGGAAGCACTTGCTGCTTGGAAAGGTCAAGATAATGATGAACAATATCCAGATGAAATAACTAAATACAACATATATGTAGTTTTCAGGATTTAATCTACCTAGCTCTAGCAATAGCTGTACTTACCTGATGGGCATATTTGTGCATCTCTGATAAAATCTGCCCATGCCTACAATTTAAGGATTGTGTTTGGGGGCTATTGCAAGAACCACTGGTTTGCAAACTATATTTTTCATATGTTCTACAAAAGAGACACAAAGAAAGTGCTGAATCAAAACAAAAACAGGGATGAGGCAAAGGGAGGACTGAAACAACTTGAGGGCAGTCTGGCCTGAAGCTCCTTGCTTATGTAAGAACCCTGCTGAAGTGGTTTTATAGCCATGCTACTTACTGATATCTTTTCCTCTTCATCATTATTGAAGTTTTACTGCAGGATCACACTGCTCAGATCAAGGGTGTCAAACTCATTCAACCCTGCAGGCCAGATGGGTAGCATGAGGTTGGTCCAACCACAGGATCAGGCCTACAGACCTCCTTCTCCCCACCATACCTGATTCAGAAGTTGCTCCAGCTAGAGGTATGGCACCCACACTGTTTGCGGTGTAGATGCTGGAACAAATGCTGCATGCAGCAATGTCCACATAGGGTGGCTGCCCTGTCAATTCCAGGACTGCGGTGCCTACTCCAGCCAGTTTGGGATGTGGCTGCCATTCTGGTCAGACTGTGCCATGTGCTGGGCCCATTCCAGGATCTGTGCCACACATGGCATGGGTCCCATACTGGTTGGTGCAGCCACCAAGTTAGGTATGCTAGGGGGCAGGGAGAGGAGGAGGTCTGTGGATCCAGTGATGGACTTATGCCATGCCCATGTGGGTCTCATGGGGCAAGGACTGGAGAAGAGGGCTTTGGGTTGTATCCAGACCATGGGCAGAATGTTTGACACTGCTGGCTTCAACTATCCATTGTTGGAGTGTGAAATGTTGGACTAGTCTTGACTGTCTCTGAGAGTGGCTTCAGACCCAGTAATATAAATAAGATTAGCAGTAGAAGAGAATATTACTTGAGGAAGAATATTACAGAATAACTCCCCTCCCCGCACATTTTAATAATAGCTACATGACAAAAATGTACATGCCACGATGGCCCCTGCTTCATTAACTTGCCAAGATGGTAGAAACAGTGGGAATAGTGCAGCATTTTGAATTAAGAACATAGTGTTTGCCTGACAAAATCAGACCACAGATCCAGATACTGTACACTCCAGACAGCAGCAGTGTGGAAAATGAGGAATGACGGAACTAAAGAGTTATGTCCCTGTAAGTGGAGAAGGGAGCAAAGCTTGTTATATGACAGGGTGGCCACAGTTACTCACCTGGGAACCACATCTGATCCTCCACTGAAGTTCAAGAGCTGGGGAGGGGAGACGGTGCTGAGCAACCCTGGAGTGGAGGTGACCCCTGCCCCCCTGCAGCTTCCTGGCTGCAGCTTGGCTGCTGCACCTGAGCCAGCTGTCCCAGAGGGAGAGGAGGGAGAAGGGTAGGCTTGGGGCGAGGAAAATAGGAGTGGCAGCAGATTTTGGGCTGTGCTGTTCCCCCGAGCTGCCTCAGGGAAAGTGAGTGGGCCTTCAGCCGCTTTCCGCAGAGCTGCAAGTACCATGCAGGCAAGTGGCATGCAGCTCCCAAGCCGCAGCTTGGCCACCTCTGTTATATGAAATGTGAACTTATGAGAGGCTATGAAAGAGTATCAGATACAACTCATGTTGTAAGCATGAAAGTACTCAATGTTCAAATGCTTTACCAAAATAAGGTACCATCCCCTCTTTCTCTGTCTCTCTTTCTGTTCCCTCCCCCCGTGCACATTGCATGCACTAAATTGGATGAGCAATTTGAAGCAATTACTTTGTGCACTTTCCTCTTCCTTTTTCTTTGATTTGCTAGTATACAACAGTTCTTTTACTAAAAATAATTTGCTTGTCTTTTCTCTCATTTCTGATTAAACACATCACAGAAATTATTTACAATACTGACAGCTATAAACAGGAGATGCAATTCAAAAGAAACCATATTCAGTTCAGATTTAAAAACCATAGAAAGAGTTCATACCTGCCAGCTCATTCATTTTTCCCAGATGGACATTGACTATATTATTTATGTATCTGGTTCTCAAGTTTTAATAGAGTATAGCTTTTCACAAAAGCTGAGAACTTGGGAAATAATATTGTAGCAACAAATTTTCCTAACAGATTAAGAGAGGTGATGATAGACATAGAAAGGCAGAAACCTAGTTATCTTCCTTCTGAATTTAAAAACACCAAAAGTCAACTTTTCTCTTTAACTTCCTTGGGAAGTGACTTGTCACTTTGTGCAAGACAGTTAATCCCACAAGATATTTGCATTTTTGTTCCCAAGATAAGCTATTTGTTTTGTTAGCTTTAAGGTGGCCTTTTCTTGAATGCTGTACTGCGATATAACTTTTAAGATATTGGCAGTTGGCAAGGGGTTGGGAAAAAAAGCTGATATAAGTGGGTTGGTGCACCTGCTGCTGCGCCGGGTGGGTTTTTCCCATTTAAGAGTCCTTCCAAAACTCAAAACAATAGTCTGTGAGTAGGTTTGGGTGCCTGCAGCTTCACTGTCTAACTTTGGTCTTGGGAGCTCCTTAGCTAGCCCACATAATATCAAACAATAATCCATGGTCCAGACAAAGAGATATACAAGTAAAGCAGGGGTATAGGTTGTAGCCGTGTTGGTCTAAGGACATAGGCAGGCAAGGTTCTTTGGGTGAATCCAATATCTTTTATTAGACAGACTAAAGTAGTTGGAAAAATTATTTTTTTCAAGATTTTGGGTACAGCACCCTTTATCAGGCTGAGGAGGTGTCTGTAGTTGGTCTGTGCTCATCCGGGATGGAATGAGTAAAGCCTTTTTCCAGGTGGCAGGAGAGGACCCTTTAGCTCTGTCCCTTCCTAAATGCAAGCTCCCATAGCTTTTAGTTTGCTTCTGGCCAGCAAATGTCCCCTTACCATCTCAAGCTCTTTCTACCCTTGGCTTTTAACTGCCTGCGAATCAGTCGGATCCTACTACATAGCTGTCCACCTGTCAGACTATCCTGTTACAGGGAAGTATAAATCCATAGCCTCTAGAGCAGTTCTTATTAGGGCTGCATGGGGGAAAATGAGATATTCAGAGTTAAAAAAAAAAATCTATAGTTTGATATTGCAGAAATTGATTTAGGATGGAGAGAAAAGGCTGTGTTGCTAGCAGGGTGAGGCATATATTTTTTATTCATGTTATAAAGTAAGGAGGGTTGAAAATTGCTGTAAGTTCCTATGAGGGGAAACTTTTTCCTCAGTATTTACTGTATTTTGCCATTGTTAAAACATTTGGTTGAGAAATTTAAAGGCAGGTTTCTCCCTCGTTGCTGTAACTCATCATCCTTGTCCTCTCCCCAGCATAAAGGGAGGAAATATGGTACCGGTGGAAGATTCTATATCCAACATTGCAGCAAGCCTTTACTGGGGAGGAGAAAAAGTAGGATTACCCAGATTTTATTTAGCAACGTATTCTTTAAGATGAAGCACAAGTAGCATAATTATGCTTTACAAAGCACTGGGCCAAACACTCCCACAAAAGACTCAGGATAAAAGGAAAACTCTTTCATTACTGTCCAGTCTTTAGGACTTCAGTAGCATTTACTGCCCCTGCAGTTTTAGGACAGACATTATGCATAAAACCAGCTTAAGTGATAAGAAACTGATTTAAACCTGTAACAGAACAGAAGTTCAGTGCACATAAACCAGTTTGAAAATGGCTCAAACCAGTTTGGGATAAATCTGGTTGAATGTAGTATCAGACTTAACTGATTTGGGTCAAACTGGTTTATGCAATGTCTGTCCCAGACCCCTTCCTGGTTTAATTTAAACCAGAGTCCTCCAGCATCCCAGATGCTTTGCAGCCCTGGGCGGGGCTCTCTGCTCCAGCAGGGCTGGCCCTGTCCCTCTGCTCTCTGGCTGGAGCTCCCACAGAGATGGCAGGCACAGCAGCATCTGCCTGGCTTCCCCATGCCACCCCCCACCCCCAGAATTCCCTGCTCAAGCAGGGATTCCTCCCTCCCCTCTCCTACAGCATGGGTGTAGCCAGCATGTGTTATGCTAGCTAATGCTGAGAGGTGTTTATGTAAAGCAGACAGGACAGTGTCTGCTCAGGGCTTTTTGGATCTAAAAGAAGAGCTCGAGCTAATGAGCGAATCTTTTGTTTTCTTGCTGGGCTGATAAACACTGTGTTACTTCCAGTGTAACTCCCTGCTGGCTCCCTCACTGGTCAGGAGCGGGGGGAGGGGGAGACCCCTCCCTAATCAGCGTCTTGCCAGAGGCCTGGCCACACCCCCATCCCCCTCAGGTCAGCACTGTAGAAGGGAAAGGAGGGCTGCTCTAGCGCTCCCCCGGCTCCTAGCCTCAGCCACTGCAGGCATGTGCTTGCATTTCTTCAGCCCAGAAGGGATGTCTGTACTGTTACTAACTGGTTCAGCCTATCCAGGTTAAACTAACCTGCAAAGACTGAATCAATTTAGGCTCAGGCTTTTGAGCCTAACACAGGGGCATAGTGAACGCCAGCAGAGTGGTAGGGACTCTGAACAAAGTCTTGAAATCTTTCCTTCTGCCTGCAGCTGAACCACCCATGTTCCACATTGGCCAAGACTTCCAGCAGCCATTCGACTGGCATTAGCATTTGTCTATAATATTTCAGATTCTCATTGGACTAATAATTGCTATGGCATTTGAGTTTTGGTGCAAAGCAGAGGAAGCATAAAACTTAACCCCTTTTTAGGTGGTAAAACTTTCTGGCAGATATTACTTTGCATTTCCACTTGCTAATAGCTCATCTTAAACTGCATGGCCAAAGGGAGTTGTACTGGATGTTGAAAAGCAATTATTACTGTATTAATACTGTATTAATACATATGTATTAATATGTTAGACACACTCATTAGCAAAGCTGACTCTGTATGCTTTTATGAAATACAGATAGAAACTCAAGAAGTGATTCTGCAGAGGAAAAAATTTGATGGTGTGTTTGTTTTTGTACTGTTCTTTGAAAGAGAGCAGATAAATGGGCTGGTTTTTGCCATAATTTTGGAAATGGAGATGTGCTTCTGAGCAGCAGTAATTAAACTAAACTAAACTAAACTAAATTTAGTAAACTAAATTTGAAGGATTTTCAGTGGAAAGACGTGAATCCATTCGTTCATAGGGGATTAGTATCTGAATGCCACAGCTCAGCAGCTGAGATGAAGATACAGTACATGTGAAGCATATTGTAACATTTGGACTATGGCAGGCTACAGTATCCTAGAAACCTGATACTTTTAAAATTTACATTCTTCTTTAAACAGATTCTGAGAATTATTGCTAAGAAAGAAAAGCACGTTAAATAGAGAATATCATTTCATTTTAGAATTCAACCTTGTCTTATAGCCAGGGGCAAACAAGCTGTTTATTCTTAAAGCTGTTAGTTCAGTTTCTTTTTATTTAGTGTAGAATGATAGCACAGTAATACTCACTATATGAAAGTGTTATAGTAGTAACCAGGTTACTACTTACAGTGCTTTGTAAAGCATATAGTCAGGTTGCTGTGCTTGTCTGTGTTCTGTATTATGTTTTTAAAATGTCCATATGGGTAAAGAATTAAAACCATTTAGCTTATTTGTACAGTAAAACACAAGACAAAATCTGGGGCTGTTAATTGGTAGGAACTGAAATAATTTACATTCAATAGGAAAACCAGCATTCCTTATTAATAATGCTTCAACATTCAAATGTGATATAATATTTAAAATAATATAAGGAAAACATAAATGAAGCTATTTCAGTTCTTAGAATTTGCACATACATTTGGATCATTGGGAACTGAGTAGAGCAATTATTCTCAACCAGGGTATTGTGGCACCCTGAGCAGCCTTGGATCCTTTCAAGGGTGCTGAAAGGTGTTGTTTAATGTTAGCGCTGTTGGACATGCAAATATGATTCACAAGATAAGATAAACCCAGAGATTTCAAATAGGAATCCATGGTGTCAAAATATTCTGACCATTTGGGGCCTCTGTGAGTTCTTTGTGACAAAAGAATTGCTCAACTATTTTTCCATAGTAAAAATTTGAATGAAAACTAAGAGCTTGCATTTTCCAAGCATGAGCCTTGAGTCTGTCCAGGGATACCTTGCATCTAAAAAGATTGACAACCACTGCACCAGATCTTCTAACCTGCCTCCTTACATCTTAGAAGTGTACATTACTTTTAATAATTGAGGCTTCAGTTGTCCAAACATTCAGGCTAAGTACAAACAGTCAGAAAACCTGAGGCTGAATCAGTTCAGTCTTTGCAAATTAGTCTAAATTGCACAAATTAAATTGAAACAGAAGTGAATAGACATATGCCTTTGACTCAGGAAATGCAGCCACATGTCTGCAGTGGCTGAGGCCAGAAGCTGGGGGTGCTAGAGCACAGCTCTCTGACTATGTTCACTTCCTCTTCCTGCTGTCCCTGAGGTCTCTGAGATTTGCTGTCCAGACTTATAGCTGCAGGACTTTACAGGGTTGCTTATCACTTCCTCTTCCTGCTTCCAAGTGCCTCTGTGATTTGTAGACCATAGTAGTATCCAGGAGTAAGTTTGAGCAGGGGAAGGGATGTTTAACCCCATTCCCTGGCCCCAGACCCCAGCTGTGGTTAGCCAAGAGGGAGGCAGTTCCCACCTCTGCACACTGGACTGCATTCGCATCTGGGCTTGCCTTCCCCCCCAGATCCCCTTGTCAGCCAGCCCACACTGCCGCAGCTTGGGAACAGTGGGGTGGGGCCAGCCCTGCTCTCTAGAGCAGACATCCCAGCCCAGGGCTGCAAAATGCTGGGATGCTAGAGGACTGTGATTTAACTTAAACCAGGAAGAGATCTGGGGCAGAAGTTTTATAAACCAATTTGACCCAAATCAGTTCAGTCTGATAACTACATTCAACCAGGTTCATCTTAAATCAGTTTCAGCCATTTTGAAACTGGTTCATGTGCATTGAGCTTCTGTTCTGTTACAGGTTTTAAACCAGTTTCTGATCACTTACCCCGGGTTATGTGTAACTTCTGCCCCTAACCTCAAACACAAGTGACTTTCTGAGTGTAATTGTCTGCAGAATTGATCTTTATAACAAACCTTACACAATATGATAAAATCATGGTAACACTTTTACCTTTTGGGAAAAATGAGAAAAGGAGAAATGAATTGCCTGAATTTAGGAATCAGAAAGTAGTCATGGGTTTGGAAAGGACCTCAAGGTCATCTAGTTCAGTGCCCTGCACTTGATTACTCAGCAAGTGTTCCTTTTCCATGCTTAGTCTGATAGACCTAGTCTGTTTGACTTAAGTCTGCTTTCAGTGTGTTCAACATTGTTCTTCCAGAGTGAAATTTACTGCAGTATGGAGGACCCATTCTGTGCCTGGGCCAGAGCACCTGAGAAAACATGGAGGCCTTGCTTGGAATATTTATATCTGTCTTTGGCAGCAAGGGATGATTTTTGTGGTTCTGAATAGGCTACTGCAGAGGAAAAGATTGAGGGCAGGCTAGGGAGGCATCTGTGAATCTACACTTGCACAGATCCCCACCTTATTTGTTGACAGCTACAATTCCAGCTCACAGATAAGGAATAAGGAATGTTAGGGATGTTAATAGTGCAGCCTGTTTCCTGAATGGAGTTTATTTTTTTGTATAAGTGATCATCATCAAACCAGAATAGCATTTTCCAAGCAGCTACAGGACATTAATAATATCCTTTCTGAGGCTCGGAAATGGTGGGTACCGTAGGCCAGGTAACAATTATCCCACTGCAAAAAGAGGGCTGAATGAAATTTGCATGGAAACTTAAAATATGTTAATAGTCTTGCTGGTGCTAGTGCTAGTATCTAAATTGAGAAATAAGTCTAGCATTCTTTTTTTCCAGTCTCATCATTTTAGTCTCAACTAGATTTTTCTTTTTCTTGTTTCCCCCTCTCTTTCAGGACTGTTATTCTGAGTGAAGGACCCTGCAAGCGCTACTAAGTGGTTATCATGGGCTTAATTGCATTTCTGAAGACTCAGTTTATAGTTCATCTCCTCATTGGGTTCGTCTTTGTTGTGAGCGGATTGATCATTAACTTCATCCAGCTATGGACGCTAGTCCTCTGGCCAATAAACAAGCAATTTTATCGCAGAGTAAACTGTCGTCTCTCCTACTCGCTTTGGAGCCGTGAGTATTCGCTGTTGGGGATGAGAGAGAGAAAGTGATAAAGGGATTTTGTAAATTAGGAGTTGCATTATGAAATATTAGAAAATAGTTATGTTCTTGTAACTCTGTTATTTAAAGGGACAACTAAATTGAGCTGTTCACAGCCTCTGTTGTACTGTCTTGTGGGAAATTACCTCTTGTATTTCAGTCATAATCTATGTTGATGCATCATTAAAGGATACAGTCTTCCTCTGCTTTTTCCCCTCTGTGAATGGTGCTACTTTGCTCTCCTCCTTCAGAACCATCCCTTAAGCTCCCTTTTTAAAATTTTAGACTACTTTATTGATCCCTGCTCCTGCATTCAAGCTCTCTTCACGCACTCAGGCTGTTTGATGTGGGACAGTACTTCCAAAATGAGTGTCTAACTGTAGGCTCCTAGATTCGTCTGTAGGCACCTACTTCATCAGCCATTTAAAAACCATGCACTCAAAATATTATAAATAAAAATATCCTGAAGGATCTAAAATCTGCATATACAACTCAACAGCTAATCTGAAAGTCACTTACTTGTCATTCCTGTACCTCTTGGTGTCTTCCCTTTGTCAGCCTGCTTCCTAAGATTTAAAAGGAAAACCAAATCAAAGGGAGAGAGGTGTGTGTGTGTGTTTGTGTTGGGGGAAGCAAATTGTTAGGGGAAAAATGTTTTAATGTTCAGAGGAGGATATTTCAGAATTGCCTCAGGGCTTTTTGTTTTGTTTTGTTTTATATTTCACTGTGCCTCTTTTTAATATGCTAGAGATCAGGCCTTCAAACTTGTATTCATACAAGTTATCTAACTGCTGGGAATACAGCTAACTTGTGACTCATGGCAGCAGCTTTATCTGTTCCGGTTCTTGTTTTGTGCAATTTAATATGGTGCATAGAGAATTATCCATTGTCTAACACAGAAGCAGATTACTTTTTAAAAAAAAAATCTCTATTGAATCTATAGACCATATGCTATTATTGCTCAAAAAGACGCACAGCAGCTGAATAAAGGGGATAACATCTTGCATCGTAGTTTGTAGCCTCCTTGAATTAAAATGAGTAAGAAATTTAAGCAATGAATAATAAAGTTTATAATGTCAATGTTATCTTGAGTCTGCACAGAGCTAATGGCCTGTACTGAAAAGCTTGACAGAATGTTTGCTTTAGTTGTGATTTATGTAATGAAAGAAACTATAGTCTTATAAATGTAGCAGTGCAAGTGTTGTTGACTATATAAATAAAGAATATTGTAGTAAAGCATTTTAGTAGTGGAGTTATAGCTAGAATTTCATTCTAGATCCTTAGTTGTGGTCACTGAGTAGTATACCATTTAAACCCCGGACAGTTGCAACGTTTGCTTTGCTATAATTGACCTTTATATTGATATAAAAGAGGAGCAGACAGACTGTGCAAAGACTAATACCAGAGTAATGTTTCCCTGTCCAGAATAGAATTACTCAGAAAAGAATCAGGTTGCTTTCTGTAACTGTTGTAAATTACTCTGGTGCACCTTTCTAGACTAGTGCCTGTACACTTACCACATATTGGCAAGAGTCTGTTATAGCAGCCTTCCAAGTGTATCCCCTATCCCCCTGGGTGGCTGTATAGCTATCCATTCCAGATCCCTGTGAAATCTATGTGGGTGTACAGAATCAGTTTAAGGTACACTGGTATAAACAGGTTGTCTGTCCAGAGCCTAAGGCTCTTATTTTTCATGCATGATTTCATCTCAAATCCAATGTTGTTTTCTTTTTAAGCAATGTTAACAAAGCCATCCCACACACACACCTTTTTACTTTTGTTATAACTCTTCTTTTGGTCTTTTGATCTGTACTTAGTATTGTTATATTTGTCCATAGTGAGTAGTGTGCCATGTGGATGAGACAGGTCATCAAAGAAACTATCACATACAAGATATGATATAGTTCAGGCGGTTCCAGATAACTGGCAATGGTGATGAAGCAGGAAGAGCCCAGCTGTTGGCTCCAAAGTCCCATTTTTACTTTGCTAGGTCAGTGTCTAGGAGAAAAACTACTTTTATTTGAGAAAAGAACAATTTGCATTGTTACTGACACAATAAGTACATAAGACCTTAGTATTACGTGTACAGAATCATTTTCAGAGTACAACCATTGCTTAGAGTTAAGTGCATCACTGTCCTAACTCTTGGTTGCTTTTGCAGTGAATTTAGAAAAGCATCAGCTGAAATCTTATTTCTTTTTCTTATTTTGGTGGGTTTTTGTCACCGATGTAATAGTTATCTTTTTCTTTTCTTTACTTTTCTTTTTTTTTATCAGATCTTGCTAGCTGTGGTATTTGTCATTTTGGAAGATTAATTGTGATGGGAATCATTCACAAATGTACATAATTTCAGGAGGCTAGAGTCTCCTTACTATAATTATAAGTGTGGTACCTCTGAAAATCCCCATCAGGTTGGCAAGTGGTACTGAAGGTGTCCGTTAAGACTCCCTATACCAAGAAAACACTTCATGGCACATTTAATTCACAAGGGGCAATCTGCATTCCAGCGTTCCCATGTCAACTCTCTTCAAGTGATTCATGCTTTTTAATATTGCAATAGGTTTAGCTTAGCCATTGTTGTAAAAAAATAATCTCTTAAAATCTCAGGGCATTTTTACACGTGTTTGTGGGGGACAGTGACTTTAATTAGAGTGTCTCTGAGAGCCGCTCCTATTAAAATGCCACCGCATCTCATGTATCAGCATCCACGTGCTTCAAAATCGTGGTGGGGGAACTTGAACTAAAGCTCATTTAATGTTATTCAAAGCTCATTAAATGAGCTTTAGTTCAAGCACCCCCGCTGCCATTTTGAAGTGTGGGGATGCTGGTACAGGAGATGCTGTGGCTGGGTAGAGCTCGATTAATCGAGTCTGCTCCGACACGCTGCAATTAAAGTGCATTGGAGCAGCCTCCCAGCATGTTTACAGACACCCTTAGTGTCTTGAAATTAATAGCCTCTGTGTTCTGGGCCAGTATTTCTCAAGTTAAGATATGTGCGCCTTTTGGGTTTTGTGACAGACTTTTGGAGAATATGTGGAAAGTAGTGGGATAACAGATCAAAGGAAATGGCAGGTATACATGGAAGGAAAGGGAGAAAGAAAAACAAAATGAAGAACAGTTTTATAATAATTCTTAGGTGGCTGAAGAGGTTAGTGGGAACAGTGATGCAGCAGTACTCTCTGATTATCCATAACACTGAACCCTGAGGGTCAGGCACAGCAATAAAACGCATTAAAAGGGGCATGCAACCTGTGATATTTGAGACCTTAGTGCTTTAGAGCAAGAGGTAGATATAACTTTTAACTTTTGGTGCAGGTGGGCTGGTGAGGGGATTGATGGCTGGGGGGTGAAATGCCTCCCTCTTCATTGCAGGCCATGGCGGTTGCATTGGAGTAAGCTCCCCCAGCACCAGTGGCAGCAGCAGCACAGAGGTGGCCATTTGGTGCCCCTCTGAATCAGCATTCGGGGTGGCAAGAAGCTTTTGTTAAAGCAAAATATTGGTGTACAGGCATAGTGGCAGGTTTCTGTATAAAGTGTGCAAAATATGTAATGGATCATAAAGAGCAAGCAAAACCTTAGGAGATTAGGCCGGTTGTAGCATCAGAGGCGCAAATACAATACTAAAGAGCTAAATACTAAATATTTTATTAAACTCTCAACCAAAAGAAGCAAACAGAAGCCCACCCCCTGATGTACTCACATTTTGTATCTATGCACTTCCTGCCCCATTTCTCAAACTGAACTTTGTAACAAAAGATCTCTGGAAAAAATGCCACCAATATTTCAGAGTAAATTGTGGGGAGTGATGTTGTATCAGATTCTCCACACCTGGCTTTAGATTTTTTTTTCTTCTGCTTATTAGCAGAGGGTGCAGGTTCAGTCTGTCTCTCTTTCCCCTTTTTTGTTTTAAATAAGGGGAAAATTTTTAAGAGTAGAGTTTAATTAAGTACAAGAAATATAATAAAAGTAGTGTCTAGAAAGGGATAGAAGGGAAATTTGTTCAGTATCCAGCCCTATAAGGATACATTTCTGGTTGCCATGGGGAATAAATACTTGTTTGGTTGGAATTTTTAGTGAGATCCAGTGGGCTTTTATGCAGAGCAGTAATATTCATTGGCTAAATTCATTGTTTTAAATTTGTGTTCATTATCATAGATGCATAGATGTAGGGTTGGAGGGGACCTTAGCAGATCATCAAGTCTGACCCCCTGCCCTGGGCAGGAATGAATACAGGGCTCATATGACCCCTAGTAAGTTTAAGCTCATATGGCCTCAGCTAGGAAGTTATCAAGCCTCCTTTTAAAGACCCCTAAGGTAGGAGAGCCAGCACCACTTCACTTGGGAGCTGGTTCTAGATCATTTATCAATAAAGTAGTTATCCTGTGGCCCAAATTCTGCATAAAGGTGATGGCATAAATATACATGCTCGTAATTTAGTGTACGTCCATCTCAGATCATATTTAATCTATTTACCTATAATTCATTGGACTGAATTAAAAAGTTAATAAATATTATGATCCAGGGCACTTGGCATGAGATCACAGCAGAAAAAGAATAGTAAATCTTGAGGTACATCACAACACCTGACATGTACTATAACATCTTTCTTGTCCTCCACAGAGTTAGTAATGTTGCTGGAATGGTGGTCAGGCACCGAATGTACTTTATTCTCAGACCAGGCCACAGTGGATAAATTTGGAAAAGAGCATGTCATCATCATCTTGAATCACAACTTTGAAATAGACTTCCTATGTGGCTGGACTATGACTGAACGCTTTGGAGTGTTAGGGGTGAGTAATTCTGTGAAATGTCCTTTAACCTCTAGGCATATAAATTGGTTTTGAACTCTTGCACATTTTTCTTCATGGGGTGATTTTAAGAAGCAGTTTCTTTTTCTTCAGGTACTGAATCAAACCTAATGCTGAGTACTTTTGAAAATCTCAAGGTAGTGCTTTTATCTGAGTCTAATACATAAATAATCAAGTGTTTATCTTCGGGGGGTGTTTCTTACAGAGTTCCAAAGTTCTTGCTAAGAGAGAACTGTTATACGTTCCCCTGATTGGCTGGACATGGTACTTCCTTGAGATAGTTTTCTGCAAAAGAAAATGGGAAGAAGACAGAGATACAGTTATTGAGGGACTAAAACGTTTGTCTGACTATCCTGAATACATGTGGGTAAGTGTATGATCCTTCATATAGCACATCCTATTCTGGGAGTGGAACAATGAATCCTGGGCTTCTGCTGTGTGTCAACCTGAGACTTAAGAGTGAAGATGCACACTCTTTCCTGTGACTTAAACTTATAGCATGAAGGCCTCCCTAGCTTGCTCCTGCAGTCATGTGGCTGAGGGCAGGCAAAATTTGGGGGCATCTGAACTCCAAGCCTCGGGGCTTGGGCCAGCACGTAGGATGCCTGTCAAAAGACTTTGGAAATATCTGAAGCTTCTGGTGGAGGTGGAGGATGTTTGCCAGTTGTAGGGCCTCTTATGGTTCTGGACTGACTCATGGATTTGGATTTAATTTCACTGATTTGGCTTGGACCATGAAACATTTCTTAAAACAAATAAACAAAAACTTGTAGCATGAAGGCATAAGGCCTGTTTGAAGCTGCTTCTGAGCATACTAACCCTGCCTGCTTTCAGGGTGATGCCACGATGGTCTGTTGTAGACAAGGAACCCCATTTTGAATGCTGTTGGAAAATTTTAGAGGTATTTCTTAAAATATTTAATAGTTGAAACCAGGCTTATATGACTCAGTTACAGCCTCCCCCACAAAAGTCACAGGACAGAGAAAGAAAATGGGACTCAAGTCTTTTTATCCAAAAATAAATGATTGAAGTTTGGACTGAACACTGAGTCTGAGGGTTAATTTGTATGAGCTGAGGGTTAATTTTCTGAACTACACTAAAGATTCATGTACTATATTTTTTCACATAGTGTGCCCTCAATAAAATTGCACATTGGGCTGATCCCTGTGGAGCATCTGCAGTGGTACACAGAAGCTTAAGATACAGAAACTGCTTTACTGCGTTTCCTCACTTATAACACTTATCCCAATTTCCAGCAGTTGATTCTTGGAGGAAAAAAGGTGTGCGTTGTATGCAAGAATAATACAGATTTTTTTTAAGGCCTGTTTTCAATGTAGCAACAAGCAAGCATGAAATGAATGAGAGAGGCTGTAGATTGCAATGGGAAGTTTTTGCTTTGACACATTATCTTTGATCTGTAAAATTGGCAGGATTTTGAGGAAATCTGGAAAAATATTTAGCAAGATTCCAGCTGCCTTTAAAACTACATCAGGTTCATACCAAGCCTGTGGTAGAACATTGTGCTAGAGGTCTAGAGATGGGGGCTCAACAACAGCAGTTAGGTGCTCTTCCTTGTATTTGAGAAAGATACTGTTCTTTGAAAGGCACAAGGAAACAATGAGCTCTTCAGTTTACTTTTTTAAATATGTAAGCTTCATAACTTGCTAGTGAGCAGGATCTCCGAAGATATAGGAATTTATCACTCACTTCACAAATGGAGCAACAAAGGGTCACTTTGGGAAGATTTTTCAATTTTGATTAAATTTCTACTATGACAAATGTCATCCACTTAGCTGCATTGTCATTCAAAACAAATGTATAAAATCTGTGTCCTTGACTATGTCCTCTCTGTAACCACTAGATCATACTCTCCTTGAGTTGTATACTGTGTAACAGCCACAGTTCCTTTTTCCCAATGTTTTTCTGCTGTCTAGAAATAGTTGCATAAACCTCAGGGAAGGTCTAAAATCTGTTCCTGTCTAATAGATAGCCTGCAGAGAGGAGAACAGGGCACTGTTGCTACTGATTACTACATTGACTCAAGTCATACAGCTCTGTGCTGCATAACCAATGGTCCTGGTTTCTACCTGGTTGGTGTCTTTGGGATCATGACATGATGCAGTGCTAAGGCTCAGGTTGAAAAGTCAAACATTTAAAAGAAGGATGGATAGAAATATTTAAATACAAAAAAAAGTTTAAATGAGTTTTTAATTTATTTTTTAAATATATCTATTTGTATTTTAATTTGAAAATATGACAGTTTAAACTTACTAGAATCTAATTGTCAGTTAATTTTAAATTAAAAAAATAAGACACAGATTAATAGATGCTAGGGTCGGAAGGAACCTCAATGGATCATCAAGTCCAACCCCCTGCCCATGGCAGGAAAAGGTGCTGGGGTCATGTAACTCCAGCCAGGTGCTTGTCCAGTCTTTTCTTAAAGACCCCCCAGATGTGGGAGAGCCAGATTCTGGCAACCCTAACCACAAAAAAGTTATTTCTGATGTCCAACCTAAATCTGCTCTCCTATCAGGTTGTGGCCATTGTTCCTGGTTATTCCAAGGGGTGCCCTGGTAATCAAAGCATCTCCTATTTCCTGCTGCCCTCACCTGGTGAGTTTGTATACTGCCACAAGGTCTCCCCTCAGCCTTCTCTTGCAGAGGCTGAAAAGGTCCATGTCCCCCAGTCTTTCCCCATAGGGCCTTCCTTGTAGGCCTCTAACCATACAAGTGGCCCTCCTCTGGACCTGCTCAAGGTTGTCCACATCCCTCTTGAACTGTGGTGCCCAAAACTGGATGTAGTCCTCCAGCTGTGGCCTGACCAATGCTGCATAGAGGAGAAGCATCACCTTCCTGGACCTGTTCGTGATGCACCTACTAACGCATGACAAACTGTGGTTAGCTCTGCTAATTACTTCATCACATTGACAGCTCATATTTATCTTAGAGTTGACAACAGCTCCAAGATCTCTTTCCACCACTGTGCTGCTGAGGTCATCCCCCAGCCTGTAGGTGTGCTGGGGATTCCCTCTCCCTAGGTGCAGCACCTTGCACTTGTCCTTGTTGAACTGCATCCTGTTATTCCCTGTCCGCTTCTCTAAGCTGTCCAGGTCTGCCTGGATTTGGTTTCTTCCCATCTGTGTATTTACTTTGCCCCATAGTTTTGTGTCATCAGTGAATTTGGATAGTGCTTTCGCCAAAACTTTAAAAAGAACCAAACCATTGAACTGGTAAAACTGTTCATAAAAATATGGAGCCAGAGTTGTATGAAGTTCTCAAGCAACTTTTGGCAATATGAACCTCTTTCGCAGTTGCAGAGAGAGATTTGCTGTACTTTACTTAATTCAGATGGTTCTGATCAATTATTACTTCATTTAAAGTTTAAACAGAATGGAATTAGAAAACTTGTTTTTTCCTCTTTCAATCTAGAAATAAAAACTAGATACATGAGGATGAGATGCATTAGTTCTAAAATCTTGGAGTACAACAATAACAACAATTTATTAATTATGGTTAATACTTTTTAATAAAGCATTTAGTTTTGAATGTAAAATATAACTCTTTTTTTCTTTGGTATCCAGAACTTATTAGAAATTTTCTTTAATGAAAAACATTTAAATATTTTTGCACATTTAAATAGCTTTGAATTCTCATTCAAAATCACTTTGATAAAACTATAGTCAGATATTCAGCATCTAGTAAATCAGAAATAGGTTTCTTGGTTACAATCATGATAGATCTTATATTTTAAGTTTTGGGGTTTTAAGCTACATAATAGCTTAAATAAATGTGTATAGGCTGGATGTGGTGTATCCTTTGCGTTAGCAAAAAATACCATCAAATATTGTGACAAAGCTATATCTAGTTGCAAACCAACATGTTTTAATGCTTGTACCACTGAGAATCAATCCTTTTCAGAAAATAAGTTAGAAGTATAAATGTGAAACAAGATTAAAATTAATTTAAATCAAGGTTTCCTGCTTGGTGACTTTAAATCATTAAATTGGATGATCAGAATTGGTTACTGATGTAAACCCTGGAAATGTCAAGTTTAAAGGTGTTTGTACAACCTTCTATAGATCCATTTGTGTATGCATTATTGTCTTTAATTATATAGTCAGATAGTATTAGTTTGGGACCTCTTTCATTTTCTGCAAAGGACAGATGCTTTAAATAGGAAAAGGATGTTGCCTGATGTGTACAGTACTGAATGGAGATTCAAGAAAGCTGAGTTCATCTGTTCCTGGTTCTGCCACTAGAAACCTTCTGTGATTTTGGGGCAACACTTTCATAATGAATATACGCAAGGAGGTCATACAAAGATTGTACAGTCATGTTTAATTTTGATGTTTCTCTCTTCTGCACATTTAACTAGTAACTTCCAAAAGAGAGAGGTCGTTATAGTGTTTTTACGCTGAAGAAACTTGTGTGCCTGCACACTTTGGAGTGAGGTACTATTACTGAGCTAACAGGAAGATGAGAGAAAGATAGGGTCCGGGCATCAAGAAGACCAAGGATCCACAGAGTTCTCCCCTGTGGAGTTCAGAACACATATTCATTGCTGTCCAGTTTTAGATTTTCTTTGCTTCTTGCCTCCTCTCCAGTAGGAGAGAATGTGGTATGGTGGTTGGGGAACTGCAGAGTTGTCTGTCCTACATTGTGCTATTATAAAACAAGCAATAGAAGTTTTGCGCTTTGTTAGTAGGGACCTGGAGTGCAGACAGATTTAATGTAGATGATAATTAGGGCCATACCTTGTATCATCTGTCAGTCACCTTAGTGTCTTCCCAAGTTCCTTACCCCAAGTCCCTGAGAAGCATTTCATGCAGAAATGGATAGATCCTGTTCCTGCTCCCCACTTGTTGTGATTCGTGAGAGATGCAAGTAGGCATGGTCAATTTTTTTTTCAGGGGCTTGAGCAACATGGAATAAGAGCGCTCTTAGGCACCCAATTCCACCTAGGTGGAATACGATATTGGTCCTTCATGTCTAATACATTTCCTTTGCAATGGGTATGTTAGTTTGGATTTTCCTTTCTGACTTACATTACTAGCCAGTTTCTGGCTTAAATTTTTCAGGATTTTTTTCCTGTCTTTCTCTTTAATCAGTTACAACAGTAGCCTCTTAGGACCTGTGAGGTCTTAAATTTGGTACTAATATTTCAAAGCTTTTGCAGCACCTGGGCTAAAATTGCTTCTTATCTGCACAGATAAATCTGGAGTGTTTTTACATTTTTGTTGCAGAAAGCAGAATTTCTTGGAAGTCATGTGTTGCTTGCAGGTATATTAGAACAGGGATGTCCAACCGGCAGCCTGGGGGCTGCACAGAGCCTGCAAAGGGTTAATGTGCAGCCCCTGCACTCCTACCTACCTTTTGTAGTGCTGCCTCTTACTGGGCCACTGGTGCCTCTTGAGTCATGGGGACACGTGCCCCACCCTGACAGTAGGCAGTGACCGGGGACGGGGGTCCCCCAGCGGCCGATCTCACTGACCAGATGGGGAGGGGGGTCTCTTGGCAGCCGATCACGCTTCCAGAAGTGGCATGGCCACCTGTGCTGGTGGCCCTGCTCCCTGGCCGGCACTCGCAAGGGGGCACCAGTGCATCTGCCTGGCCCCTGACCCAGCTAAACGGAATGTGGCCTGACGGGGTGCATATGCACCCCTGTGGACTGCCACTGGCATCTTATTTTTCCAGCTGCTGCAGCTACGGTCCCTAGGGCTAAGTATAGACAATCAAAAAGCTGGAGGCTGAATTGATTCGGTCTTTGCAGGTCTAAGTCTAAGATGCAAAGATGAAACTGAGAAACAACTGGACACATTTACCTTTTATTCAGAAAATGCAACCTGCAGTGGCTCAGGCCAGAAGCTGGGGCGGGGAAGGGGGACGATGACAGGATGGACACCAGACCGGTGTGGGGGGTTCCTAGAGTATGGCTCTCTGGCATTTCCTCTTCCTGCTGCCCTCGAGGTCTCTGGGATTTGCAGTCCAGTATCACCTCATTTAGACTCTGCAGGGTCACTTATAACTTCCTCTTCCTGCTCCTAGGTGCCTCTGGGATTTGTAGTCCACAGTTGCAGCTTGCAGTAACTTTCAGTAAGTTTAGCAAGGCAGCTCTGTACTGGGGGAAGGGGGTTAACCAGGGAAAGGGGGTTTAACCCCCACTCCCTGGCCCCAGATTCCAGCCAGGGTTTGCCTGGGAGGGGCAGTTCCTGCCTCCCCTTCCGCCCCCCACTCCCCACCCTACCCCGCTTTGCTGGAGCCAGGCCAGGTCTGGAAAGCATGCTGGGATGCTGGGGGGTTCTGATTTAACCTGAACCAGGAAGGGGTCTGGGACAGAAGTTTCATAACCTGATTTGACCCAAATCAGTTAAGTCTGATACTATAATCAACTAGGCTTATCTTAAACCAGTTTCAAACTTTTTGAAACTGGTTTATGTTCACTGACCTTCTGTTCTGTTAGTTTTGAACCAGTTTCTGATCACTAAAATCAGTTTGTGCAACTTCTGTCCCTAGCCTAGGCCCTCCCCCTCAATGCGCTTTCACTATCTGCTCCTGCCCTTGTCCCAGGAGGCAAAGTGGTGCTACCCCTGACACCAGTGGAGCCCACAGTATGGTGCAGTAGTGCATTAGGGGTGTGACCTGGGAACCTATGACCTTACACTGGTGCAGATCCCAGGGCCATGCAGCTCATGCTGGTGTAGCCTGTGTGGCATATAGCCCCTGGCCACAGTTATGCTACTGAAGGGTTGAAGTTATTTTCATCCAGTTTTGAATCCTCCTATAGCTTTTAGAGGAAGCAGTGAATGAGCTGGAATCAAAATGGATATTTGTATGCATGTTAAATGTAAGTCTGTGTGTATATACTTGTTTGATTAAAGGGGGGGAGGAGGCAGGGGAGGGAACTGAGATCCAAAAATGTGCCCTACATTTAAATTCTTCTGTGAATGTGTGCATTTGTAGCCTTGCATTCTTTGAGACCAGGCTTTAACTCAGGTGGGCAAAATGCGGCCTGCCATGCCATTCTATCTAGCCGGCGGGGACCCTAAAAAATTTAGAAAATTAATATTAATCTGCTCCTGATTGCCTGTCATGTGGCCCTTGATGACTTGCCAAAACTCAGTAAGTGGCCCTCCACCCAAAATAATTGCCTGCCCCTGCTTTAACTATTTGTGTCCTGAAAATGAAGCTGCTCAGCAAACTGCTGATTCAGTTCTCTCACCACCTATCTTTTATATTCAATTATGCTAGTGAAGAGTTATAAAGTGGTTTTGATGCTTGATGCTTATAGAACAAATAAAGAAAAAGTGTGCGTGCTCCATAAAAGTACCATATCCTCTGCCTTGTTCTGTTGCACGGCCACTTCAATTTCTGCTTGTGATCATGAGATGCTCTTGTTTTTCCTCTTGTTTTGTGTGCTAGTTTCTCTTGTATTGTGAAGGAACTCGTTTTACAGAGACCAAGCATCGTATCAGCATGGAAGTAGCTGCATCCAAGGGGTTGCCTAAACTCAAGTATCATCTGTTACCCAGAACCAAAGGTTTCACCACTGCAGTCCAGTGTCTCAGGGGAACAGGTATGGGCTAGTTTACCTTTGATCTTAACAGTACTAGCTTCTTGGCCTCTTCTTGGTCTTTTGGCTCAGATCAGTGATTAACATACCTGATGATTCAATATACTCATATTTGTTGAAAATACAGACTCATTACAGCAATTTGACTTCATTAATATTACTTTGAAGCACTTGACTCCTTGATGAGCAATCTTTAAAATGCATGACTGTTCTAGTTTTAATTTGCACAAATTAATATTTTACACCTTTTAAAGTACCAGTATGTGAACGTGCATCAAAGTCTTGCTATACTCTTGTGAAGCATTTGCAAAATAGGATAAATTAAGTAGCAGTCTGGTTGGTTACACCTTATGAGTTAAACTATCGGCAGTATTTGGCTAACTGACATCATTAAAGCAGTGTTTGCTTCAGTTTGTTTTTATTTAAAGTTTCAACATGAGCAAGCTGGATGCATGGAAGACTAAGATAATGGCTGTATTCTTTTTTCTTGCAACAGTTTCAGCAGTGTATGATGTAACACTAAACTTCCGAGGAAACAAGAACCCCTCTTTACTGGGAATCCTTTATGGAAAAAAATACGAAGCAGATATGTGTGTGAGGTGAGCACGGAATGACTGGTGCAAGACCCAAGGGGCTTGTGTTCTGGATGCTGAAATGTTTCCAGGTCTGGTAGGGAAATGTTACTCTTCATCATCACCCCAGCACTGTCCTTCAGGTTCCGTTGCATGTCCCAAGGAGCTTACCATGTCCTGTGCTTCAAACTGTTCCCTCTTTTAAAGATCCTAGGTCTTGCCCATCACCTAAAACTTTGGTGATGGCCTAGACTTTCATCACCAAGCAACTTTCAAGAGAGGACATGAACAGTCCTTTAAACCAGTACTTGCCATCTTTTAAAAAGTGAGGGCATCTCCTTCTATCGAAAAACCGTGTCCACTTAGCAGAACATATCTTGTGAATTGTGTAGAATTTCAGAAGACTGTATTTTCTTGCACCCTTTTTCCCCAAATCAGCCTTCCCCTCCACACCTCCTCCTCTTCCAGTCGGGGTATGTGTATTAAGCAGGGAAGATGATTTTCCCTGATTTTCTGATCAGGATAGAAGCACCCTGCTTTGATATCTGCTTCACAGTACATTGTTATTTAGGCAGGGGGAGTCAGTTGACTTAATGGCTCATTGTTTTTTATTCCACATGTGTTAACGATTCTCTTTCCTTTTGAATGATCTTTGTGTTCCTGGTCTCTCTCCTCCTGTTTCACAGCCTTGGAGACTGTCCAGTTCTTTTCAAATTCACATGTGCCCAACACTAGCTCCAACACATTCTAATTAGAACGCATTGGAGCAGATTCAAAATTAGCACACTCCAGCAGCCTCGGCATCATGTGTATTCAGGACAGTGTTCCCACACTTCAAAATGGCAGTGCAAGCATTTTAACTAAAGCTCATTGAACTTGCTTTAGTTAAATTGCCCCCACTGCCTTTTTGAGGTGGGGGTGCTGACTACCTGAGATGCTTAGGGCACTTTAATTAGATTAGCTCCTGGGTTTCAGCTTTAGTTCAGTGGGACAGGGGAGGATGAGTGAGTTGAAGATTAGGCTCTGTACTTGTTCTGGGGAGCCATAACTCTAGCAAAAACTTTTTCCTTCATTCTGTCTTTCAAAAACAAGGGGAATATTATATTCTGGGCTATATTTTATGTAAGAAAACACTGCTTGTTTCCTCTCTCTCACTGTTTTTTATTAGCAATAAAGCAGTGACATTTGTATAACATAATCATAAGCTTTTCATTATCAGCTGCTGAAATGATAAGAGGCAGTTCATACTTCACTTATTTTTTCAGGCCTTCTGCTGACTCAGAAGGGGGGTCTCAGCTATTGCCTCCAACTTTTAGACCTGGGACTATAGCTGGATTTTTTTATGAAATAAAAATAAATGAAAAAAAGCTAAGACTTGTGAGAGTGACTGAAAGGCCTGTCCGTGTTGTCCATTCCCCCCCACCCCACCCAGCCAGCGCTCTGGGCTTCCCAAGTAATGCTGCTTCTACTTTAGGAAGTGCTCTGATGGAAAGCCTGCTGCTACAAAACCTGAAGCACCATTTTTTTAACTTTTTAAACATCCTTTGAGTCTTTTGTAGCCAGCAAGTCATTGGCATAGCTTATTTTTTCTTTTTGCTAAAAATAGTTGTGTTGTATCTAATAGTGATGGAAAGGACTTCATGGGGAACTCTCACCTTGTACCTTCAACACTGATTTAGCTGCAGCAGTTTTGCTAACTATAGAGTTGTTATCCAAGAGGTGGGTCAAATGCTTGAAGCCATAGATGTGGAGGATATTTCATTCCAGTCCTATTCCCAGGTACTTAAGTAACTTGTACAAAAATTTATTCTTTTCTCTGAATTTTCAGTACATCTGTTCAAAGCCCAGAGTTGAAGATGGATAGGAGCATAGTTACATTCAGGAACAACTTCTGAAGATTTTTCAGATCCTATTCTTAGAACTAGAGAATTTGAAAATGTCATTCTTCACATTTGTCACACTTAGTTTGGTAAGCACTGATGGGTAGAGTTTAGCTGATATGAATCTGGTCATAGACTACATGCTTCCATCCAGTAAATAAAAAGGAATGACATGCCAACAGACATGGCTTAGGTTAATGAAAACAAGACAGATGCACTCATGCTCTTAGTACAGAGTGTGCTGTTCCATCTAGATAGGTGTGATGCACCTATTTGCAAACTTTGCAGGCCTTAATTGGTTTGTAATTTAGTCCTTGGAATTGGATCCATGGAAATTACCAAAGTATTCTTTTTGGGAGCACCATCTAGTGATGATTTGAGAACAATGGTGGCTTTGAGAGAGAATTTTTCCAATAAAAGTTTAGTTTTTAACTGTGCAACCTCTCCCTTTCCTCCCCAGCCTCACTCAGGATAGAAAACTACACAGCTTTCAGTAATTGATTTAGGAAGGCTGCTCATCTATGATTTGTGGCATTCAGGGAAAACATCCTTTCTTTTTTTTTTTTTTTTTTTTTTTTTACATTTGATGCGTGTATAAATAGCTGACCTGGTCATGGGCAAGCCATCTTTCTTGTCTTCCTTCATCAGTTCCTTTTCTGCTCACTCGAAGGGGCACAGACGCTATAACTTTTATCCCTCCAGAAGGTGCTACATAAATTGCCAGGATTCAGTCATCCATAGTTTTGATTTTGCCAACTGAGCCTTGCAAAGCATCCATTTGCAGAACTTGATGTCTGACCAATACCAGTTGATTCACTTCCAAAGCAGTGCTCCTTCTCAGAACAGCCTGTTCAGTTTCCTTACTCCTGCTGCAGCAAAGGCATAGGCCTTAGTTAATATGACCCAAATGTATTATTCAGTTTGGCTTTCTTATAGAACATTAGGGGCCAGGTGATGTCTCAGCTGGTCTTGTGGTCTAGAGCAGGAGTGGCCAACCTGCAGCACATGTGTCATATGTGGCATGGACAGCCTCTGTGTGTGGCATGCAGCAGATCAGAAAGGGGCCAGGCCAGACAGCAGCAGATAGGGTAGGAAGCAAAAAGCAGAGCAGCAGAGTGGGCAGAGAGCAGAGCAGGCAGGGAGCAGTGAGCAGAGCAGCAGTTTGGGCAGGGAAAGGGGTTTGGTGTGACACTTGCAGAGAGTGTGGCATGCCTGCCAAAAAGGTTAGTTCCCACTGATGTAGAGTTTCAAAAAAAGGTGGGTTCTTAACTCTTGTTGCTCTGTTGTGTAGATTGTCAGATAGTATCCTGCTACCCATTAAATATTTATCTGGGGCAAAGTGAGGGGGTAACTGCAGCCTCTATTTAGTTCTACAGATGTGCAGGATGGTGTTAAAGATGCAATGTTTGTTTTAAAAAATGTAATGAAGTTCATTCTTGGAGCTTAAAGGAATGGTGAAAGCTGCTAATAGGCTGAATTGTGTGGTTTACAAGACTGGGACTAGCTGTTCACTCATTGAATGAGAACCCTAAAATACTGTTATTTCAGGTTGGGCTGAGGGTACTGTTCAGAAATATTTAATGAGCTAACCCTGTCTGTACCCAGAATTTGATAGCTTGCTGTGAGCCTACCAAATTTGGTGCTGTTCAGTTTTTTTGGCCTGCAAATCAATAGCAAATAGTCCCAGAACATGTGTATACATTGTAAAACAAGCAGAATGGTGCTAGAATGGGGTATATTTTGGTCCTGGTGACTGATACAAAGCAGAATGATTGGGAGGGCAGAAGAGTGGAAGGAAATCTGGATTTTTGTCAGAAGCCAAAGGAAGGGATGAAGAGAGGAAATGTTTTGCAGAGCTGATAACACTTTTTGAATTGTTTTAAGCTAAAAGAAGATAGTTTTTCATTTCAATTCATTAATATTATGCGGTTTTGCTTTCCAACCTTTTTACTTCCAAAAGAACCACAGAAGTCACACTTATATGCAGGGTTGAGCTATAACCAGGCCCCAACAGTCTTGAGTCATGTACTTCAGGTAACTTTATGTGTGCAATAAAAAGCTGTTCTTTTCTGCGTAGGTTTTATCTTGGTATTTTAGTGCATTTAACTCTTTGGATCTTTTATTTGGTATTTGAGCCTCTTGTAGGCTTTTGTAAGGACAGTCATGGTTCATGGTCTAGATTTGTGTCTGCTGACATATTCAGGAAGGGAAAAGTGTGTTTTTCTAAAATTAAACCTGAAAGTATGGGGTCAGTTTATGTTAAAATGAAATAAAATAAAATAAAATAAAAATGGCACTTTATTTAAAACTCAACATGTTCCTGCGCAGTGCATGCCCAGAAGAGACAGCATATTAGTTGGACCCAGCATGCCCAATGTTTGTATAGATCTGGCACTATAGCAGGGCTTTTTTGGTCCTTTTAGCTAATACCTGATTGAATCAGCTATTAGATAAAAGCATTAAAAAGCCATGCTGAAGCACCCAATCTATACAGACACAGTGGAGCTGGGTTCACGTTATGCTCTACTTTTTGCGGTAAAGCGTGGTTTATTTGTTTTCACGTCTGCAAGCAGCCCTAGAGTTTACTGGGATTCAACTATGGGTAGGGTAAGCGTGTGTAATATTTGTTTCACTGAGGTGCCCTGAAATTGATAGCAAAATGTACAAGTACTTTCTTTCTCTTTAGGAACATGAATTTTAAGGCAGAGACTGAAATTTTAACATGCAATTCTTATCTATGTTTAGACAAACTCCAATTTCAGTTTGTGCTGTGTATTGAATGGCAACGTTTTGCCTGAACAGCTCTACACTAAGATAGATACCTAGGTTTTCTTTTAAGACTCCTTTTTTTAAATCTCTTTAATAAACCAGGAGATTTCCTCTTGAAGATATCCCTCAAGATGAAAAGGCAGCTGCAAACTGGCTTCATAAACTTTATCAAGAAAAGGTAAATGTTTTTTCTTTTTTTCAGAACTTTTGCAAAGTAGTGTTTTAAGGCGCTGTATGTCAAAGCTGAGTGGTGCACACTTGACCCCCAGAAGGAAAGCAGAAATGGGAATACCATGTATAACTTGGCAACTACCCCTCATTCTGATGTCAGGAGCACTGAAAAAGCCTCGTTTCTTCCTCCTTGATCTCAGAATAGTGGCTACTTGGTAGGTTTCAAGTGAAAGGAAGTGCTATAGGATTCTGCAAAGACTTATGGAGTCATCCTCTCCCCTTTCCCCACATCCCTTAGGGGGAAGAGGATGCTTAATCTGCTCTCTTTTTGTTTTGTGCTTCAGCTGCTGGGTCCCATTCACAAATATAAATGCAGGATAGTTCTAGATTAGAGATAACCAATCCTTCTGGAGTGAGGCTGGGGAGTACAACTGTTTTGCAGCTCTTTGGTCTCCTATCTTATATTGCAGGGGTTCTCAGTCTTTTTTGGGCTTGAGACCCCCTCCATAACTTTTATGAATTGAGTGGTACCCAATTTCAAAAACGAATTTATATATTTTAGTGCTTACCTCCTTACAGAGGGGCTGGGCAGTGGGAATAAGGGATCCACCAGGCAGGAACAAGCCTGAGCCTGTGCTTATCTGCTACCTTACTTATTTCCTCCTACCTTCTGACACACTTCAAGGATCTGGCAGCACCCCAGGGTGCCATAGCACCCTGGTTGAGAATCATCACTACATTGCCTTTCATCACTTGCCTCCCTCAGAGCTCTGCTGCCACATTGGATAAGATGTCCGTAGTTTCCTTGATTTGCTGTCGGAGCTTAGAAGCAGTGTATAGACCATATGTTCCTGAGTTTTTTTTCTCAACTCTTTTTCCTAGCTGGTAAATTTCTTGTCTGCAGACTTAGTAGTTGCAGAGAGGGGGAGAGAACTGTATGTAGTGTTGCCCAGCCCTTATACAGATTGGACTGGTATACTTCAGTTTCTCTGTTTTGAAATGGAAATCTTGACCTTTTTTGTGCTGCTTGTGTTGGGAAAGTAGAGGAGCACAGAAACCCTGGCACTCCTAGCTTTCTTCTGCTTTGGTGTGACCATTTCCAAAGCTACGCTTAATCTGTAGGCAGACACCAAATTGTTCATAAGGTTTTTAGAGGTCTCCTTCCATGGTTTCATTTTGTTCTTTTAAACTTATGCATTTTGAGTATTTAGGATCTAAAATAAATTTTGGGAAGGTGGGGCTGTTTACAAACAAAACAAGTTGTCTTGCCCCTCTCCCTGACCTCTATGGTAAATGTGTTGTATTGAAAAGCCAGCTGATATGAGGACGTGCTCATATGTGATCATCTCTAATGAAATGGCCTGGTTTGGTAAATGGAAATGTTGATACACTTTTTTAGTTTTGCTTTCTTGTCTGTGCCTCTCTTCTTCGTGTATTATAAAATTAAACAGCCACAGCATGCTATTTCACTTAGTTCTGTTCTTTGAAATGTTCTAGTTGTAGTAGAGGATGTGATATTTCTTGCTTATGTTGGCTGTACTTCGATTCAGCTCTGGAGTCAAACAGTCAAACGTTGTTTGAGTCTCTTTGCACAACTTGACCTCAGTGGATGAAGAGAATCTACTCTAACTGGACTCTCTGAAGTGCTCATTTTGAACAAAAAGTATGTTCCCCCAAATGGATTATTACTTAGAGAGAATGCCTTGATCTTATTGTTTCTTAGAAACAAAGGCAAAAACAACAGCTGGTTAAATAACCATTTTTGTTACTGCTGTGCAGCTTATCAATCCTTGTTTTAAAGGTAAGATATAATTTAGTTAATGATTCTCAGCAATACACTTTTTTCCAAGAACTCATCCTGGACTTTTTGTTGCCAAGACTGTGGCTTCAGCGTTTAAGCTTTGTAAAATGAGCCTCAGTATCTTCATTTTATATGAACTTTTCAACCCTGGTGGTTGGCTTGTGCTTGGTCTTCCACAGATGGAGCACCTCTGCAATTCTGATTAGATCATTTGAACCTCTGTATGATTATTTTTACAGAAAGGAAGAGCCAGTGAGCAGCCACAAATATACAGGTGGGAATTAGTTCTGAGAAGATATATGGGGCTAGGTCTTCTCTGAATTGTGAAGAAAATGACAGCAAGCAGCTGGGTATATGGCAGAAGAAGCTCATGATACTGGGTTTTTGGTTTTTTGCTGCATTTATTTCTTGAATAATTTTTTTTTTAATTTTCCTTCCAGGATGCTTTACAAGAGATGTATAATCAAGAAGGCATTTTTCCTGGCCAACAGTTTAAACCTCCTAGAAGACTTTGGACACTTCTAAACTTTCTCTTCTGGGCTACTGTCCTCCTCTCTCCTCTCTTCACATTTGCTTTTGGAATTTTTGCAAGTGGATCACCCCTTCTTATCCTCGCATTCTTGGGATTTGTTGGAGCAGGTAATGGATGTTGAGAGAGTGCCAAAACACAATAAGACATAATGCAGGTCATTAGCTAAATATATTCTAAGTGAAATTATTATCCATGGGATTTACAGAAATGTATTCTGGGTTGATATTCAGAGCCAGTTCTCAGGTTGATTTGTTTTTCTTTTATTGTGCATAGCATTGTACACACAACTTAAATCCACGCAATTTTGTCTCTTTATTTTTGAAGTGTTATATAATGTACTAATATTCACACAATTGCCCCTTTATGAGGGCAGTTACACATTGTCAGAGCAGTGCCAAGGAGTTTGCATTGCTGTTGCTAGTCCTGACTGTGTATTTTCTGTGGTTAACTGATTACTTCAACTTTGAGGCTGACAGGACGGTTTCTTCTAACAAATAAGCGTTGATTACATTTTAATTTTTTAAATCTGGTCTGGTCAGTGGTGTAATGATCTTTAGCACATGTAATTGGTTCACGGTTTCAGTAAAGGGATGCTGTAGGCATGGATCAAAGCTACATAAGTAGACACCACTGATTTCTGAATTTGTTGCCCTCAGTATCTAAAAGTCCTGCATGCCACCTAATCTGCTCTATATGCACGTGTGTGAGTAAATTTTTTCATTGTTAAATCAGCTGTAATACACCTCCTGTTTTTTTTATTATGTTTTAAAGCTTCCTTTGGAGTTCGTAGACTGATAGGAGTAACTGAAATAGAAAAAGGCTCCAGTTATGGCAACCAAGAATTCAAGAAAAAGGAATAACTGACAGCTGCAGCTCAGCACATATAGCCAGACTATGGTATCAAATTAACTTCATTAAAAAAAAAAACACTTAGAAACTATCTTTTTTTCCTTAATAAGTGGTGACTAATATTAATGAATAAAACTTGAGCCAAGAGTGAAAAAAATAGAAGAATCAAGAGAAGAGAAAACACCAACTTTTCCGCCTGTTTAAAGAGCATTGTAGTCAAACTTTGAGAGAAAATCTGGGCTAAAAAAATGATAACCTTGCTTTTTCTGTGTTTGGGAGTGCATATTGGATGCTGCCACATGCTTCTTCAGATGATCTATCTCACTCACTTGGCAACAGGAGCCGTTGAACGTTTCCTCTTGCTATAGCCAGTTTAATAGTTGTTATTTTTTTCCAACATCTCGACTTTTTTAATGGTGAGGATAATCCAGAAAAGACAACCCATTGTAAATTAATTGATGGCTCTTTCTTAGGTGAAAGCCACTGGAAAAGCCATTTCTTTATGGCTACAGACAAAATCCCATTTGTATATGTTTTACTGAAGGTGCTTTTTATTTTCAGGCAACATCTTGTAACGTCTGTACCACACGAAAATGGATAATAGAATTTTGATGACAACTGTACTTTACTGATAAGCACACACTGTAGATCAAATTAGGTAGTATTAATACAATTTAAATCTTCCCCCAGGATCACACTACCTGTTGCACAAAACTCCATAATACCCAACATACTACTTGTGTTCTTGAGCATGGTTTCACACTTTGCATATATTTATGCCTCAAATCTTGTTTTGATTTTCTGTTTGTTTGTTTTTTGTTTTTAAGTGAATTGTTACCCTGCGATTTGGGCCTGTTCTAAGGAGGCTATTAACTTAGTTGTGCTAAGGTCCTCCTTATTTCTGTTTGTGTTTTATTACCACTGAATTCCCATTTCACTATTTTTTCTCAGGAGACTGTTGCAGGAGATAACCAGCATAAACTGTGGAGCAACCTTGAAAAGGTCTTTCTTTTCTTTTTGTAACAACTTGAAAAGGAAGGGTCTGCAGCAATCAGGATTCAATCCCAGCCACTCTGAATTTAATGGCAGTTTCTGCCATTTTTTTTAGCAGGGCCTGGATTTCACCTTATATGCGCTAACTATATGGTGGTCTGTGTTGTGTTTCTTAGCTGGCTTTGTTAGGAAACGCTGTGAAGTATTTGGTGGGTAGCTATGCTGTTAGAACTGAAAACCACTAGAGTGAGTTTTGGGTATCTTCAGGAATTTTTAATATCTCCAATTATGATCACTTACTGCTGACACCTAAAGATCAGAACTTTGGCTGTTTCCTACCTTTGTCCAAATCCTGGGATCTTCTAGGCTGCTGCTGTGTGTGCAGCCTTGTGGCCATTCATAAATATGTGGGAACCTTTGCATATATTTTCAAGTCTGAAGGTCAAGTTCTGCCCTTGGCTGAACTCCAGTAGAGTCAGCGGGAGTGCCTTCCACAGGTATAAATGAGGGCAGAAGATGGTGCTGAAGGTCCATGAGTGTGACATTTGCTCTCCTCATACCAAAAGCTCTGTTAGAAAGTTTCTTACTTTTGTAAAGACTGAGTCTCATTAAAGTGCTGTGTTTTGGGGGTTTTTTTCCTTTGCTCAGTAGCCAAGGGTAAAAGACATGTGCTATTTGACCCCTGTCACATTTCCTAACAGCTGAAGTTTAACCTCTTCTCCCACAGGGATTTGCCTACAAGGATTTTTTTTTTTAGCTTCAGGCTTTACACTAGTGATTTCCTAGCTTAGAGAAGTCCTGTATTTGTTGGGGGAGGGGGATTAATAATCACTCCTGTCATGCACCTGACTGTCCTTTTGGGAGTCTCTTCATGAGATGATTTTTGCAGGTTTTTTTATTTATCCCAGTTCAGCACTGCATTGGCAATGTTGGTGTTAGTATGTCATGCTTCCAAAGCAAATAAGTCTGCCCTGAAGTAATGGTGCACAACTCTTATTAGTGGCAAGGAAAGCTGAACATGTGCTTCAAAGAGGCAGAAACCAGCTATGATTTGGGGATGGAGGATGGGGTTTTCTTTTGTATTGGGCACTTTGTGCACTCACTTTTTAAACAAAATTAGAACTCTGAATGCTAATAAACAGAAGTCTCTGGTTTTATTTGATGTTTTCTGACCAGAGTGCCAAAACAGGGTGGCTTGCTATTATTATTTTAGGTAATTGGGTAACAGCTGTAACTTTTGCTTGTTAGAAAGATTTTACAGATGCTGTACACTTGCTTTCTGAAGATGCTACTGAGCTTATTTAAATTGCAGTTGCTTGGTAATGAGCAAAGTAGGGCTTGCAAAGCAGAAAGACCACTGGCTATGTTTTTCAATTATCCATGAGCAGAACCTAACGTAATTCCCTTTCTTAATAATTGGCGGGGGGGAAGGGGGGGGCAAAGCAGGAGATGCAGTCAAAAGGAGGAAAAGTTAAAATTCCCTTCTCTGTATTGGGAGACTTGTCTCCTCTTAGTGCATATAATTCCCAGTTAGATTCAATGGGATTAGTGCATGTACATCAAGGGGAGAATAGGCATGTTTCATGTGTTTCCTTTTTTATTATCATAACATATTGGCCATGCATTTGTTTTGAAAGTATAATAAGAAATATTATTGTTTACAAAGTTTTGGGTCTTCTAAGCAGACGTATCGGTAACAATTTGGAAATCTGAAATATACAACAGTTCACAGAGCAGGACACAAAATCATGCAAAAAACCTAATCTTTCATTGAACTTCCTTCATTTCTTCAAGTAAGTTTTTTATATATCTATGTCTAAATATACAGAATGTGTATAAATTAACATGATTGGAAATAGCTGCAGTAAATGTGTCTAATGAAGAGTAGCAGGTGGCTTGAATTGGAAAAGTGAGCATAGATTTTATATCTTACACTCTTCTGGTTTAATAGAATATAGCTTGTATATTTGACTACCAAGCCCTCTGAGAGCAATAATAAACAAAAATATATCATGAAATTTTTTGTCTTTGATTTACACCCATGAGGTCCACACTGTAATTACATTTAGGAATCTGGCAGTCTTTCCCCCTACCCTATTCATCATTTAAAGCTCTAATTGCTGTTTGCGCTTTTTGACTAAATTTCAAATTCTCCAGTTATTAGCATGAAGGCTTAGTACAGCTTTTTCTATGCTGACATTTTTGGAGCTTAGTCATAATTCAAAAGACACATAATTCAACAAAATGAGGACAGATGTCAGATGCTGGACTATGACAGCCTCCTATCATTGGACATGCAAGAGGAAGTCACATCCTCTCATGTTTTCAAGTGCAGTTAAGGGATGACATGATGCTGACCCTCTTGACAGCCTTCTCAAGATTCTCTCTTGCTGACCATGGGCCAGCTATGGTCAATAGACCACTCTTGCAACTAACTGGCTTTGTGTCCCACTGAGTTAAGTGTTTCTCTCAGGCACAAAGAGCATAGGCAATGTCTTTGTTCTGCTCTAAACTACCTTAAAGGGCTCTAAACTTAATTGTGGTCAATGAATGGGCTTATATGCCTTTTCCTGGTTGTGTAACATTCATGGAAAAAGTGAACAGCTTCAACCTGACATTCAGTTATATTAATTTCTGTTGGTCATCTTGTCTCCATCTCCCAATTTATACAAGTTTGCTAAGTCAACATCTCTATTCTGACGCCTCCTGTCAAATTCAGGGGCTTTCCAAAATGCCTGTTGCATTTCAGCACATTTTCTGGTAAAAAGTTACTATGAGTAGCTGTGAATTTTTGTCTTCCTGTCCCTCAGGATTGTGTAGCAATTTCGATAGGTATGAAATAGTGTATGTTTGAGTCTTAAGTATGTTGATAACTCAACATCACTGATACAGAGCACAGGCCTGTTGCAGAAAAGCATGTCATTTAAAAAGACTGTTCACATAAGTCTATCATTATTTAGTACCTGGTCCTTCTGACATGAGCTAGACAAATATGAGGGCATTAGTTTGTTATTACTTGGTGTGGGTATCATTAACCAACAGACTAAGAGTGTCGATTTCTTGTAGGTGAGGGGGCAGTCCCTGGTGGGGAGTATCCAAAAAGCTTTCTGTTTTGACTTTAGGCACTTTTGCTTAATAAATGGTCGTTTTTATGCTGAGTTCGAATTGGTCAGAATGCTTTGAGTTGTTCCAAGAAGTCGGATAATAAAATACCTGCGTCGTTTGCTATCTCTTAGCCAGATGTGTGTCAAACACATCCAAAATAGTTTTGTCCCAAATAATTGTCATTTAAATAAATAGGCCAATTTAAATGTGCAAATTGAATCACGGCTTTCTCTTGTTAGCAGTGCATTTCCCTTTGGGGTTTAGATGCACACACAGTGAGTGCATCTACATGAGATACTTACTGTGAAGTTGCCTAATTAGCCCCACAGTAAAGCATCACCGTCTACACGAGTGGTGCTATTAAGCCAGAGCAAACTAATTAATTCTGCCATAAGATAGTACTTCCTGAAACAAGTACTGCTCTATGGTGGAGTTATTTACTCCACTGCAGTGCCCATGTAGATGGTGACTGGGGCTGGCTGGGGTACAAGGGTGCTACAGTGCAGGGCTGCCTGCCAGCTAGCCCTGCGCTGTACCACCCTTGTGCTCCAGCCAGCCCCTCTGCAGCCAGGCTGCTGCACCTCTGAGCTAGGCAGGAGCAGCCCTGGGCTAGCAGGCTGCTATTCCCTGGCTCATTGTGCTGCAGTCTCAGATGCATATGTAAACTGTACCTGAGTTTATTGCATCATTAAGAGTCACATGTAGATGTACCTAGCTTAGCAACTGTTGGGAACCAGTAGCTATTTTACTAGTTCTGGGTTGTGATTTTTAGTACAGGCTCATCCACTTGACTTTAATACTAACTTCATGCTCACTGTGCCACAGCTGCTCCCTTCCTGTTCATTTGCTATTTTCTCTAACCCATGATGGAGCTTGGACTGCTCCAAGCCCTGGTGCTGTATGATGCTGGGCTTTGAAGCTCATAAAGGCCATGTTAAGGGTTGGAGCTGAAGAATGAAGGGCACTGACTGGTATCACTGAATTATTCATCTGGGAAACTGAAACAACTGACCAAAAGTTTGGAAAGCAGAATTAGTTTTGTGGGCATGTAAAGGACCAAATTCTCATCATTGTTGTGTCAGAATTAATGTTCTATAATTCCACTGCAATCATTGAGAAACTGGATACACTGATGTGACCGGAATCAAAATTTGTTCCCCAAAAGTGTCTGTCCCCTTAGCATAGTTAGATGCTGGTCTTGGAATCTAGGTTCGTATTGTCTTGACTTTCTCAACACTCTGTGCACCAGTTCATTTCACACCTGAGTTGAATAGCTTTTCTGCCTGCCACCATATTTTGGGATTTCTGAAAGCCTGACAGTGGCAGATCCTGTGCAGTGTTTGCCAGCCATTAGAAGATGCATCTCTTGGAATCTGGTCATTTGTGTCATAAGGGATCCCCTGGCAAGATAGTAAATTGCTGTCCATAAACCAACATGTCACAGCTTGATTTTTGCTGACCTCAGGTTTTGAATTTAAGGAACACAACTTTGAAAATCACACCTGTAGGTATAACTTTTTAAACATGAAGTGTACATGCAACACCTCAGCTCTACTACGGAGAGAAAGTTAGCAAAACAGTTCTTAGTTTAACTTTGACTTTGGAGAGCGCTTTGTATAGTCAATTGTTCTTTGCTGAAAAGATCTTTAGAAACAGTAAAGCAGTAAAAACAAAATTACTTTTTTTTTAAAGGGAATATGCTAAAGAATCAGGACATATGATTTAACAGGCACTGTCAGAGACTGGAATGTTAAAAATCAATTAAAAAAAATTCAGGTGGTCAGTGTCCCTTGAGGAGGAGAACGCTACAACTTTTCAATCTTATTTGTTTCATTTCATTTATAAATTTTCTGTCAAGATATATTTTTGAGAGAGAGTAATTTTAACTTAATTTATGAACCTTCTTTTTAAATTGTCTAATTTGGGGTTCTTTGTTTAATTGTATTTTTAGAAGCACGAAATTGTTTCTCAGCTTTCATTTGTTTTACACACTCACGCACACGCATGCACACACCCACACACACACACATGTGCTGTACCCAATATATTCCTTGCTTCTGCTGTCTCAGAACTGTGAGTTGTGACATCTGAATGCTACTTGCTTGAAAGCCAGTAAGGTACTGTAAACTGGCATGTTAGTCATAAAGATCACCAGCAAGTACTGTAGCTTTAATGAAAAAAAATTCTTTGAGAAAGCTAACCATCATTAACCTAATTGATTGTTACAAACCTGTGATTTATTTTTGTTAACTACCAGACATCATTATTAGCCAAAACTGAGTAATAAAACTGTATACAGGGTACAAATTTACTGTGCATGTGTATATATTTTTGTACATTTTTTACAGTTATTTCCTATGCGCAATTTTATGCGATTCAGAAAAGCTGCACTTAAATCTGTTAAAAGTTAGTAGTAAAACAATCTCTCCTACTATCATTTCTGAAAAACTGTCCCAAACTAGTGCACAGATTTACAGTGCTATGCAAATATTACATTGTAAGTTTTCTCTTAAATTTGCTTAAATAGTTTATGGCTGTTTTTACTGAGCTTTCAGAAGATGATTAATGCAAAAGACAAATCTTGTTGTAAAATAAAATAGCTTTGGCTGTGTGGAAGCATCATCTATTAGAACCTCATTTATGCTTTTAGTTCATTTTAACTGTTGTAAGTGACTTTCTGTATATAACATTTGTTTGCATTTGTGCTTATTGAAAAGCGGGAACAGTCCTGTAACTTTTGCTTTCAGGTCTGTTACTATATAGGGTATCTGACATTTAAATGGAAGACCCATGTTTTTTTTTCTGATTTGGCTGACTAACCAATTCTACAAAGAGATGCATATATTTAATATGTTTCCTTTTAGTTGCTTTGTTTGGTAATTTGTCACTTTTCCTTCTAGGCCCTGATCCTGTGAGCTGATCCACGCAGATGAGATTCCTCCACCATTGTCAGACTGTGTTGTCTTCAGTGGGGATTCCCCTGTGCAGATCATCTTGCAGGATGTGAGACCCTAAGTATAACTAGCACATTAACCCAGGGGTCAGCTTTCCAGTCTGGGGCTGCTCTACCTCAGCTCAACATGTTGTAGAGGGAGTGGCTGGGGCATGAGGGTGCTACGATGTGGGGCTAACCCAACAGGAAGCCCCCACACTATAGCACACTCGTACCACAGCCGACCTAGGTCACCATCCACATATGCATTTTAGCACGCTTGGCTACTCTGCTGTAAGAGAGTGCTTGTTTCGGATAATACTATCCTACAGCGGAGTTAATTTACTACACCCTAATATGGGTGTATGTATAGATGGTAACACTTTACTGTGGTGCTAATTAGTCAACTCGCAGTAAAGCGCACATGTAGACACTGTCAGTGTGCAGTATTTTTGTCCTTTCCCTCTCCTCAAAGGTAAGAAGGAAAAAAAACAAGAAAAAAAACAACACAAGGAAATGGAGGGCGGGAGCAGAGGCGAAGAAACTGAGGGAAATATTATTTCATTAAGGAACTTCTCAAGTAAACACAGAGCCGTGTAACTGAACAAGTTATGTCTCCGTAGGTGGAAGGTTACAAGCTGCCTGTCTGGGTGGACCTTGGAGATTAAAATAATTTTTAAATTGCACATTGTTCAGGCTTCCATTTTTCATCTGAAGTCTTAGTGCTGCAATAGGAAAATCTTACGGGATAAAAAAGATGGGTTCAACTGGTCATGGTGTAAAAGCAAAATCCCATTTTTGTTTTATAGTTTGCGTTGCTCCATCTTCCCTTGTCCTTGACATTTCTGTTAAATCTGTTCAACTTCACAATTCAGCTTTAAAGGCTGATTTTGATCTGAAATTGAAATAAAATGGCTTATCTCAGAAAAGAATTTTTTTATCCTTGAGACCAAAAAAAAAGGTCAATAACAGATATAAGGATAGCTAGAATCCAATTATAAAGCCTCTTAATAAAAGCTTGTGGGGAACAAAACGTTACATTAAAAATGGAAAGCACCTAAAAAAATAACCCAATGTGACATTTTACACTGGCCACCTACTTTTAGAGAAAAGCATCTGTTTCCACCAGCAACAAACCCAATGGCTAGTCATACTTTGTTTTAAATAAGCTTAGCTGACGCAACAGTGTAACCAAAGCCAAAGGGCAAAAGGGGAAATGTGAAAAGAAAATGAAGGTTTAAATGTTACTTTTGGCATTAGGTTTGGGACTGACGCATTGCTCACTCATGTGTAATGAAGCAGAAAGGGAGTTATGTATCTTAGCCTAGTGAAGAATTTCTTCACTAAAGAAATGCACTCTGCATATGCCACCCGAGTCAGAGATTTAGAAAAAATCAGGTCCTGTGTTGGTGTGAAGGTAAGGATTCCCCACTTCCAATCACAACTTAAGTAGAGTTTTCATTATTTTTAATATACGGTATATGAACCTGCTGGTATGAGTGAGAAAGTCCCAGTGTCAATGGCTCAGAAAGTAGGGGACAAATGTTGATTGGCTCAAAATACATAGATATTAGTCATATGTGTAGGAGAGAGATGTACGTTATTGTGAAAACATACAGCTTATTAACTATTTTATACTGGGCATGGATACTTAGCAATGTATTGCTTCTGGTCACCATCAGTTGTATCAGATTCTCTCATGGTCTCATGGCCTTATTCCTTAAGAGTAGTTGGTTATTTGTATACAAAACTGAGGTCAGTCTTCTGACTGAACCAGGTATATTGCAGAATGTTTCCAAATAGTGCAGTGTTTTCAGACTAGTTTCTTCCACGTGGCTGTAGGGGAAAAAATAGAGCAGCTGGAACTGAACAAAAAACAAAACTCAAGGATATTCTTACTTTACCTTTAGTTGCTAGGTGTCCCTCAGGTCCCTGGCAGATGTTGCATTAAAAATACGATAGGATCTGATGCTAGATCCCAACAATCACATCTTCTGTCATGCATGTGTGGAAAGGCAGGAGGCACAATTGTGGGGTTCAAGCATCAGATCCCATCACGCCATGTTGCTGGTGCAGGGGGAGCTTGGGGTCATGACCCAGGCTCACCCTGCACCAACAAGCATGGATCCCTATGCTCTTCCAGGTGGGAACTCAGTCCGCTGATGGGCACTTCTAGCCTCTGGAGGATATTGGAGTCTTGAAGCATTTCAGTGTGTTCCAGAGGCTGGGAGCACTGGCCACATGTTCAGTTAAAGGTATACTAGAAACCAGCTGCAAAGTTATTACACATATCTTGTATAATAGCTTTGTGACTTATTATGCATTTTATCACTACATTAATTGATTGAATATGTGGCCAGGTCACTACTTAAAACATGATTAACCAGTTTATCACATCTTACGCATAATGTCTGTCAGGGGTCTCAGAAAAATACAACAAACACTAGGTCTTGGAGCACTTTGTTCTATATTTTCTTGAACTTTCATTGTAATTATCCTTCATGAACACTCTCTTTTTCAGCAAGTTTATTTGAAAACATATTTAGAAGATACTCACCAAATGTTCAGTAAATTCCTTTAGGTTTGTGTAGAAGCCAAGGACTTCCTTTTGGGGACAAAGCAAAAATGGAACAGAGTCAAAATCCACTATTGGAGAAGGAAAAAAAGAAAAAATCCTTATTGCAAGATGAAACACTGAGAAAGGAATATTTGGGTACCTTCTCTGGCTGCTTTCATTTATTTTCATCTCTCACTAATATGAAGACGCAGTAAAGCAAAGCTATTCCTCCTTTATTGAGTAGCATTGTGTGTTTTGCACTTGTGACAATGGGGCGAGCCTTTCATTGGCCCCTGGAGGTTTTGTCTTGAGTTCCTCACACAAATACCTATGGCCAAGATTTTGAAATGTGACTGACTAGTGGTTGTCCAGTTGTTCACCTCCAGGCACCTTAAAAAGGGAGACGTGTGTTGGTGGGGGGAGGGTACATATTGCTACATTCTGAAAATGAAGGCTGCTTTGAGGGCTCCAAACTCATCAGTTAACACATGCACATACACAAAGCACTAGTAACAGGCTAGAATGTTTCAAAAGTGACTGGTTATGGTGTTTGATTCATGTGGGGAGGGGTTTGTATTTTTTTAATAGCAAAAAAAAGCTTGGGAGTAAATAAAAAATACAAGGATGATTGGGGAAATCACTTTTCTTATGGTAAAAGTTTAACAAGTGAAAAGCTTTGCTAATTTCCCATGAATATATTTTTCCTTAAATATTGTTGTCAACAGAAGGAAGTTCTGTGTTAGTTGAAATTAAATTGTCAAAATATAGAGTTCCATTGGAAAAAGAATGACTAGCCCCAGCAAAATGGTTCTTAATGGATCTCCTTAGAGCCAAACCAAATCTTTTTGAAAATTCAAATGCCTCTCGCTTTGATAAACTTAGAAAAGGTGAACATGAGTTTCCAGGTCTCTTCCTTGCCTGTTTGGATGCCTTCTGTCTCGCTGAGCCACCATTCCATGGATGGGGTATATGGAGGAGGTGGACTCTTTCAAACTGACCAAAGGTGTTTATAAAGCCAGAAAGATTCCTTCCTAGGATTGATATTCCCATTGACTGTGCATGGGACTGAGAGCACATGATGATATGAGTGAGATAACGCTTGATCCTATCAGACTCTTTAAAGTGATGGCACATTTGCTGCCTTCTTCCATTTTCCATCTTCCTGAGTTCAAAAGTTCACAGTGCTTTTTGTGCTTGCTTTCAGGTAGTGTCTGATAGTCTGGGGCTTGGTCTGATTTTATGTTTGAATTTCTGTTCAGCAGCTTTTCTTCTGCATCTTCTAACTTGTGTGCTCCCCCCGCCCTTTCTCTGAAGATTGCACTTCTGGGTTGCATTCCTGCTCCTCATTAAGACAAAAGCTCTTAATCACTATATTTTTTTTTTTTGTCCTCAGCCAACCAACGCAAAAACCTATTTAGACTCTTGTTGAGGAATCCTTTCAAAATGTATTGTATTGTCCTGGGTTTTGACCGCTCCATATTCAGCGAAGTCTGTCATTAAAAGGAAGAAAGGAAGTCAGGTACAAGGCTCTCATCTGAAGCGTCACATTAACCTCTGTCGTCTGAAAGAAAAGCAACAAAAAAACAACCCATCTAAAGCCATAGCTTAGTTTTTTAATTTAACTGGAGGAAAAGGGTTGATTTCTTGTGCTTCAGTTGTAGAAATTAAGTCCTACAGTTGTATGATTGGTCTGTCAGTAACTTGCTCATTATCTTCACAGTCAATCAGTCAGTTTTACCAAATTTCTGCAGAAAATCAAGATTGTGTGTAAACCTTGTATCTGTCCAAGGTGCTGGATTTGTCATCCTTTTCCAAAAATGGGTTTCAGCCCTGCCAGCAACAGTCTGCATTTCCCTACAGCACTCTGCTAGCATGTGTTAGACCTGACTTGAAGAAGGCCACCATAATTAGGAGTCCCATGATCATTCATCCCTGGGGCTCTTGGCCTTTCTAGGGGTTGCAAGCAGCTTCCTTTATTTACTTCAGGAACACAACTAATTGTGCTGGGATCTAGGCCTAGGTATCAACTCTGGGAAGACGCTTTCAATTAACAGTTTAGCACAGTGGTCACCAGTCAGTCGATAGTGATTGATTGGTCGATGGGGGGCCTCTGACAGTCAATCTTAGTCTGGGGTGGGGAGGGGGAGTCCTGTCAGAGGCTCCATGACTGGGAGCAGCAGGATGCATGTGAGGAGTGGCCGGGACACAGTCCAAGAGTGGTGGGACATAGGAGTAGCGGGACCCATGTGGCTGGGCTGAGTCATGCCCCCTGCTGCTGGGGCCAGGCCAGGTGAGTGGAACGATCCCCCTCCACTCCCCCTGCCACTGGGTGAATGGGTCCCCAGCTGGACTGGGCCAGGGGAAGGTGGGGTAACAAGGCTTAGCCCCCCCAAATGCAGGGAAGTGGTAGGACTGCAAGGCAGCCCAGTTGCCGGCTTCCGGCACTGGGAGTGGGAGTGGTGCTGGGGCTTCAGCTAAGCCAGGCTCTTTCTGGTGGGAGGGTGAGGGGCTGGGCTGCACTCAGGGTGGGCTGCAGTGATGTTGGAAAGGGGGCTATGTGGGGGGCTGCAGCCACCCCAAAATTTGCCATAGGTCCCCTGATCCCTCCCTCCTAGCACTGCTGCCACCACCCGCCCCAAGTGCAATGCAGCCCAATCCTGCCTCTACTGGGAATAGTCTGGTGCAGCCCACAGCTGCAGCCTACCTCCCCCCATGGAGATCTGAGGGCACATGTCTTTCCCCCACCACCACCCATGGTTTTCTGGGGTGGGTGCAATGGTGGGATCCACCATACCCTCCCCATGCTGTGTGCTGCCAACCCCTCCCTGTACTGGGCAACCCCCAGAGAAGCCTTTTGCTCTGTCCTACTCCCCCTCCCAAATAATTTTTTTCCCCTCCGCCTATGAAAAGATCAGAGTCTGGGTGGTTCATCTGTTTGGTGCCAAGACTATTGTTTCTGTTAGGAGGACTGGCTGAAGGGCTCCAAATGGAGCAAAGCCAACCTTCACAGCACCGGGCACAACCAACCCACTTACAGGAGTTTTTCAAATCTGTTTCTCTTCTGAGCTCATCAGTTCCCTACAATTTTAAATATTTCTCACTGGGATTCATTCTTTCTCAGGATGGCCCTAGCATCATCTTGTTTTCCCTACCCCACAGTTAACAACCACCCGAACCAAAGAACACCAACTTTGCAATCTCTAGCCATCCAGTCCTCTGTCTGGAGGTCACTGTGGAAACTCCAGATGGGGAAGCATTAGAGATATTGCAGCTTGCCATGTCCCAAATATTAGTAAGTGAGAATCCTCACAACTTCCCAGGCAAATGTTTAGTTCATGACAAAAAGGGCACAGAATTTTTTTTAATGAAAGCTGAGGTTTATTCTGAGACCTTCAGCTATCTGAGAAGCTGAAGACCACCAAATCCTAACCCTAGATTTAGACACTGGTGGTCTTGAAATAAGGATGAGACCATTATCTCATGTCACATGAGCAGTCAAATATCCCCTTCTGGTGGTATCAACTTTTGGCCACTAGCATTTTGTTTGGATCTCATCTAGTGATAGACAAGAGTGAAGGGCTCTGTGCCTTATATATTGCAAATCACTTCACCCACCCTACTATTCTCTACATCTCCTGATGCCTTACCAAGTTAATAGGAAAATCACGTATCCTCCCATTTGCCTCCAATACAGTGAATGCTGTATCAGGATTAGGCAAGGAAAACCATGAGTATGGAATCAAATGATGACATTGCAATTTGGCACCAACAACAGAGATGCTGCCAACTGCTAAATCAAGGTTTATGTTCCCTTTCCAGAATTGCAACACTCTGGGCTGTGGATTCAAAGAAAATGGCTGTAATGGAGTTGGAGATAAGTGCAGCACAGGATCATTTGATGCATCTACTTCTACTGTGTGTTTATAAAAAAAAGAATATAGGAATGCAGCCCTAAGTGGTTGACTGACTATATCAATATATTTATGAAACCACTCTTTGGTGTGCCTGAAAGTTATTAAACTTCTATATTTCTATGAAAACTTGGTGCAGTACAGTGAAGTTCCCTTTAATACCCTGTCTATATACAGGAATCGTACAATCAACATCCTTGGCCAGGAAAATCTCTTCAGCATGTTGATGCTGCCTGAACAATCTAGGATCAGTAGAAGGTAGTGTGACTGCTTATGATGCTCTCTTGGCCCAACAAGGATCATTCTCTAGATTGTTTTCAAACCCTGAACTTTCATTACAGAAATGCGGTCTCCTACCTGCTTTAAGCCAGTACAGACATGGCATTCTCTGTCTCTCTCTGTCTCCCTCTTTTTGTCTCTCTCTCTCTCCACCCCATTACAGGAATTGCTTTTCTGTAAATGATACTTGGGAAAGCTGAACCACAGACAACACTTCATGAATCGGTGATCCAGAAGGCCCCATCCAGTCTTAATCTCTAACTAAGTGGGGAATGCAAACCATCTTCTGGCTTGACTGGCTAACTTTTAAACTTGCCTTTCCCCTCCCTCACATCTCTGCTGCAGATGCTGCTTCAAAATATACAAGTTAAGAAATAAAAACAAACAAGCAGTTCACATGCAAAGATATACTTGCATGTTATTTCACCTGTTTTTCTAAGTGTTATACTTAGTGCTTAAGAACTGTAAAGCGCTTTACTGACATTAATGAATTAATCTCCCCAGTGTTCTCTGAGGCAGGTGGGGGATCCTGATTTGCAGATGGAGAAACTGAAGCAGTGAGGCTCAGTGAGTTCCCCAAAGTGACAGGGAATGAGAGCTGTGTTGAGGGTAAGATAACTCTCAGTCCTGTCCCTAACAGGAAAGTGTTTAAGACACAATATCATTTAACATGGGAATTGTATAGCAGACACTCAACATTTGTGAAATCATAGAATCATAGAAAATTAGAGTTGGAAAGGGCCTTCAGGAGGCCCTCTAGTCAAAAATCAAAATCAGTTTTAAATTGTCTCACTAAAATTTCAAGCTAGACACATTTGCAATAAAACACTGATGTTTAAATTTAAAAATGTGACTGCTATCTTATGTGTAGGACTTAATCTTTAACAAGTAATCATAACAAACTAATGTGCATTAATCATGCAAATAAGAACGTGCTCATAAAATACACTTAGGAAGCACAGCACCTTTTCACAACATTTGTAAATCAGTTGGATGGAAAGTATATACATGATTTACATTTAAATGCTTTCTTGATGGGATTAAATTTTTCTGGGTCATGTGCAATCTTGCACAGGATTACAACTGTACTTCAGGGAGTCAGTTTCTCCATGGATACTCAAAGGGGTAATATGATTTGCATTAAATGAGTAATCTAATCTATGCCCTTACATTTTGATGGGAAGTAGTTGCCTTAGCCAATGAGAAGTAGTTGCCTCAGCTAAAAGGAAGATCTATGGGAAGAGGGTGGGAAAAAGTGGTAATAAAAGTCCTGATAATTTCACATGAAACCATTGCAGCAAACACCTAGCTAACCTGGTGATCTGGTGAATTTTGCTGGCTTTTCAGTAAGATGCAGCGGATGTGTTACAAAGTTCTTGTGGTTTTGCTGTCAGTAGTTCCAGTGCAGCTGGAACTTACTGCTTGTAAGCCCCTACTGGCTAGTTTAACAAAGTTTGGTTTTATCAAGCTCCTTGTTACCAGATTTAGCTACAAGTGACTGTTTTACTACATGCAAATGTGGTGTGCTGTGTAGGTCCTGGACTTTATCCTTGTGCCCACTGTATTACTGTCACAGAATCTCATCCATTGCCACAACACAAATCATTTCATTTGCCCAGGATGGTTCAACTGGGGATGGTCCTGCCTTGAGCAGAGGGCTGGACTAGATGAGGGTCCTTTCCAGCCCTACTTTCCTGTGATCTTGTATTCCCACAAGATGCAACACAACACTTCCTTTCAAACAGAAAGTATCATGTTACTGTGGGTGCGTGTACCTGAGATGTTTACTGTGCAGTTGCCTAATTAACTGCACAGCAAACATCTCAATGTCTACACATGTGTTCCTGTTAGTGTGCATGAAACTAATAAGCTCTGCAGCAGGTTAGGACTTGCAAATGCAAGTCCTAACTTGCTGCAGTTTTTTTCATGCACAGCAGCACACTTGTAGACACTGTCCTGGCTGGCTGGGGCACAGGGTGTGTCAGTGCAGGGCTAGCTGACAGACAGCCCCCACACTGAATCACCCTTGTGCCCCAGCCAACTGCTCTGCAGCACGTGGAGCCCAATTGGAGCAGTCAACCCAGTGCTGCTCCAACAGAGTGCAACATGCTGTGGAGGAGCTGGCTAAGGCACAAGGGTGCTTCAGTGTAGGGCTAGTCAGCAGGTAGCTGGGGCCCCAGCCAGCCTCTCTGCAGTATGTGGAGCCCTGTCAGAGCAGCCCTGGGCTGGCAGGCTGATCCCCCGGCCCCAGGTTTCCTGCCAGTCTGGGCTGCTCCTACTGGGCTCCGTGTGCTGTGCATGAATAAACTCCAGAACAATAAGCTGTGGAGTTTATTCTTGTGCGTTAATCACACATGTAAATGTGAGTAGTAGTATAAAACTAATTACATTGTGGCTGCTGACTCGAGGAAGTGTTCCAGTTTTTCCTTACATTAAATTTTCAACCTGTCAGAAAAAATGCCTAGGACAAATGTCAAATGTATCATAAGTTTGTCAGTTTTGATGCTGAGCTGATGCTTCAGAAATGCCCTTTTAAACTTCAGGGTCTTTATCCAAGAGTTCCATGGAAAAATCAGTTCCAGCAAGAGAAGATTTGAAAAGTTAGAAACTTATATGTGGCAAAAATCTGCAATGGATGTTTATTTCTGTCCTATGGTGATGGGAAACCAACAGGAAGAGTGTTGCCAGGATGCCAAGATTGATATCAAATAGAGTGCAAGGAGCAATTCAGTGAGGAATGGGTGCTCACAACAGGTAAGAGCTTAATAGGGAAGGTTATTAACCCCAACTAGATCTCATTGTGAGTTGCAAAGCTATAGGTGCATCAGGAACAACATCCAGGGGTGGTTTATATTGATCAATGCATGTGACTGGAGACCTAAGTCTGATTATAACAAGAACGTAACAAAGTCAATGAGGTGCTCTGCACAGCAACTGAACAACCTAACACTTTTGCTGGAAATTGGGGTGTCTTGTAGCTGCGTGTTATACCTAAGTAATGGTGCTTAAAGTAATGTATGCAGCAAACTTCTAGATGGTGTGGTCAGTGGAAGGAATGAGGAAAGAGAGGGAAAGGGGAATTAGAGGAAAAAGAAGTACTCTACGATCTCTTTTAGCTGATTGTAGTGACTGTGTGTTACTTATCATTAACTGGAGTCAGCCACCTAGAGACTTAGAGCAGTAGTGGCATGAATCGTCATGGTAGGAATCAGCAGCTAAGGCAGCAGCAGTGCCTGCCTCAGGATCAAGTAGCACTAATTTGTTCTGCTGTTGCTGAAAGCTAATTTATAGTCCCTTATCTGTAACATGAATCATGAGGTCCTTTTTAAAGGACCCCAAAAAATTTGAGAACCACTGATCTAATTGTATATTATGGACCCGTACATACTGGAACTAAACAACGTTGGGATCTCCATTCTTTGCTTGCATACATTCATTTGTCTTCCCAAATAGAAATAACCCTTTCCTGAACTCTTTTTTTTTTTCCACTTGAAAATCTTGCCTATAGACATGATTTTGAGAGATGCTGAGCATCCGATGTAACTACATTTGACAGCATTCAGCCTTCTGAAAATCATGTCCTGTCTCTGTGTATACGCATGTATAAAATTGTGTATAATTATAATAAATGGGATATAGCAGTTTAAATAGCACCAGGTCAATGACAAGGAAGTTATCTCTTGTAGAGGTAAAACAATAAAGCACAGCTTAGAATCTTAGACTCTGCATAAAGATAAAAGTTCTATGATAGACAGAACTGGAACCAAACCCTTGCAAATCCACTTACTGCCTGACAACTTGCTCTCTGTCTGATGCTTTGCTCCATGCCCTTTGTGATCATATGCTCCAGATTAATGGTATCCCGAGGAAACACCTCTTGGGAATCCAGAGAGAGAAAGACAGGAACGATACTTTAGGAAATGCAATTAGTTAGGAATATTTATCTTTATTTGGAGAACAAATTAAACTGAACTTTTATTATACACCATAACTATGTTTTCTGAGCTGGCTACTGTTAAAGTAATTAAATTAATGAGCACTAGTGAGGCTGCAACTAAAATGTTTTAGTATGGAGCCATATCTGTCCTGGACTATATTCGTTATTTCTTGTTTGTTATAGTAGTGCCTAAGGTCAACAAGCATTGTAGAAACCTAAAATGGGGCAGGCTTTGGCCCTGAAGAAATTTCAATCTAAACAAGCAATAAAAGAGCTGCAGAAAGGCAAATGCATTATAGCAGTGAATGTCATGTTAGTACTACATTTTGATTTTGTTTAATCTGTTTCACAGAATCATAGAAAAGTAGGGCTGTAAGGGACCTCCATAGGTCATCTAGTCCAAGCCTCTACCAGTGGTAGGATCATTCCTATCCAAATCATCCTGTACAGATCCATTATCGAATCTCTTAGCAAACCTACAGTCAACCCTGACACAACACAAGACAGAAAACCCTAACCTGCCACAGTAAGGTAAGGCAGGGAGCCACAGCAGCCAACAGCCTGCTGCACTGAGGATTGTTAAAATATGCCCAAGAAATCCCAGGAAGAGGGCCACACCCTCCACTATATAGGAAGGAAAAACCCCTCACAGTCCATACCAGTCTGATCCCACTTAGCAATGGGTCTGACCCTGAGCCAAGGGTCAAGACTCTAGCCAGGAACCTCTGGGTTTAAGTCTCATCAGGAGCACTGGCATGCCCCAGCCTTGGCTGCAGCCAACACCCAGTGATTTCCGATGGACAGCAAAACAACCCCTCCTTCCATGATGTGTAGCAACAAGAGGGGGGAAAAATTCCTTAAACCAGTAAAGCCCAAAAGCATGGGAAATACCCACAGTAGACCATAGGCATAGCACCTAGATCATCCCTGACCAGTGCTTGTTCAGCCTGTTCTTGAATACCTCTGATGGAGATTGTACATCTGCTGGCAGTTGAGTTGATTGCCTCACTGTTCTAACAATAAAGACATTTTTCCCGATATGCAATCCAAGTCTACTTCGCTGCAAATTTCGATACTATTGCTGTATCAGAGAAGATGGGGCTAGACAGGATCATGAGAGAGCATTTAGTCCAGGGGTGCTCAACTCCAGCCTGCAGGCCAGATCAGCCCCCAACACAGTATCATGAAGCCTGCAGGGCTCCCCACAGATTCAGGAGCCATGTGGGCTGTGACCCTATGCACTGTTGTGCAGCCTGGAGCTCAATTCAGGACTTGCACACAGGGCGGTGTGGAGTTTGATCCTGGCATGTGGGGCTGGGCAGAGGCTGTGTGGGGCCCTAGCACCCCAATCCCCTTAATCCTCTGCAGCCAGGCAAAGGTGCTGCAGGGCCATGTAGCCCTGATCCCAGCATACAGGGCTGGGCAGAGGTAGCATGGAGTGCCAGGACTTGAACCTGATGCATAGGTTCACAGACAAATAAGTGGCATGAGGCACAGATTGCCCCCATGCCACTTATTTGGCCCACATAGCCCAAAGGTTGAGCACCACTGATTCCTTCCATTCTACTGCCCAGTGGCAAGTTCAGCTACACCTATGCTATTCCTGACAGATGATTTTCTAACTTGTTCTTGAAAATTTGTAGTTAGGGAAATTCCATAACACAACTTGGTAATCCTGGTTCTTCGTTAGTCATTACCCATAGAAATCTTTCCTATTTCTGTCCTACATCTCTTCTGTTGAAAGTTAAAGGCACTAACCACTTGTTCTTTCCCAAAAGGAAGGTTACACACTGCTCTGAGGTTAAGCACCATTTCAAGAAGAACTTCACTAGTTTAACTCAGTGGTACTATGTTGATTTCTATCATCTAAAGATCTGACCCAGCATCTGTATTTTTTCTTATATGCAAAGATGTTTATGCGTATTTTTATATGTATACTCTATATTGTCATCACTTTGATGCAGATTTACATCCTGATAATTTATGGAGCAACAAGATACATTTGACTCATTTCTATTTAGCTAATACAGCAAGCAATGTATCTTTTAATAGAGGGGTGCCAAAGATAATGGTCATGGGGCCTTATCATCTGGCCTGCAGTGCTGCCCCTGGTCTTGGACTGGACCTGCACATACCATGCACCCGCCCCAGTCCTAGTCCTGTGCACTGCATGTGGCACATGAGGCAAGTCAGGGGTTCTCTGAACAGGAGCCTGGGGCAGTGTGTGGCATTGTATGCCACACACAATGCCAGTCTGTGGACCCAATTCAGCCTGTGGGGTCTGATGAGTTCTATACCATTGCTTTAATTCTTATGTTGCCACTTGAATTCCAGAGCAAATCAGCAGTAATCCAAAGGCATTCATATCTGACAGATGATTCATCTTTGTCACCAGCATTTGATGCCAAGTACTGTACTTGAACTGGTGTGGGGAAAGAACTACCCCCCTAGTCCAGTGGTTCTCAGCTAGAATGCTATGGCACCCTGAAGTGCCATGAGGTTTTTTCTTTTTTTTCTAAGGATGCCATGGGGTGCTTTGCTGTATTAGCACTCTTGGGTATGCAAATGCCTACACCTGATTCACAAAATAAACCCAGAGAGTGTGAACAGGAATCTATTGCATTAAACACATTCTGACCTGCTGTGGTTTTTCTGTGTTCTCTGCAACAGAAGACTTCCTCTACTATTTTTCCATAGTCAAAAAATCAGTGAAAGCTAAGAGCTAACATTTTCAAGGGTGAGGATCAGAGTCTAAAAAGGTTGAGAACCACTATCCTAGTCACTCAAGATGCTTCCTGCATACAGTGGTGTAGTCTAATGGTGGGCCAGTAAGATCAAGCATACAGTACTTCTTCTAGCAAAATAAATCCAAATGTGTTACTGCCTACAGTTTTGCTTTATTGTTCATTAAGAATAAATATGAAAGCTATTCCTACCCCCTAGAAAATCTCTTGGCAAAGAGACTAGTCATCTCCTTCATTGGATATAAAAATACTCATCTAGTCTGCCTCTTAGGGTGAGTCAGCAGAATAACCCAGCATTTTTATTCATGATCTGTAGCTTTCTAATTGGTATCTTGCACAGGCTCTAAATTTACTTAAATATAATTTAAATCCAGTTACTCTTTTTCATTCCAAAATTCCTGAGGAGTTTCGTAAATCCAGTATGGTAACAATGGGCAGCTGAATGGGGAGTGGGGACAGAGTGGTACCAGAATGGTATCTCATCCTCCTATTCCCTCACCTCCACTCCCTGTTATGGCTATGTCTATGGCAGCAAGGAAGGCAAAGAAGTGGTGACAGCACATGGTAGAGGAGCAGGTGGAGGTTTGCTACCATGGTGGGGGAGGTCACCCCCTTTTTTGCCACCAAAGCTGATCTTTTTTTGATCACGTAACAAGCACATCAAGGTGACAATTCCCCCTTGCAGTACCACAGTAGCAAACCTCTTGCCAGTTCTGCATGCTGTGCTGCTAGTGCTCCTCTGCCCTCCTCACTCCCAGAGCCAAGAGGGTATGGGGACTCATCCCCACCTGCCAGTTCTGCCTCAGTTGATGCTATAATGGTATTATGTTTTTTCCTAAGACAAAACTACATAGCAGTTACAAAAATCTGTAGCTTTTGATCATTTGTAACTTCTTAGAGGTGGTGTAGAGTCCTATAAATGCAGTATTTGTTTTTAATGTTTATATTGCATAGTGCCTAAAGGATTCAGCTATGTCGGAGCAAACCTGTTGTGCTGGGTTCTCTGAAAATGTATAATAAAAAGGTCTCTGCTTCAAGCACTATTTATTCCTGTTGAGTTCAACGGGACTACTTTCTGTCAGAGCTAAACAGTTAAGAGATGCCTAGGCACAGCTGCGTTTAAGCACATTGCGAGTCCCCAGTGCAGGGATTTCCCCTGTAAGGTGGAAAAGAGTCCTTGGTGCAAAATCAGATCCCGCCAAAAGCTTGCAGCTGCACTGTTGAGTGCATGCTCACGATTGGCTCAGTGTAAGTTATGCACACATGGCGGTCAGCAATTGGCTTGCTGGTCGTACAAAAGGCTTGGGTGGTTTCCGCCCAAATTGGAGGAGAGCTCGGATGCATGTAGGGAGAGATCCCCACGTGTACCTCAGAGCCACGGAGGGGCCTGATCAACCACCAACGACTCCCTGTCGTGGTTACCACGACATACCCCATACCCTGCATGAGTGTAAACGTTGGAGTGCTTGTCTACGGTTTTCGTTTTGCTGTTTGTCTATGGAGTGTGCCTACACTGCATACCTTGCTGTATCACAGCCTGTAAGTAAAGTTTTTCTGTTGCAACCACTACGCCTCCCGCACCTAATTCCAGTCCATTGGCAGCCCCATTCCGCCAGCGTTTCTCAGCCCCCACACTTTCAACCACAAATTTAATCTTTGGTGCATTTTCAAGGTCATGCATGGTCTTGTTATTCATAATAACAACCATCCTGCAATAGATCCGTTGTCAAAAATCCTGTCTGCAGTATTGTTGTGACCAACTGGACAGATCAGAGAAAGGCAAGTGATGCCCCAGTTTACATTAATTATACAATAGTAGACTTTCTGAGAGGGGAAAAATATTTCTTAATATCTATTTGTTGATCATGTTCTGCCTATGAGTACATGGATTGATCATCCATATAATTTTAATCTAGATATCATCACCGTAAATGGTATTTGCGCTCAGTTTGGTATAACATTTTTTTCAAGACTAGAATAATGTGTAAGACTTTAAAAAAGCAAAGCAAAGAATAGAAAAGAGAAAGACACTTGCTGTAAAGCAAAGTATCAGAAATGCAAAGTATTTTGTCAGGTGTGCTAAGTAGTTCCAGGCAGAAACATTGCTGATAGAATCACGGTTAAAATGAGCAGATTTTCAGGGGATAGATGACAAAAAGGAAATGTGGGGAGTGGAGGTTGATTCTTTTTGAAGGCTTTTTTTTTTCTAGTTAAAAGACTGCTTGGCAGTTGTGATCCAAGGCTTGTTTATAAATCTTGCTGATTTAAGAAAACATTTGTTAGAAGCTGAATTTAGCAGTGTCCTAGTTGTCTCACGACATCTCTTATTTACTTGTCCAATAAAGTAATAAGTAGCTATCTGGTGCTAGTTGCTCCTTCTGAAACTGCTGAGATGAGTAATAGACTGAAACTAGACAGGATTAAAAGAAGTTACCCCTTCCATCTTAAAAATCATGGTTACAATGCAGTGCACATGCTACAGAGTTTAGAGGTGTGCCATTTCTTTTCTGCTTCTCATCAGTTGAGCCCTATTGCCTATGCTGTTTGAATCTTGAGAGTTCACTTTCCTGCAACATTTTAATTAATTTTTTGTTAAAGATAGGCATTTTATCTCTGATGAACCTCACTTGTACTTTCAACCTACTGCTTGTGAATTTTTAATGGAAGCATCAACAAACAGAATGCATTGTCAGTACCCTTATGATAGTGGAAGTAAAAAATGAATGATAAACAGTGACTTTTTCACTCAGACTGTAACTTGATTTATTTCTAGCATTATATAGATCTAGTGCTGAGTGTAAGTGCAATATTACAAAAAGTGATCTTGTATTTATACATATATTCTTTGATAGTTATTTAAATGTGCTACAAACCAGCCAAAGCTCTTTAAAGAGCAAATAAAACAAACTCTTTCATTTTTTTCTTGGCATTACCTAACATCTTTTGGTGCTCAGTAATAATATGATTAGTAATAATAAGATGAGGAGGCTGAGAAGGGAGTGTGACAGTCGTAAGGACACCTGGATGCTATATTTTTATTTAGGTCTTCATGGTTCTGGTAACTCTGAAAAGCTACCTGGTTTCTCTCAAATAAATTTAAGATCAGATTCTGCCATCTTATGTTCACCTTTTTGTATGAACAGTCCCATATGTTTCAATGGGAATATTCACTGAGTAACAACATACTAACATGATGGCATGCTACTAAACTGGAAATCTGTCACCCACATACATACCAACTGTATACTGTGATGTACAGGTTTTGCTGGCATAAGTTTGTAAAGGCAAAAGTACTTTTTGCAAAAGTACTTGCAAAAGGCAAATCCAGATAGTCTAAACCAGTGTTAAGAAAAATCTTGGGCCAACCTTTCGTACACCTGCTACAGAAAAAATTATGTCAATCATTCTGAATTTTTCTGGGGAGAAAGAAGTTAGTGGGATTGTTTTCACTTTGTTCGGCCTCTGAAGTGCAGGGGTCCGTATGAGTCCAACTACACAAGCCTTTGAATAAACCATCAGAAACTCTTTCTGAGCATGCCAAAATGTACTTCTTTCCTAGACTTAAAAATATTGAAAATTCCTTGTCTGATATAATCAGACCTTATGGTACTAGAAGAAACAGTTGTTCCCACTGCTGCCAATCTCCCCTTTCCCACAAAATGAAGCATGCTTCCAAGTATTAATGGATAGAGCACCTAGCAAGACATCAGTGCCTCCTGTTTCAAACCACCTGAATTTGGGACAGCTGAAGAAGGCAGCACATTATTATCCTAAGTACTGAGCTAACCTTGTATTGATCTTGGGATTTTTGGTAGTTGCATTTATATATTAGATTTTTGCTGAAATACTAGGTACATATACATGAATACTAACATTGTAAAATTCAGAAAAAAGGACAATACCGTACCCAATCCCCCTTTATGTAGATCCTGGGCATTGTACTGCAACCAGAATATGATGCTTATTACTCACTGTTGGCTACCTTGCAGCCCACTTAAACTAGGGAAACTTGAAAATGTCTGGCCTCATTCATTTGGGCCAAATCCTGAAACCCATGTGGTGGTTGAGAGAGGTGTAAAATTCTCTCTTACAAAATGATGGAGCTGCTTTTGTGGCTGCCTCATACTAGTCAATACAAAAATCACACTTGTTCCTTCAGAAGATCAAAGGTAGACAGTGGATCAACAGAACTGCTGACTTACTGGCTTTACCCTTGAACCTATACCTCTCTTTAGTTTGGAGGAAAACCACGCAGAAAAAACAGAGTATCATTCTGCATGTGTTTCAGAACAGAGCCAGTTCAAGGCTTTTCAGAAATGCACTATTTGGCCTTTTGAGTATATGTATGAGAAGTGATATATAAATACAAAACTAACTTTCCTTTATGTACAACAGGGATTTATTTCCACTGTAAGGTATTAATTTGAGCAACTGCACAGAGGTGAGTGGGTGACTAGAATGCAATTAATGCTAAACAGGTACATCAGGTTGTTTTGCTTCCTTTGCCAGCTCTGCTCTCCTGTTCCACTGCTTTATCTGCTCCAGGTTAAATTCAAGTCATAAAGATGCAAGACCTATTATTCACAAATCTCTATTTCCAAGATCTCCAGTATATTAAAAGTTACTCGTTTTTTTTTCATAATATTCTTTAAATATAAGTGCCACCATATTTTCCTGTCATACAGTGCTGAGCACTCATTGGCAACATGGACAAACACTTCCTTGCCAAATGTGTCAGGGTGGAGACGGGTAAGCATTGTCATATTTCTCAAGGTCTTGCTGTTTGCTGAACAGGAGCCATTGAATGGGTGTGATGCAGCTGTTAGCCTGGGGAATTTGCACTGATGGTTTGGTCTGAACAGTTTAACAGCTCATGGAAAAAAAAGCAGGCTTCCCACTCAGCATTTAAAAACTGTTCAGTGTTTGAAGACTTTTTTTGATTGAAAGATGTGGAGGAGACATGACTATATGTAATTTGGGATATTACATATGTTTATGAGAAGCAGTTGTCTACAGTAAAGAATTAGTTTCATGTCATGCTGAGGGAAAAATTCTATTACAGCACCAGGGGAAAAGGAGAAATGGTTTTATTTAATGAGGTGAGGCAACCTATTACTGGCAACTGTACAAGTAGGTGCTAGCCCTTCCTGAATGAAGTACTGTACATAACAGATCACAAAGTATCCCTGTTAATGTCACTGAGATATGATTAGGGAAAGTAAATTGCATTGTAGCAATATTTGTTTTTCTCTCAGATGGACCATTCGTAAGTAGACTAAAAGGAAGGCTTGCTGTAGGCTTATCTACTCAATATGGTTTTAAGAAACCCACCCTATTAGAAAAGCAAATGGTCTTCTTAGAGAGTGGAAGGTGACCTACATTGTAGGAATTTGTCACAAAATAGCTTGCTTTCTTACCCATGTGTTTTTTTTAAAAGATTACTGTTCCAACTTCTTGCAGTATCTTGGTTAAAGCAGGGGGGAGCCTGTTTTAATAAGAGAAAAATATGCAAATTTTGGCCTCATTTACACAGGGACAACCTTGTTAGCTCTAAGGATTTTAAGTTAAGAAGCTTACATGTAGCTCAGTGGGCAGTGTTATAGGTGCTTCACCTTCATAAGCACTGTGTTCATCATAACTGAAGAGGATATGGTTAAGCAGCCTCAAGTAATTAGTTTTAGTAATGACTACTGGTTTGCAATTCTTTCGCTGAAGCTTAAGAAATAAATAGTATCTTCATTTAGAAATATTGCCCTGTTCCATTTGGCAAACATTAGAAATACTGGGATCACACAAAAGTATGTGTAGCTTTAGTTGTGGGCTTCTCAGTATTGTAAGTGTAAGGAATCATAGGTAATACTGTAAAGGCTAGCAACTTTATTCATCTACTTTATTTATGTAAAGCCAAACTGGTTCTGTTTGATATGGGTATGTTTGGTTAGAACAGAAACAGGGTTGAAGGTGAAGAATCTCCTCCATATTTCCAGGAATCTGTCAAACAGCCTTTAAATCAAGGCAGGGTGTCATCACTTTCCCTTGTCCATAAATTAAAGAGCATTGGCTGTGCTTTTAGCTATCCTTTTTGCAGTAGAACAGTCTCAGTCTGAACATGCTTGTGCCACGTACTTGCAAGGACAACTTGCAGGATATTCTTATCAGTCCATCAGGACAAGTATGTCAGCAAAACAGGATGTATAACACTAATGTCATCATCAATGTAAAAAAGAAACACCCTACCTTTCCCAGGAGCACCTTTCTAAAGGGGAGGTATGGGAATAGAGACAGCAAAGGCCCAGTCATGCTATTGTAGAAGTCAGTGGAAGTTTTACAGTTGACTTGGCAATGTATTACTGGAAGCCTCATAAATGATTTCTATGGCAGAAGGATTAGACCTGAAAGCAGAAACTTGAGGAAAAAGAGTCCTTGTTATTTGAAGGCAATGCAAATGTTAGTATTGCAACCTAATAAATTGAATTACCCATGCCAATGAAAATTCAGCCTGCAATAATCTGTCTTCCTGCTACTTGCTGTTAGAGAGGGTGTAATTCAGAACAGAATGAGAACAAAAATATGGCCTACTGGTGAGACAGGAGCAACACAAGACTATTAGCATCCCCGTTATTTACTCAGTCCCATGGGGAAGAGACTTTTGGAGCAAGTGAGATGGGTTTGGTGTCTCCCTATATCAATAAATAAGCACCATCCTAACGTTTCCTTTCATGGCCAGCATTATGCCAGGAAATATTATTTTATATCAGGGCCCTCCAGTTCATGGTCCCACAGGCTCCATGAAGGCCGAGAGGTGTTAGCATATGGCTTATGGGCCCACGCCGCCTGTGTAGCCCATGTGCGGGGGACAGGGGGAATGGATCTGGGAGCCTGGCTCTACAGCATATGTCATATACAGTGTGCCTCCCCTCGCTGCACTGAAGTTGGACAGCCCTGATTTATATCATTTTGCTAACACGTATTTGCACTGAGGCTCTTTCCTTCCCTTATGTTGCCTTATCTTGACCTCACCTCTCCTTTTGGGGCCCTCACCTTTGATTGGTTTAATAATTACCTACTTTCCTACCATTGATATTTGCATCAATTAGTTACCATGTTACTGCTTTGGAATATTTATAACTATCAATTTCATTTTTTCCTGCAAAATACCACCTAAAATTCTGTTTTTTTCCATCACAACCACTTCCTAAACATCTGTTTATGGCTCTTCTTTTTCCTCCTTTTTTTTTCCCCTCTCAACTGCTCCAATATGCTTGCTTTCCCACTTAGTCTTGTGACTCTGAGTCACCCATCTAGCCTCTTTGTCAAGTTACTCCGAGGTGAGCTTTCCCTAATACAGACCCTGAGCCCTCTGGCTCACTTCTTGCCTCTTACAAGAGAGGCTATAAAAATTATTCTTAATTCCAAATGTGTGTTTGGCGGGAAGAAGTGGGGGTTGTTACCCCTTTTTAAAAACTCACATCACTGTGTTCTTGTTTGTCTTACTTTCCCTCTTCCCCTCTATCCTGTTTTTGTTTTTCAGTTTTGGGGGGTCATTTCAGCATCTGTAAAGGATATTGAGAAAATTATGTTTTAGATATTGTTCCTTATTTCCAAAGCTTTCAGAGGTGAAAGGCAAATCTTACCTAATATTTAACTATTTAGTACAGTTGAAAGAAGTAGTCAACCCATGTTCAGTAGACAAAGTCATGTTCTAATCCACAACTACAGAACTGGCTCCTATTTTGGCTTGGAAGGCAACTACAGTGCTACAGTAGCTTCTTCACCCTTCCCACTCAGCAACAAATTAAAACAAAAACTAGCCATTTTGGGGTAAGGGAACCAGTGTTTTCTAGCATCTTGCAACTTTTAATCTTTGTAGACTAACTACAGGGATATGCAACTGGTATATGTCTACACAATAACATCACAGTGCTAAAAGCATATTATCAGCATGTTTCTAATACAGACCCCTAGTTGTCCCTTTTTTTGCAATAGGAGAACAAAGTCAGGTGGACTTCACTAAGGGGATACCCTGTTTACTTCACAGGGTAAATCTGTGGCATTATCCTCTTCTTTCAGTGAAGCGTGGCACACTTTCAGGATCAGGCCCTGTTGCAGGAAGGAAGTAGGTGATATGGAAGAAACCACCTTCATTTTGTTGTTTGGTTTTGAAGGTGTCAGAGACTCTTTATTATACAAGCAGCTGCAGGGGAGGACACTGAGCTCCCCCACAGACAGTTAAAGCAAGCTTTTTATACGTTACAATTCAGGTCACATGAGGCAAGATATAACAAGTCAAACAGAAACCTGGTTTGAACCAGAAAACTACAAGAGGGCACAGACTGTGGTTTGACCTGTTGACCTCATAGGCCTGCTCAGCGTTACGGAAAATTTTTACAATGCACTTCTTAAGCAGAAATTAAGGCCTGGGGTTCTCTTTTTCCACAGTGGAGATGGGCTGGAAGCAAAATTGCTGACTATGATGTCGTCTTTAATCTCTGGAAGAACCTCATACATAAGGTATCGACTCTACAGTGTTTTATCTGGTGAATCCTACAGGAGTGAGGGATGCTCAAGAGGCATGACCACCAGCTCCTTCATGGCAAAGCGCAGCTGTGTTTCTGTCATAAAATTATTCCAGTGCTCTTGTATCACAGACATACAGCGATCGTTAAAGAGGAGACAAGATTTGCACTGGCAATATTAACTGCTACTGCAATTTAAGAGCAACACTATAGGGCAAATTTTTAAGAACACGAGACTCAGGAAAGAAAAGCTGCTTGTGTTCTTGAGATAAGACTGGTATGTATATTATTGTCACAAACCAAGGCTTTGGAGACAATAATCTTTCCATGCTCAGCTTCTGGCCCCCTCCCCCACCCTTTCATTCCACGCCCCTTTTTGTATAATAGTATCATGGGCATCTCTCTGAAAAGACATAGGCACATTTACAAAATGACCTTCATGGGCCCACAGAACAAGGTAGCTGTGTTATATTTATCTGACATGTTAATTACAGAATATGCTGCTGACGACTAATCGGTCCTTGAACAGGAACATTTCATTTAGAAGTCTGGATTTCTGATTCAATTATTGTGTCTCTACCAACTCTAACTTTTCTGCAGAAACTAGGAGCTGTTGAGACTGGTTATGCATCTGCTTGGCTACACCACTGAAGGCTGCATAAGCTATACTTACCAGGGAACATAATTATTAATTAATATTGAATTTTAAATTCATAATTAATAGCTTTAAACATGCTAATTCTGAAATGAACTTTTCCTCAATGAACTCTACAGAGTGCATTTAAATAATGGTGTAACGCTGTATAAGATTGCCTGCTTCCCTCTCCCCATCAATTTTAAATTATACTTTAGATTCCTGTTCTTCTGAAATGGGTGGGATGAATAAATGGAGATGCAATTTTCCAGAATATAAACTAGCAAATGAGCAACTTTACATTTTCACTCAGCAACCTCACTGATCCTGACATCTGGAAAGTGTTGAGTGGAATAAGGAGTAGAACGTATGTAAAAAAACACATTTGATCAAATATTGCATATGCTACACCCTGAAAATATTTTTTCTTTTTTTTACATTTATCTGTGGAGCATTGCTTGGAGAACCTTCCAAAGGCTATTTCTGTGGAGGACTGTTTCTACTTTCTAGCATCTGAATGTGGACAAGGATGACCAGATGGTCTCTTTCCTTAGATTGTAAGGTGTTTGGGAAATTAACCTTTCTTTATGGTCCATATGTGTACATTATCCAGTACAGTGTAATGGGGGATTATAACTGGGGAGTCTTGGCATTAATATAATACAAAGAATAGTTCCCCTCAGGCCTTGGTGGCTTAGAGGGGATTTCAAGCATCCCATATAGTACATTTCCGTTGTCTCCCTAGTAGTTGGAATGCAGCCTGGTCTCATGCACGGTGTGGCCTTTGCCTTAGCTTCTGCTATGCCTAAATTTCCCAGGGTCCCTTCTTAGCACCTGATGATGTAAGCTGCTGCCTATGAAAGCTTACACATCTCTGGCTTTAGTTAGTCTAGAAGGTGCAAATCTCCCCTGCCTTCTGCCTGACTTCAGACTAATATGGCCAACTACCTCTACTTTCTTTCTTCTCATGAAACAGCATGTCTAAGCTCTAAGCAGTCTTTTACCACATGAAGCTTTTCCCCTTCTCCATTGTCCTTCCACCATCTGTTTCCCCATAGCAAGCAAACAAGGGAAGTAAAAGCAAATCCCTTGTAGGCCCTTTGCCAGGGCCGACTCAACAGCCATCTACTTGTAATTCTGTTCAGGCCTCAGTCAGGTTGAATGTTCTTATACCCTGGCAACCCTTCCAGCCCTTCTCACTGTCACAGCTTCGGCTACCACAATGTCCCTTGATCTGACCAGCATCTTTCTATTCTGGGCCAGAACTTGGAATAGGAATGGGCAGAACATAGGTTTATTCTTAAAGAATACAGCACATTGTTACACACCCTACTGAGTTTAAGTATATTTGTAAATGCCTGCCAGTGCAACCTGAACCTGGGTTTATAAACCTGGGTTTAGAAAGGACTGCAGGCAGTGTTGGAACATGGAAGAATTAGAATGCAGGAACTAGATGCCATATGTCTATAGTGGGATGTGTGAATCAATTGATCCAAGTGGCCTGCATAGGTAGTGGCAGGTAGTGGTATTGGCAAAGGGTATGAAATAGGCCATTTCAGCCACAAACGTTAGGCTGGGCAGCAGTACTACGGCTCTGACCAGAGCAACAGACATGCTAATGATGACTGCTACCCTGTACAGTACCAGGAAGCACAGTCTTCCTGATGAGGGCACCCACACTAGTGTGGTCTCAGAGCTCAGCACCTTGTTCTGTTGAGGACCAACACTTACCCCTGGTTTCCCTTTACCTTCACTCTTAACCTGGTCAGCCTGGCTTGTGTATGTATCATCTTCTTGCCTCCCACTTCTCCTGTGCTCTGGACCCCAGTTCCTCTTCCCAGATCTTCCACTGCCATCCTTGTCTATCAACTCAGTGTGCCCTTTACCCCAAGCATAGGCAGATTAACTCATGGGCCAGCAGGACCCCTGCCAATCGGGAGCCCCCAGATGCCTGGGTTTTCCCCCAAATGTCTGGGAGCGCCCTTCCATCAGTGCCTGGGGCCAGTGTTGTCAGGTGTAGGATAATTCTTGTATCAAAATAAATAAATGCTTCCACTTTGATCCAGTTCTCACTCACTCACTGGGAAGTTACAGTGGGCAATATAAAGTATTAAGAAGAAGACTTATTATGTACTTATTTGCCCACTTATTTGCACATTTATTTACTTACTAGCAAGTTGCCTGTCATGAATGATGGGGGAGGAGGTAGGCGGGGACAGTGTGCCACCACCCAGGGCCTCATGGTGCCGCTGCTCTGCATCCAGCCCTGTGTTGCCTCTCATCTCCAGCCCCATGCACCTCCCCCTCCCTCCACTGTACTGGCTGCTCTACTCCATGCTGCCGCCAGCTCCCAGGAACAGAGCGGGAGGGGAGTTTGCACATGGCAGTGGCTACCAACACCCAGCAGCACACAACATGCCCCACCTTCCCTCCCCTTCCCATCACCTCCCTCTCTCTGCCAGCTGTGGCCAGGGCCGGGTGGTGGCAGCGGTGGGTGGGGGCACTGCCACCAGAATCCCTGCCTTCTCTTTCCTGCTCCTCTCCTTCCCTCCCCTCCTCCCTGCCGCCTCCCCCTCCCTGCTGGCTGTTGTGGGGGCAGCGGCTCCCTTGCTTTTTCTGTCTGTAATGCTCTGGGCCCTCGCAACCAATTGGTGTATGGCCAGTCAGCAGTGCATGCACAGTTGGCCTGGAGCATTACAGAGAGGCAGACTAAGGTTTTTGTTATATTAAAATTTTTTCACTGTATAATAGGTTTTCAACAAATATGATAACTTTGAGCTTCAAAAATAATAATTTCATATTTAAGACCTGGCAATGCTTCCCCCGGGGGAGCCTGGGTGGACCCGGCTAGGCTGGGGGTGGGGTGGCACATGCCCAGCCCCCTCTCCCTGCCAGGTTCAGAGCTGAGCCCAGCAGGGTGAAGGCAGATGCAGGCCACCTGTGGACTGTCAGCTGTGGGCTTAGGGCTCTCCTCACTGCTGCCTTTCTCCCAGGGGTCCCACACATCGTATTTGAAGCTCAAAATTATCATATTCACTGAAAAACTTGTACACTGAAAAATATGCAAATTAGTTGTCTTCTTATTTACTTTGTATTGCTCACTGTAACTCTGAGTGAGTGAGAACTGGGTCAAAGTTGAAGCATTCATAAGAAAGTACTGACAGCAAGACCGTAAGTTGCTTAAAATTTCCTTAGAATGACTTGGTTATGCTGTATCAATTAGTTGCCTCAAAAATGATCATATGCTATATTTTGAACAGCTTTACTATTATTGATGGTATGTTGTATAAAGGTTGAAATTGTTGTGTACATACAATAATTATGCTATACCTGGCAACACTGCCCGTGGGGCATGGAGGCCTGCCCTGTCCTTGGCAGTGACAACACAGGGAGGGCAAAGGGCCCCTTCCCCTGCTGGAGTCCAGCTCTCACAGGGGAGGAGGCCTTCCATTTTCTCTTTGCTCAGGGCCCCAGTACATCTGACTACCTGTCTACCTGTTCATTGTCAAGGGTGCCTCACTACCTCTCCTTTTCATGCAGCCTTTCTTTAGACTCTACACATGCATAGGCAGTATTCCCCTGAATCTTTGCAGTCCTTGAATGCATCACGTCCACTCTGCTCCCGGATACAGAATGTGCCCTCAGCCCTTGATGAATACCTGATGTTATCCTGTAGCTGTTCTTCACTCAAGTCAATAAACCCATGTGTAACATCCCTGTTGTTGGCTTTCTGTTACAAATACCATTTTGTTCGAGCCCTGCTCTGAAGAGTGGCTCTGACAGCTCTACCAGTCTGTCATTTTGTAGTATACTCCTCTGATGTGTAGGGCGTTTAGAAATTGTTGAAGGCAAGGGGTGTGGAAAGAAAGGAGAGTCAACAGTAACGTGTTTGTGACCAAAGAGCAGTGTCAGGCAAGAAAATCTAGGTTTTTCTAGGTGCCAGGAGAAGGAAGGAATGTGAATTAAAAGGCTAAAATAATGCTGACCCTTTCAGAGAAAAAGCATGCTTTTATCCCTCCCTGTTGGTTTCTATGGAATCTGTTGCCTTCCTGCAACTTTTCTATTCTTAGCTTGTAGGCAAATTTCTCTACAGAGCTACTTACTAAAAAAGATTTTATTTTTCCTTTCCCCGACTGCTTTTCTCCATGCCTTTTTAGGCTTCAGTTGTTCCTGGTTGTGCAGGCTCTCTTGGAGTCCTTAACTGTGCTGGCTGTTTTGTGTTCAGCCCCAGCACATTAGGCCACTCCAATGCTTGGGGCAAAGGCAATAAACACTGCCTCTCCAGAAAAGAATCTGTTACTCTGCCTTTCTACCTTCTCATTTTCTCTGATGAAATCCAGCCAGTTTTCATAGTATGTCATTTTGTTGTGCAGGGGTATGGATAGTTACAGTAGTACCTGCTCATGGGAAAGATTGGTCAGAAAGTAGATTATCCATCTTGTGAAAAAATTCAAGATTTTGACCTCTTTCTTTTACCCAAATTGAAATGAAAAGGGGGGGGGGGTGTGATTCTGAAAAATGACCACTCAAGTTAAAATATTTCATTGAAAAATATTTTTATATTAAAAATATGAAGGCACTTTAAAATAAAAGTTATTTTTGTTCTAAAATGTTAGTGTGTTGCTTTCACTTTTTCTAAATTAAATTTTGTTCAGAATGATAGGATTTTCTGAAAAATTTCTCCTGAAAGAAAATGGCATTTTCTGACAGAAAACTGTTTTAACAAATGCTTTTCAACAACTGTACTTATTAGCATTTTTCTGTGATGGCTCAGAAGTGACACAAACTTAACACTGCTTCACATACTGAAAGCTACAACGTTAACCTGAAAATGTTTTCTATTTCAAAGGCGGCACATGGAAAATCAACTGCTGGCACTAGAATAATGTGGAAAGCCAATGCTAACTAAGATTAAGTGATGCGTGCAATAGCAGACATATCTGCCAGTATCCTAACCATAAAAACTTAAAAACAGAAAAGCCTGAGCAAAGAGAACTGAGGTCATGAGAGAGAGCAGTGAAATCCCTGAGGCATGTGAATTTTCAGCTACTGTCGTTACCAAAGAAAAGAGAATGGCTCAGTTTATTCAATATGGGCACATATTTTGAATTTAATTCTGCAAAATGACACACTGAATAGAAATTCTATAAACTTACTAAATTAACTACTACGGCTTATCTATTTTATAGATAAGCAGAGAGAAAGATTCATAGAAAGGCCACTGGGTGGTGACACTAAACTATGTATTTGAACATGTGCATTTGGCTGTCTCTTACAAGTTGCCCTGATTTGTATAATAGCACAGAGCTTACTGGGAGCTGCAAAACCTGCCTGTAAAAATAGGTATTCAGGCAGTTAGCTTGTGCTGATCTCCGTGCTGCCTGTACCTGAGTTAAAGTTGGTTCCTGCAGTCAATGCAGTGTTGTCATATAAGCTAGCTAAGGCAACAACTCCACCTCAATCTGTTACATAAAACTGTAAAAGCAAGCATGAGTTCAAGATGGACAGCTTTGTATGAACTGGATTATGTAAGTGAAATGGTCTAAGGTAAGGTATTTTCAACCCCGCTGATACCATCACCAATCCCCATTATCATGAGTTGAAAGATTCTACAGATAGAAGGAAATGTTTATGGCTGGGTAAATTATAATAGGATCAGGCCTCCCCTTCTTCTTGGGGGTGTTGGTTCTAGCCGTGTTGGTCTGTGACGGGTTTGTTCGGGCTGGAGCCATGGGCCTCTAGGGCTAGGCTCATACTTATTCCTCCAGCCCAGGAAGGGAGGATAGTGCTTGGAAAGTAGGAGCTCAGATAGGGGTTTGTGGTGCTAGTGGAAGCCTGGAGCTCAAGTTATGAAAAGCCAGAGAACAGGCCACTTCCTCTGGGAGCTTGTGCCACTGGTCATTCCCCAACATGGTTAAAGTCCCCTATTATTTCTCTCTTTCTCTCTCTTTTCACTGGAGGCTTTGGCTTTCAGTGGTAGGCAGTGATTCATGCTTTGTCTGTGACCATCAAGTTGAACAGTAAATACAAACCTGAGCTTGTTTCTTCCTGAAGGGAGTTAGACTGGAGCCAAGCATCTGCTTCTTACATTCACCTGGAGGCAGGACTTCTTTAGGTCTCCTGGGGGTGGTAAGCCCCTGTTGACAACCTGCACTGTGCTCCCTGCCCTATCTGCTGCTCTACTTGCTGCTCCCTGCCTTGTGTTCCCTGATTGATCTTCTTTTCTGTTTTCTGCTCCCTGCCCTACCCGCCACTGTGTTCCCTGTCCCCTCTGATCCTCCCACCTTGCAGCCCCAAAGGCTGCTGTGGTTGTGGCACTCCTGAGCTTTGAGGCAGTGTCACCCTGTTAGCTATACTGACCTGCTTGTTCCTCAGGTGATGAGCTAGCTCACTGGACATCCTCTGAAAAGAGCGGAGATGGGGGGAGGATCAGACCACAGGCAGGGACCATTTGATGAATGCAAGTGCTTTTGAGGGCCATAAAACATGCACTGTTTCCTGTATGTGCTGCCTTTCTCATTCAGACTAAAGAGCCTCCTCCTGAAGGTGCAACAGCCTTGATCAGGCCACATCCGCTGCTGTAGCATGGGGTTGGCAAGCAAGGCGCATGTCCCTGGTAATGCCTAAGGGGAGGAGTCAGAAGTAGGGGAAAGGGTGACTCACCCCAGGCCCACACCCGACTTTGCTGCTTTCTGCCCTATGACCCCTGCCCAAAACTCTCTGCCCTATCTGTTGCACTGCTCTGCTCTCTGCTTTTTGCCCTGTACTTCTGTTCCATTATCTGTTCTGTTTTTTGCACCATGCTCTGTGCTCCCTACTTAACATGTACATCCCAATTTTGGAAGGCTAAATTTCTTGAGAGAAGCTGGGAGTGGTATGCAAAGAACCACAGCAGGATCCTGGACTGTCTGGCCCAGAAGTTCTCCTCCAATCCTATGTTCCTTGAATGCAGTAGGAGAGACATTCCACCAGAGCCAAGGAGGCAATAATGGCAATTGTGGGTGAATCTTAACTAATGAACTGGTCAGAAAAGGAGAGGATGTTACCATGTCCCCAAAGTATTAATATCCTACAGAGAGACTTCAGAATCAACAGATCACTTCCAGGGAAGCAATTCTCTTAATTGATTCAGAACTTGGGAAGCCTTATGGGTGCAGTGGGTTGAGTTTTGGGTTGAGTCTACACGTAGCAAGATATGGATGCATTGGAAAAAGTTGGGTAGAAAATGGCAAAACTGTTTGGGGGCCTGAGAAGCAAGATTGATGAGAATAGACTGAAAGAGCTGGGGCAATTAAGTGAGAAGAAGAGAATTCTGAGGGAGATTAGATCTGTCCTCCAAGCCCTGAAGAGTTATTAGAGAGAGGATGGAGATAGGACATGTCTATGAGCCCCAGTCTCCAGCTGCAGTAGAAGAGATTGAGGTTGGTGATGAGGAGGGAATTTCAAACATGCAGAATGCATGGAGTTTCCACACAGATCCAGTGGCCCATTCATTGCAGAGAGGACTTCTCAGGTGATGAAGAGCCTGCCTGTGGGGGAACCAGAGCCCACAGACAGCTGGTGGAAGTGTAGGAATTGTACCATTCCTTGCTATGGACGGGGAGCTTGCTAATGACTGAGTGGCTCACACTTCTGCCTCCTAACTACTCCTCCCTGAAGGTTCATGTGGCACTTCCACCACCATGGACCAGGTTGAATTCTCAGTCTGGGAAAGCAGGCTTTGATTCCCCACCCCACGCTCCACAGGCCCCTGTGAAGCAGAATGGCATGGAGCCCTCCCCCTTGTCACCAGGGTGAGCTTTTCTTGCCCTCTCTGGGAAGGTATTTCCAGCAACAAAGTTGGGTATTTGCTTTCCATCTCACCCGCTTTGTTCCTCTTTGGTCCCGAGTGCTCTTGCAGCAAAGAATCACAAAAAAGCAAGTTTTGCAACTGACACCTTGTGTTGGCTTAGAAATGGTATTTAAAGGTTTGCTTTTGGAAATTGGCTTAAAGGTAATACATATTACCTACTTAACCCAGATCTCTGGATCCAGCAGCACTGGGGACCCCAAACCCCACCAGACCTGGGTGCTAGGGGACCCCAAGACCCCAAGAGAGCTACCCAAGACCCCAAGAGACCAGCATGGAGAACCCTGAGACCTCCCCTAGTCCCTGGGACCCTTCAGAGCCAGCAGCATCGAGAACCCCAAGATCCTCATAGAACCAGGTGTGGGGGACTCTGAGACCACCACAGAGCCAGCAGCATTGTGGATCCTGAGACCCGCCCTGCACGCACCCCTGGGTGCCATGGACCCTGAAACCCACCCCCAGAGCCAGATGCCTTGGGATCCCAAGATGTCACCAAATCTGGCAGCAGTGGGGATGCCAACACCCCCCCAATCCTGGATGCAGAAGGACCCCAAACCCCCCCTCCAGATCCAGGTGCAGGGGGACCCTGAGACCCAATCAAAGCCAGCATCAGTGGGCACCCTGAGACCCCATCCCAGAGCCAGGTGCAGGGGGACCCTGAGACCACCCCAGTCCCAGGTACAGGGGTGGACCCTAAGACACCACTAGGTGCAGAGGGACCCAGAGAGCTGGCAGCATCAGAAACCCCTGAGACTCCCCTGCCCCCAGACCTATGTGCAGGGGGACCACAAGACCCCACCAGAGCTAGTAGCACTGTCGACCCTTCACTCCTGACCTGAAGCCCTCTGTCTGCTTGTGCTTAGGCTTCCAGGCTCAGCAGCGGGGTCAGGGGTCACTGGGTCATTGCCCTAAATATGGGGCTTGGGGGGGCAATTGGAGAGGGCTAAGGGGATGGCCAGGTTGTGGTAGGGGGTCTCTAGGCTGCGGGGGAATGGTAGTGGGGTCTCAAGGGAGGGGTGCAGTAGGTGTCCAGCAGGGGGTGGAAACCCAGACAACTCCATTTTACCTGCCCTGAGGTCCAGGGGTGGAGCTTCAGCGTCCCTGATTTCCCCTGTGCAGGAGGAGAGATCCCAGCAGGATGAGGCCCTGAGGAAACAGCAGGGCTGCCAGAGACCAAAGGGCATCAAATTCCCTGGTGAACGGGGGGCCTCGGTTTGGGAGGGGGATGTGGAGCTGGGGCCCAGATGCCTGGGTTCTCTTCCCAGGTCTGTGTAGGCAGCATTCATCCTGTGTCTTTCTCCCATGGAGAGCAGAGCTGATCCCCAGAATGGGAGGACTCCGCTGCAGAAGAAATGCTGGCTGTGGGTAACATTCATTGGTAAGCCTGGGGCTGGGGACCAGGTTGGACCAATGCTCCTGCTGGAACCAACCCACAGGGTTGTGGCTAGTGAGCTTTGCCCCTCACAACCTCCTCAGCTGCCCTCTCTCCCCACTGCCACTCCAGCTGGCAGTGATGCCTGCACACAGGCCAGAGCCTGAGCCCACACAGCCACCCTGGGAGCAGTCGTGTCTGCCCCTGTGGCAGCAACATGTCCTGCTTGAGCTCCCTGTGGCACAGCAGTGTCTGCAAGTGAGAGACACTGGCAGAGCTGTAAGTAGATCAAGGCCAGCTCCCTCTGCCTGCCCCTTATTTGTGGGTTTGAAGCTTGGAGCAAAATCCCCTTTCTCGAGTCTCACTGCCCAGTGCTTCTCCTCGGGGCCTTGAGCTTTGCTTCCCAGCTCTGCTGGAGCCTCCTTGCGGAGACAGGGGGTGCTGCAAAAGGGCCTTTTGGCATCACCTGCAGGCTCGAGTCCCAGAGCAGTGGGGCTGGAAGGGCTGTGCTTTCAATCTGTTCTCACACATAGAGTAAAGCTGTTGGGGATTCCCTGTCCCATGCTCCAGCCTCGGGTCCCATCTCAATCCGCCTGCCTACAAGGCTGTCATTCTGGCACAGACACCGTCTCCCTTGCACCAACATTATGTCCTGAGTCTCTCCTGCTTGGCCCCAGACAAGCCCCCTCTCTGCTACAGGTTGCAGGACTCAGAGGTAAGCCGGCAAGTGGGGCTGGAGGAATTGGGGGAAACTGAGGCACGGGGGAGGCCCGGGCACAGAAGCTGCAGGGTGCGGGGGAAGAGGACGCTCAGGGAGCTGAGGGCCCCTGGGGAGAGATGCGAGTAGTGTGTGCAGTGCGTAATGCGATGTGTGCGGTGTGTAACGTAATGCCCGGCGTGCGCTGGAAACGTGCTACGAGCGCGTGGCAGGAGGAGAGCAGCCTTGCGCTGACGGACCCCGGACTACAAATCCCAGAGGCAGCCGGGAGCTGGAAGAGGAAGTGAGGAGACAGCCCGCACTGCAAGCCCCGGAGCACCTTGGGGGCAGGAGGGCGTGGTGGCGCCGCACCCTCAGCCGCACCGCTCCGCTCAGGCCTGCCGCGGAGAAGAGCGTCTGCGCAGCGGGGCCGAGCGAGAGCCGCTGCACCCGGTCCCGGCCTGCAGCCCGGCGCCGAGCCACTCTGCGCTGAAGCTGGTTTGGGGACTCTGGTCTGCGTCCCAGCCGTATGACTGACCTCTTCACTTGCCCTCCGAGCGTGCGTTGCTGTGCGTGGGACCCCGTGTGCTTGTGTTTGTCCCTTCCCTTTGGCCTGTGACCCTAACCGACCCCTAGGACACTCACTCCGTATAAAGGAAACCCCTCGCTGACTGTAGGGATTGTGCCTGACGCTGCAGGGTTTCTTACACGAAGGCAGGGGAAACTGGGACGGAGTGAGGCCGGGAGGGACGGGCGACCCCCCCCCCCAGGCAGCGCCTGCTTGACCCCAGCGTTAAGGGGCAGGGGGGTCTCCAACCCTGGGAGCAGCCCTGGCCCTGCGGGCCAAGGATGAAGTTGGGGGGAAGCGCAGGCAGGCGGGGAGGTTACAGCAGCGTGGGAGGTGCTGGGCTGGTGGGGGCAGGCACAGGCAGAGCGCCATGGGGCTGGGGTCAGCCTGGCACGGGAGTGCGGGGCAGTGCCTGGCAGGGGCTGGCACTGCCTTCTCTGCGGTCTGTGGGGGCCCTTGAAGAAAAGTGGGGAGGGATTAGCAGGGTTTTGCTCTGGGTCTGTGGCCAAGTGCCATCTGGGCCCTGCCACATGTCCATGGGGTCTGTGTGGGAAGAGGCCCTGGGGCACGTGCAGGGCATGTGGGCAGGGCTGTGGGGCTGGGCAGGAGGAGCTGTGCCCCCTCCAGATACTGTTATGGGAAGTGGGTGTTGTGGGGACACTTGAGGGTGCCTGGGAGACAGGACCATGAGGAGCTGTTGGGCGATGCTGCCCAGGCTGAAACCACCAGGTCATGGTGCAGCCATGCGGGTGGGAGTTGGGGTAGCCCCAGGGCCATGTGCAGGGCTCTGCAGGAGGGGCTGTGGGGGGAGCTGTGCCCCTATGGATGGCGTGGGGGAGGGCACTAGAGGGACCTGGGCCATGCTGGGTGTCAGGTGGGTGCTGCAGGGCCTGACAGAGGCCAGGGGCTGACGTCAGCCTAGGGGTTGGGGAGCTGTGTTTAGGGGTTTCTGGAGTGTTAAGCCAGATCTCCGCAGCCTGTCAGCAGAAGGGGAAACAAGAAGGACCCTGAGGCTGCTCTGAGTGGGGGATAGTCAGGGGCATCAGGGCTGGGCAGACCTGAGGGCAGCTGTAGCCCTTCGCTTGGCAGTCCTGGTACAGCCTGAGGTGCAGCTGGAGGAGCAGGAGCTGAGTGGGCAGGACAAGTCCCTCCTGTCATCTAGGCTGGGACCAGCGGGGTGCCCCCGAGGTGGTCAGTACCACAGGCAGTAAAGCAGCAGCTGCAGGAGCCAGTCCAGTGTCAGGAAATGCAGGGGCAAGAGGTGATGCAGGCCATGCAGCCCCCTTCTGAGCCTGAGATCCTCTTAGTGACCCTACAGTTGGCACCGGGAGACTAGGTCCCCATTCCTGAAGCCTGGTGTCAGTACTTCAGGGGCCTCTGTTACCTGGAAGCCAAGCGGCTGTGGGAGGTTTTCAGCTACTACAGGAGCTCTGCCTGAACTGGCTGGAGCTCCAGCGCTGCAGCAAGAAGCAGGACCTGGATCTGGTGGTGCTGGAGCAGTTTCTGAACATCCTGCCCCAAGAGATGCAGAGCTGGGAGTGGGGGTGCATTGTGACTTTGGCTGAGGCATTTGAGGTGGGGCAGAAGGGGAATGAGAAGCTGCAGGTGAAAATGTTTCACTCAGATCATAGATGCTGCTGCTCCATGAGCTTGGGGAATGTTTCCTCCCAGCCCTGTCTATCCCAGAACCTGGCTCCTAGTGACATGTTTATCTGGTCCCCAGGTCACAGTGAGTGGGAAGGTGGAGGAACTGTCCTCAGACAAGATGCAGCCTACTGGGACATTGCAGACCCCTGGTCATTCCTGGCCAGAGCAGCCAAACGCCCATCATGCAGACAGGCCTCTGGAAGAGTCAGGGGAAATAAAAATCCCCCGGCCTCTGGACAAGCCACCTGACTTCCTCCGAGAAGAGCCCCTGCCTCACCAGAAGTCAGGTGAGTTATAGGGTGGAGGGCTCCGCATGGGCTTGAGTGCCTGAGTGTCTGTCCTGCATGCAGGAGGAGAGGCTTGAGTGTCTGCCCCTGCCTATGACATGGCTGCAAGATTCATAACTATGTGGCTGGGCTGGGACAGAGCTGTGGTCCCTGTGAATGAGCAACTCCCAGGCTGGGGGTCCCTGATCTTTCTTACAGCATGTGTGCAGTACCCAGCACAGAGAGGCTTTATCTTGCTTGGGTCTTGTCATGCTGCCATAGTCACAATTAGTGATTATAATTCACATTCCAACAGTCCATGTTCACTGGCCCCTTTCTCATGCCCCCATGAGTCCTCTGTGCCCGATGAACAGCTGGTGCAGGTGACAGGGAAATGAGACTCCCCATGGCCTCTCGCTGGTTCCGGTACAGCTCACCCAGGGCTCCATCCTGCTGCGGAGTTCCCTGAAACCAAGGAGACCTGGGACCTGTCAGTAGTTGAAAGCTCCTCAGGGTGGTGCCCCAGACAAGTCCCTATCCCAGGAGCAAGTGAGGAGTGGTGGTTCTTCCCTTTCCAACAGCAGGATGCCCCATCCCTCAGTGGAGAAAGCTCTGTTGCAGAACGTTTTGATGGGGTCAGTGCTCCACAGATGAGCAGTTCTTGATCTCCCAGCAACCTGGAATCATTTCACATGCACTTGAGAAGACTGACCTTGCTTTTCCCTTCCCTCGGCCTTAACCTGTGCTGCTGATACAGCTCCAATGTCCCTCGAGCTTCTTTCCAGGGAATGATGTCCCTGCAGAGTCTGACATGGTGTTGTGGTCACCATCTCACTGGAACAGAGTTGTTGGGGCTTATCTTGTTGGCTTCAAATTTCCAACTTGGGATCCTTAAAATTCTGGTTTATTAGGCGGATTGAAGCACTGTAATGAAGTTAAATCATAAACCTTGGGGCTGGTTCCCTCACACGCACATGCACACACGCAGTAGTGAGCTACAAGAGTCAGGTATACCTATCCTACAAGCGCTGGAGTCTGCCGTCAATGGCCAGTCAAGGCTTCTTTCAGTGTGGTGTTATCCTCCAGATGGGGGTTGCCGGCTGGTCCTTCTGGCTGGACAGGTCGGGTGCTGGTCAAGTTAGAGATCAAGAGGGCACTGCCGAAGGTCACTTTTCACTGTTTTTAATCTGTCATTGACAGACTTTGGTGACTCCCCAGTTTTCAGGTTTGCCCAATCCAGGGGTCATTGACCCTCGTGGGACTTCCCCCTCAGTGGCTATTGGATGGCATCTGTCAGCCCCAGGCGTCGTCCGCATGTACATGCAGGTTTGGGAGTCCATTGGTGAATTTTGAATAGGGCTCTGGGAGCGGTCAATCTGGAGATATTCAGCCCCAAAAGTTGGTCCCCAGCATTGATTAACTCAGACCAGGGCTTCTAGCCCTTGAACAGTGGTGTTTAGAGATTTCCTGGTTGCTACATTCTTTTATTGATTTCTTTCCTTGGTTGCCTTGCAGTTTTCCTAGGTGTTAATTTCCACCTGCTACTGTGTTACACATTCAATCATTGATTCACTCGCCCTTTCAGGGGCCTGCCTGATGCAGGGAAGCGGCAGTTTGACTCCTGCCCTTGTTAACATTGTTACAATGTATGTCTTACTTCTGAAACTAAACACATATAGTTGAAAGGTGAGGAGTATAAAATATAAGCTACAAAAGTAATGCCATGGCACACAAATAAATAAAAATACCAAAATACAAGGGGAGATACAAAATTCACACATCCAAATTTTAAAACACAATTCCTTATCTTAAAGTGGAAGAAAAAGGAAGGAAGAAAAGGGAGAAGAAGAGAAACATATCCAAAGAGGGGAGAGCAAATGCAGGCAAGAGGGAAAGGGGGCTTTCTGCTACAATCTCTCACCCCATGCCTGTGGAAGTGTGTTAGAAACAGCTGCAGGATTTTGAGTCTTCCTTCTCCCCTGTTGTCCGCACACTGAAGCCTCCATTTGACTTAGTCCCAAGCCATTCTAGGAGATGAGCAGGATATTCCCTATGTCAGCAGCACCAAGACTAACCTGTACATTGTCTTCCCTACCCTGTAGGTGCTGGGACCATGAGCAGAACTGAGCATCAGGCTTCTGAGGAGGGGCCTGTAAAGCTGGAGCTGCAGACCATTTCCGCAGAGAGACTGGACAAGAGGACCTCAATGACGCCTGAGCCAGACCAAGTGCAGAAGGGGCAGGGCAGTCCTCAAAAGAAGGAGGCTAGGTTGGAGGTAAGCAGGGAACCTGGTTCAGGTGGGTTTGGAAGTACAGTTGGGGGGAGCATAGGAGGAGCCAGGGGTGCTGTAAAGAATTTGGGGATTCAGGAGACCTGAAGAGCATCAAGCCTGTGGTGACTGAGGCTGCCAATCCACCAAGCTGGCTATAGCACAGGGGTGAGCAAAACAGCTGATCTGGTTAGCAGCTGGACTCCATTTCTCAGAGCTCCTGCCCACAGGGCTGAGACCGGTCTCCATGGAGACCCTAGCCACAGCTGTGCTATGAAAGCTCTAGGCTGGGGTTGCCGTGGAGACCAGCCCTACCCATGCTACCAAGGGAGGAGCTGCTCAGGAGCCACTGGGATCTTGCTATGTGGGCAGCATGCTCCGGAGCCAGGGGAGAGCTTCGATCTGTTGCCTTATTGCTCCAGGCAGGGGATTGCAGCTCTGCTGCTGCTTCAGACCAGGCTTTAACCGCTGCAACGAGCCACAATCCCCTGCCTGCACACCCAGCTATTAGAATGTAATGAGCTAGGCTGGAGCCGACACATGAACTCCTGCATCCACAGCTGCATCCACATCACATTTCAGCTGAAGACTGGAGAATTGTGCACCCTTACCTGTCATGGTTAAGATTGCAGTTAGTTGCAGTATGGAGTGATTCTGGACAGGGCTGTAGGGGCTGGAAACAGCTGGAACAGGAGATGCTGATGGCATAACACTTTTGACTGCAGCTCCAGGAGGTGTTTGAGGACGTGGCTGTGTATTTCACACGGAAAGAGTGGGAGCTGCTGGAAGATGAAGACAAGGTGCTTTACCAGGCCCAGATGCTGAAGAATTACCAAGCGCTCGTTTTCCTGGGTAAAACTCTGGTACATGCTTCTCTCTGGAGCTATGCGAACACTCAAGTTTTATAGTCATTTCCCTGTATCAACAGTCTCATCCTTGTGAACTTTCCCTGCAGGTTTAAATCCACCTCCTCCCCACTCCTCTGTCGGTGATCACACCACTCTCACATTTCATACCGATATATCCGCCTTCATTTGATCAAGCCAGCTTCACTTGCGTCTTCCCCATTTATGTAACTCCTGGTTCTTCTAGATGCAGCAGTTTCTTGGCAACATGATCTCCCTTTGCCTTTTCAGCATGTTCACGTCATCTCCAGTTCATCGTACATAAATGCTCTAAAAGCTGTTCCTTTGGGAATAAGTCTGATTTCCTCCTGGTCTGGCCTAGCGTGTCCTCTCCAAACACATTTAACAATCCTAGCATGCTCAGTTCTGTGATACCTAAATCTCCTTTGTTCTCTTGTTAAGATCCAGCAGAAATTAATGGAAAGTCTTGTCAGCCTCTGATGCTACAACAAGGGTATGATGCAGTTCCTCAACTCCTCCTGTAGGGACATACGTACACGTGATGTACCCCAGGTACTTTTACGGAGGGGTCAATGGAAGCTTCTGTCTGCGTTCCTTCGTAACATCTTCATCTCCATAGATCAGAGACTCTGAATTTGCTGTCTTTTTGTTAAGACCTGTGCTCTCAAGTTCCCACTGCCATTCTTAAGTTTTCTTTTGCTCTTGCTAAAATCTCTCTCTAGATCAGATGCCTATCCATCATTGTGGTAAAAAGAAGTGGGCTAGCTGCAGGACCTAGTAAAAACCTGTTTTCGTTTGCAGAGGATCTCCAAAACGGAGGCTTGTTCTGGCTTTCACATAGGATTGAGGTACTTAGCTTTTACTAGGTCAGTTTGTTTTTGTGATGCTTTCTTTTTCCTCCGTTTCCCACAGAAGATTTTCTTAGAGAAGTGCTTCAGTGGTTTCTTGAGCTCAACAAAGGCCATATAGACCATTTCTATATTATGGCCTTTCACATGCTGTGAAATGTGTCTCCTTCTGCCTTCCTTTGTCCTTATCCATGACTGCCAGGAGCTTTGTGTTAAACCTTGTAGTATTTGCCAACCTGTGCACTCATCTCCCCTCCTGGTATGATCCTCCCAATGGATGGGATGATTGCTCAGTTGCAACTACAGTTATCAGAAAATCATCCTCTTGTGGCCCTGGTGGTGATGAATTACTCTGTCTCCCAGAAGAAAGTTTCATTGTCAGTCACCTGTCAGGTACTCTTTTCACTGCCTCAAGTCCTTGCTTTAAACCTTCACTGAGAGTAAGCTCATATCCATTCCTTTTCTTGGATTTCCACTGATAAGATGAATGTTTTCCATCCTTGGTTGACAAGGACCATTATCTCTTGAAGGCCTGTCCCTGCAGTGCCATTTTCTTTCGCCTTAAATGCCCCTTCTCCCTTGTCCATCCAGGCTGTAGTAGACCCCTTAAGTGCACTGGATCCATTCCCCAAATCTCAGGTAGTTGTTCTGCATCCAGTACACAGTCACAAATGCTCCTTAACAACTGCCCAAACAGGATATCAAGGTCCCAAACCTGCCCTAATCTGCAGCATCCAGGAAGGACTGGTGGAGCTCGTTGTCTATGATGATGAGGACCGTGGGGAAATCTCAAGATCAGAGGACCTGCTGCCAGGTGAGCTGTGGCCATCCCCTCCACCCGACTGCAGTCAGTAAAGCTCTATGCCATCCAGCTGCAGGCCTGCCCTGTGCCGCCATTCCAGGGTACTGTGTGGAGTTGGGTTATGTGTGGATGTGTGTGCGTGGGTATGGGGGTCTGTGGAAGATGCGGATGGGGAGGGTGGCTGGGAGTCTGTGGGTGTGTGTATGTATGTGGAGTCTGGGGGTTGTGACTGGGTATGGGGGGCTGTGGGCTATGTGTGGTGTGTGCGTGTAGCAGTGAGAGTGTGCGAGGATTTGGGGAGAGGGTATGTGTAGGTGTGGTACTTGTGGCATGTGTGATTGTATGTGTGGGAGTTGTGGTTGTGGGGTTTGCAGGGGTGGGTTTGAGGATATGTGGGGTTTGCATGGGAGCCCTCACCCCACAACATCCCAGAGCCCGTGCGCCCTGTGGTGCCTCCCCTGCCACTGCCAATAGCATCCAGTCCCAGCGCAGGCCATGCCTGCTGTTCCTGGCTTTGTAGCATTCTAACACCCCTGGGCATGCAGCATAGCGTGGGCAGCTCCTTCCAGCTGCTGCTGCTACTGCTCCTAGCCGTGTGGTTGCAGCAGGGATCAGTTGTAGCCCCAACCTCACATGCCCCATGCCAGTTCTGGGTTTTTCCCTCCAGTCTGATCAGCAGCAGCGGAGAGGCTGAAGCAGGACAGCCCAGTGGCAGTGGTGACGGAGCTGCAGGGCAGCCTGGCATGCCGCGAGGTCCAGGTGGCCACACCAAAAACTGCCTAGCAGAAGTGAGGCAAACAGACCACTTCTGGCTCACAATGAGCAACAGTTTCTTCCTGCTGCTGCTGCTGAGCCCAGAGGGGCAAGCCCGGAGCTGGTGCTGGGGCCTAGGCTCATCACTAACAGCGTAGAAGAGAAACTTCTGCTCAGCACAGGCTAAAAGCAGCCCCTCCCAGTCCCACTGCTGGCGCTTTCTGATACAACCACCTGGAGCTCATGTTGGGCTACTGAGCTTCTGCTCTGTGCTGCCACGGCTGCTCCCATTCATAAATTCATAGATGCTAGGGTCAGAAGGGACCTCAATAGATCATCAAGTACAACCCCATGCATAGGCAGGAAAGAGTGGTGGGTTTAGATGACCCCAGCTACATGCCCATCTAACCTCTTCTTAAAGACCCCCAGGGTAGGGGAGAGCACCATCTCTCTTGGGAGCCCATTCCAGATCTTGGCCACTATAACTGTGAAGAAGTTCTTCCTAATGTCCAGTCTAAATCTGCTCTCTGCTAGCTTGTGGCCATTATTTCTTGTAACCCCCAGGGGCACCTTGGTGAATA
>JAGPOW010003316.1:44205872-44233606 GCA_030014935.1 Caiman crocodilus
TTGGCTGAGGTCCTGTGACCCCAGCACTCATTCCTGCCATTGGTGGGGGGTCAGACTAGATGGCCTGCTCTAGGCCCCTTCTGACCCTAGATACTATGAGTTAAGGTGAATGGAGCCGGACTGTTCTCAGTGGTGGCAAATGACAGAACAAGGAGCAATGGTCTCAGGTTGTGGAAAGGAAGTTAGAAATTAGCAAGGGAAGTTAGAAATTAGGAAGCATTTTCTCACTAGGAGCGTAGTAACACACTGGAACAAGTTACCCAGAGAGGTGGTGGAATCTCTCTCTTTGGAGGCTTTTAAGACACAACTAGACAAAGCTTTAACTGGGATGATCTAATTGGGGCTGGCCCTGGTTTGAGCAGGGGGTTGGACTCTGACCTCCTGAGGTTTCTTCCAACCCTAACCTTCATAAGATTCTACGAACTGTGTGATAAGTCCTTTGCATATATGACTGGTCTACATTTCTTGTGCAATTCAGTGATGAATTGAGAATTCAGGATACCTGGGATCTTGAGCGTATATTGACAATATTTCATAGAAGCAGGATGTTGGCTGCAGTAGTTCCCTTGCTTTACCTGTGGCAGGTTGGGACGTTAAGTCTGTTTTGCGTAAGGGTTGATGGTAGTTTTATGTTGAGTTTAGATGATGGATTGTATAGAATAGTTTAGCTAGGGCTGATTCTACTTCAGGCAGTGGGTTGGACTCAGTGACCTCTGGAGGTCCTTTCTAGCCCTCCCTCTCTGTAATTCTTGATACTTTGCACATATGGATGGTCTGAATCCAGCATGCAATTCACCAGCGAATTGTGTACTGTCACTAATCTGTAACAGGGGCCTGAAAGGTCTGAAGGCTCCTGGTGAGCTTCTTGGGTGTATTGTTTTTAAACTGACCCTAATGTTTAAGCAGCTACTTTTATTTAGCTGCCTTCTGTCCCACTTGGACAAAATTGATATAGACATTTCATCTGGGTTACCCTGACACACACAGTACCCCAAGAAGGCCTCTAATACTTTCCCAGTGGATGTCCGGGTGTTTGGGGAGGGAAAGGGGGTTGACTAGACTGTTTCATAGAGCCTCTTTGCCTGTTATTAGATGGGTCCCTCAAGTCCAGGGCAAGCAGGTTTACTTACAGCCTCTGCGAGGCCCAAGTTGGTATTGGCATGAGAGGTGGCCCATTCACTTTCATAAGTCTGTCAGCTCTAGCACTTCAGATACTTTAATTGTCCATGCTTTGCGAGTCATCTGCAAATGCAATCCCCCCCGCCCCCCTTGCAAAACCCCAAGTCCATGGAGCACACGCTGGCTTTTCTTAACAAAGCAAGACTTTTACATCTTTGTGACAGCCACATTTCACTCTGTTTCATAAAGTGTGTCCATCTAATACCTAGAGAAGACTTAGATGTATGATTCTGAAAAGGGTTACCCAGGTATTCCTGGAGTTGCATAGATCTTTTTCAGAACATTTACACTGTGGGCTGTGCTTGTTCATTTGTCTCTCTCTCTTGTAGTTTTGTGGTGTTTGACATAAATCAAGCTGAAATCAGTGGAATGTGGGATTATCCGTTTCTACCTACATCACGTCCGTTTTAAAGTCAGTTTCACTCCAAATTTAGGTTAGGAAATCCTGCATGTCCTGAAAGTTTAAAAAAAAACAACACTCTGTCCCTCACTCCTTCATTGTACGTACGCATGCATTAAGGCTGGGAAAGCAGGGCTTACAGACTTTCTGGTTCTTGCCAAGGTTTGGTAATGTTGAAAAGTGTGTGTGTGTTTCTAGCTGAAATATTTTGAGCTTGATCTCCATTCCAAAATATCTTTGCTTGTCTGTCACGTTTGATGAAAGTGTTTCAACCATTTTTAGTTGAAATAATAATTTAAAAATATTTTTGAGTGCATTTTGCAGTTAAAACTTTCTGGTCTTCAAAATGCCAAACTTGGCATTCTGTCAGATTTCATTTGGGATCAGTTATTTAGTATGAGCAATGCACTCTTTTTACAAAGCAAAAGGGAACATGCTTGTAAAAAGTGTTTTGCGTGACAGCTGTATAGTCTCAGCTATCTAGATGACATGAACCACAGCCAGGTTACCTTGCCACATCTTGTACATGCCTCAACTCAAAACAGGTGCAGCTGCTTTTGAGACTATCAGAATGTGTGATTATTGTAGTGCTTTTTGTGAGTTGGACCAGTGTGAGTTGGACTGAGACGGTAACTCATTCTATACTGATTACCAGACAGCTTTGGCTGGCAGTGACTTTTGGTCATTACTATCCTGAGCTGGCAAAGATGCTTTTCGCAACTTTCCCACTCCCATTTTATTTTATTTTCTTAAATAGTAGGATATACTATTGATTCTGAATCCTGACTTCTAGGGGTGCACTGATAGAGATTTTTGGGGCCAATACTGATCGATATCCAGTTTTTAAGGAGGCATATAGGCCAATACTGATCCGATTTCCAAAACAGAGTGGAGAACTGCCTCCAGCTGGTACGTCCATGCAGGTGGCAAATCAACTCTTGCCCTCCCCCTGCAATGTGGGAGGGGGTAGGTGCTGGCCAGCTGGGGTGGAGGGGATTGATCTGCCCCGCCCCATGTCCTTTACGTGCCTCCTCCCCTTCCACCACAATAGACTTAGCAGCGGGAAGCTGCTGTCCATGCTTCTGGGCTGTGTTCCTTGCTGCCTGCGTGCTGTGCTGTGGCTGCACACATGCACAGGCATTTATTGGCCCTGTTGGGATGATTTCTGATGCAGCCAATTTTCGTTATATCAGTACTGATCCGATATTGGATGTATTGGTGCATCTCTACTGACTTCTCAGTCCAAGTAGAAAGTCTCTAGAGACCAGAGTCTTTCAAACAGGTGAAAGGAGCTTAGGAGTTAGGGTGTACATTGTGGGTATGTATAATTGAGGGGTCTTAGTTGTAAGACTAGTGGTAGCTAGTGGGACTCCAGAAAGAATCCTGCAAAGTCTATGACCAGATGAGTTTGGAAAATGCTTTTTGTGACCCTAACTCATCAGGGGCCTTTTTAATATGTCTAAAATGTTAACCTCTATGACCACTGATTTCAGTACTGACAAGAAATGAGATCCATTACTAAATCAGATCTAGCGCTTTCATTAGTAGAGATTAGGTAGTTTCTCTTTACCTGTTTTCTCTGGTACTGTTATCCAGTCACACCAAGTCTTTAAGTTTTTGACACCATACTTTTATTTTGTTTTTTTTTTTTTTTTAAACTTCAGGACTTTGTTAGGAGCAGGATTGTGGTATTAGAACACATTCAGCAAATACGCCTCAGCTTTGTATACTCCTGTTTTGTTCTAAAACATGAAAATTATCCTGAGAAGTTTTCATGACTGGAATTAAGATATTTTTCCCTGCTGAACAGTAGGCTCTAAAATTTGGACACTTTCCTCCTGTGTTCTGCCTTACTTGAGTTAGTAGACACTTAGCATGAAATAGCTCCCCCTCCCTTTGGAAATATTTTTCTGCATTGGAAAAAATGTATTGAGCAGTTAATGATTTAATAAGTGCTGGAGGACCATCTCTTTTCTATGTAAAGCTTGCTTTTCTCGCACTTACTTCTGACAACGTGTCTCAAAATTTTAAATGAGAATTTGGTGCCTCATCATGAAATTACTGGAAATTTGAGGCTTGTCTTTGATAAGTGGCTCCTGTTTTAAAGCAGAAATGAATAACTTGATTATAATTTCATGACCTGTCACTAATTCCTAGTTAGTTTGACCAGCTTGTCTGAATAGTGATTCCCAGGGTGTTCATGTACCTAGCATGTCTGATAGTTTTGTTTTTTTTTATGATAAGCTCTGATATGGCTTAGCTCTGTAGTTGATTTGCAGTGAAGTTACTGCTGTTATCCATGTTATTCATAAAAGTGCTTTGTTTGACAGTGTCCTTTCAGTGAATCTTCTAGTTCACCTTTTATATTCTTGGGACTTGCCTACACTTTTGGGAAACCATCCCTATGAAAGGAATACCTCTATTAATGGTGTGTTGGCAAATTCCCTGGTAAGTTGTTCTCCAGTAATTGCTCTTATCATGAGGCATTTTAACTTTTCTTGTCATAAGTTAGCCCATTAAGTTTGCGGTATTTTCATTGACATCACTTGATCCCAATAGACATAGTAACTACACAAGTCTCCTCTCAGCAGAAGAAACAAGCTTATGCCAGCTTCCTTGTATCCTTGTACCTACTGAGGAAGCACTATAGTGTAAGGGAGGGGTGGGCAAAATCTGGCCTGTGGGCTGGATGCAGCCTGCTAGGCCATTCTGTCCGGCCCGCGGGTCCCCTAAAAATTTTAGAAAATTAATATTTATCTACCCCCTGCTACCTGTCATGCAGCCCTCGATGGCTTGCCAAAAATCAGTAAGCAGCCTTCTGCCCAAAATAATTGCCTGCCCCTGGTGTAAGGAGTATTAGTACCATCACTGCAAGTGCAGGGCAGAGGATGGAAGTAGTATATGCAGAAGATAGGAGAAAGATTAAGAGAAACTAAGTTAATGGAGAGGAAGGGGAAAAGATGTCTGATGAAAGAATTCAGAAGTAGATGCTAGAAGAAATATGAGCAGACCTAGAAAGAAGAGACAGAAAAATGAATGAGAGCTGTTGGTCTGCGTATCTAGGATGAAATATGCTCTTGTAGTCAAGCACTGTATTGGGACAGGAGGAGTCTGGTGCATAGCCCACCATTATTATAGTTATAATACCGATTAGTGTTGAGAGAATGGCAAGATGTACAGAAAAATGGTGTGCAACCCCTGTTACAAAAGTGTGCAGGAGAAAGAGTCTGATTACTTTTTTGGTGGATCATAGTGCTAGGTTCTTTGGTAGTTTAAAATGATTTTCGTTGTAACAAGACTTCTGCAGTAAAATGCAGTATAAATTTGGGTCTCCTTTCCCTAAATGTGACTATATCTGTGTGTTAGCTGATTACTACTGTCTATCCAGCACATTGCCATTTTGTACTTTTGCATTTTATTACTCTTTCCTGTGATGGTTGTAAAATATTTGCTTTGGTTAATGTTAGCATATGTTTTTAGCACACCTGCTGGCTCAAAATGTATTCGTTTACAATCTGAAAACTGCCTGAGATCAGGAAAAAGGCTTTCGGATTGTCCAGTGGTCACTTGAAAAGGGAGTCCCACACTTTAATTAAGTACACTATTATGCTAGGGTTATAAAGCTTTATACGAAACATTTAAATATTATTTGGTATAAACAGATTGACAAGGTTAATGTAAACAGAAGTACTACTACTCTACTATATTTCCCTTTTTTTATCATATTTTTTTAAACTACCATCGAGTGATAGCTTTTTTTTTTAAAGTTATGCTGGCCCATAGTATTTTTATTGTGGTTGGGTGAAACCTTGTTGAAGTTGGTGAGCTTAACAACCTCACTTCATTCAAGATAACTTGAATAAGCAGTTACTAGAACAGGCAACTGAAACAGTACAGATCTTTGTCCTAAATGGAGGCTACGTACAAGGCTTGTGCAGAAGTTGAGCTATCTGGTCTTTGAAGGGTTTTCCCTGAAGCATGAATGCAAATTTATGTAGATTCTATACACTGCTTGAAGCTGTGTGCATGAGAGAGGGGACTGGAGTATGGAAGGCAGCAGAGGCCCCAGAGGCCGGCTCGTAGTGGAAGTGTGGGGAAAGTTGATAGAGCCTTTGGGTGAAGGACTGGCTGAAAAGAGACTTGGCGTTCTGAACAAGGAGCTGCTGCTGTTCGATTCCTACTGTGTTCACAGAAACAGGATTCTTATGCACATTCTTTGTAAATACATGGAATTGCAATTGAGACCAGACTGTATCATCATTTTTTTTTCTCTTTATAAAAAACAACCCATAAGACCTCAAATACTAGCTAACTGCTTTGGTGAAGAGGGTTAACTACTGTGATGCCAGTAGAAAGTTAATGCTGACTGGTTAAAGCATTTTCAGAAAAAATAACTTCTAACCTTAATGGCTTCTAGTTTTCCTGGTGTATTCTTATGACAATAGAGCATTACAAATGATAAAGGATTATCAGTTTGTCCTCTGCCTAGCATATTTGTTTGCATACTAGTAGGGAGACGCTTGTATTCTTCAGTGTCATTTACAAATATTAACTAAAATTTGCTTCAGAATGTATGGCTTAGATTTGTCGGTTAAGGTGAATATATTGTGAATGAGTTGGTATTTCATACACTTGATTGTTTTCACTTGCAACAAATATTTGTATATTTTTACATATTAACTTTCTTTCCCTACCTTATTTACTTTAATACAAGATGCAGTTCCCCCCGCCCCCAATCAGCATGGGGGTAAAAGTCTCTTATCTTACACTTGCATATAAAGAGACCTCATTAAATACACTGTCTATATCACTAAACTGCTGCCAAAAGCATTCTGTCCTCAGTAATGGAAACCGACTCTGAAGCTGATTAAATGTAGCCAACATTGAGCATAACTGTTAAAAAACATGGCCCATATTGTAGAAAAATGCTGATAGGAACCTCTTTTTTTTTCCCGTTTGGTTCCTTAAAAAAAAAAAAGAAAACTAAAAAAAAACCTAACAACTCCAACCAACCATAACAACAACCCCCACCCCCGAACAAAACAAAACAAACTCAAAACCAAATGTGAATATTCCCTCATTGGGGAACTGGAATCCAGAGGGCCAGAGTCAGCCCTGACACCCTCTCTTTGGTGCCAGAAAATGTTAATGCTCAAGATGACGAAGTTCGAGACACAAAGAAATACAGGAAACCTGAGCAGAAGTGGGCAAAATGTAGCCTGCAGACCTGTGGGGCCCCTAAAAAAAAATTTAGAAAATTTAATATTTATCTGCCCTGGGCTGCTTGTCATGCGGCCCTCAATGGTTTGCCAAAACTCAGTAAGTGGCCCTCTGCCCAAAATAATTGCCCGCCTCTGTAGTAGAGGGTAGGAGTAGGGGTGTTATGTAAAACATGTAGCCAACTAAGCCTGGGAGTGAGAAGGGGAGAAAGGGGACACAATGCTTACACAGTGAAGAATCGACAGAATACTCTGCACAACAACACTGCATTTGAGTAGGGAAACGGTTCCAAAAGCACACAGTTAAAATTGACATTTAATCCTATCCCAAAAGGCCAAGATTCTGCATGGGAATCCACTACAAGGATAGGTTAATGAAACCCCTCTGAGTAATATATATGGTAGTGTCCATTGCCTGCAGTCCCCCTCAGCAGCTTCTTTTCAAGAAGTGGTCAACCACTACACATTTTTAGTGATTCCTATTTTTTTACCAGCTTTGTCTGGCAGACATCCCCAAATTGGGCCCCAAACAGTTCTCCCAGAATCCCTCTGTTACTTCCCGTCTCTCTGCCTGTCATGTATGGTTAGTGTGACCCTGCTTTCCATGAAGTGGAACCGGACAAGGTGGCCTAGCACTTAATCTGCATATATCAGAAGTATCTTTATCTGGAATGTACACAACACGCATGTTGAGCTGTGGGGTCACCATAGCTTGATATACTTTTGATTTTAGTGGTGCCCAGCCCAGTGAACTATGTAGTCAATCATAAGCTTTTGGCTTTGGACTAATGTGCATAGCTTGTACCTGCTGAGCAGAGGAGATGCCATGATCACCACAGTGTATGGTAGTATGGGTCCAGGTGGTTTTGCTGTGCCTGGAAAGGGAAATCCCTTTCTTCCTGGCCTGTAATGGCTTTGTATATAGTTGAGGGTGGAGACTTGTCCATTGAACTGCAGGCAGGCACCCCTATGAGAGTCTACTATAGCTTCCCAATGGGAGGATATTGGCTGCACACTTTTTTTTTCCTGGAGTTGGAGGTTTTCTCCTTAACTTGCTCCTTTGGCCTTTTGGCTAAGGGCAAGTGAGACTTGAGGGCCATCTGAACCCCAAGGTCTCCAGGCTTGAGGCTTGCATGTAGGATGCCTGCCATAGATTTACTGAAGAGTCTGGGAGGTAAGGTACTTGCACCTGAACAACTGAGTGCTCTGTTCAGTGGGTGGAATTTGGAACTGATTTGACTCATTTGTACCTATGTATAAGTAAGTATAGAAGTGTTGCTAAAAGTATATTTATGAAGTACCTGTGCTAAAATGTGCAGCAGTTTCAGAAAAGGTAAAATACATAAATTCTGGTTGAACTAAGTCTCTGGGTACCTGTAGTAATTTGCCTATATACAAATTTGCCTATATTCAGATGACTACAGGTATGTTTTCAAATTTGGGCTTGACTTCCATGTGTTCAGGGAGAGCAGGGTCTGTTAGTAAAGGGGGGGAAGGGTTTTGGCAGAAGAAGCCAGGGGTCAAGGGGGCTACCTAACCCCTCATATTTATTTTTCCTGCTGTAGTAGTTGGAGAAGGACAAATTTGAGGCAAATCTCCAATAATTAGATTCTATACTTGGAAATTTATCAAATCCATAATTTGATTATTGGGGAACTGTAGTCAAGTAAATAAGGTGGCTTGCAGAAACTTCAAATTTCAGTTTGTGTGCTTTGGAAGGTGTTTTCACAGTTTTATTACAGAATTAATAATTTACAAGCATCTTGTGAGAGACTCATATGTGTCGTCTTACCTTCAGATTAAAATCTTGTAAGATATACTTTGCCTTTTGTGAGGTGCCTTTCATGTAGTGTAATCTCGTTAAGATCACAAAGCAATTTATGAGAAGTAGATGAATATCCGGTTCTTCCAGGTAAGGAAATTGCACTGTACATGGAGCCAGATGAGGATTTAAAGTCAGGGTTTCTGGCTTCCAGTATCTGGCTCTTAGACAATGTTTCTTCCTGTCCTAAATAGAAAAGGTACTTTGTGGATATAGAAGCCTTTAGAAGAAGGATCTCATATTATGCATACTCTACAATTTACATATATTTCAAACAAGCATTATCCTGTGAATTGTTAATAGGAAACAAATTGATATCTTATTCTGTTTCTCTTCTCTCTCCTCCTCTCTTCTCTTCTGTCATTGGTATTGTTTATAGGATAGTTTTATAGTGCTCCTCACCATGTCTGAATATGTGCATCTTTAGTGACTTAGTTTGACATGTGCTAGTTGTTATTATTAATTATCTAGCATGTCTATAATAAAAATAATTTGCAGTAAAAGCACTATTTTGCCATTCACCTATATTTATTGTTACAGCTGAATTAATAACAAAAGATCTTTCTGAGAATGCTCTTAGTTTTCTATAGTACTGATTGGTTAAACACATTGCTATTGTAATATAAATGGTGTTAGATTCTACAGTTTGAAATAGTATTTAAGATCTAGTCTAGTGGCTTGAGGCACTCCTCCATAACTTTTATGGATTGTGGCACCCAACTTTAAGAAATTATTTGCATATGACACAGTGCCTTCTTTCTTGCAGAGGGGCCAGTCACTAAGGGTGTGGGGTCTTCCAGGCAGGGATGAGCTTGAGCTTGCACTTACCTGCCTAGTGTATCTACATATCTTCTCATACCTTGGCGTGCCCTTCTGAAGAGCAGATGGTACCCTAGTTAACCACTGAACTAGACCAGTTGATAGGTCATCAGGCGTTCCACAAAGAGATTGGGGGTAATTGAATGGGGGGGTGGGCTAGGCTAGGAGGTGTGCTCCCATTGCTGGGTTGGGTCACCTGGCTCTATCTGCATCAATCTTCAGGACAGGGCTAAAGGTTCCTGGCAGAAGAAGTGATTTGAAAGGGTTCTGTGGTTTTTAGAAAGCTTGAAAACTGCTCTTCTAGTCTGTAGTCAGTATGTTTTACCTTGCTGGGCAGTTTCTGTTAGGCATACACTTCAAAGGAATGACTTTTTTTTTTTTTTAAGAGGCCCAAAATGTTTCAAAACTTCCTTAAAAGGGGGGAAAAGTCCCTCTTTTGAAGATGGATTTTTATTTTCTATTTTAGGGTTTAATACTCTTAAATTATTCTAAGTCTTACTTGTTTGCCTACTGCTTTGAAAATACAAAGATAAAAAGGCACTAGGTGTTAAAGTATTAAAAGTGATCATAGGGGTTTTGTCACACAACTTGAAAGGATAAAAAGTTGACTTGTCATAGAGACCTTCCTTCTGCAAACTTATAGTAAATCAGCTAAGCCTTATGTGTGGATTCACTGACTTCCCTGCATCAGTTTTAAGCCTAAAGTTTGAAAATGAACAAAAAATACTGAGACCAGTCATTGAGTATATTTATAACAATCTAGTGTCCTTCCAAAAAGCAGCTCCTGATGTGTGTGGTTTTTTTTTTTCATATAAATGAAAATCTGAGGTTAGAAAAAAAAAATCATTTTAGGAAGGGAAAACTTATGCATTAGCTTAGTTTGGTGTAGGGTTTTTTCTTCAGTTGCCACAATATTTATTGATGTCAGAGTTCCTTACAAAATAGCAGTTTGTTGATATATGGTTTCCTGTCCTTTCCCAATGAGATGATGACTAGCTTTGTTTATTCATACATTTTATTTTACTGAGAATAAAGAGAGATCCAGCTTTTGAGTGTGAAAGTTCATGATCATGAGTCTCCCTCCCTCAGAGTAGGATAAGCATGGGCTGGCTGAATTTAGGTTTTTTTGCATCCCAGTTCTTTACATGTGAAAGGCAGACTTGTTTCCCAAGGAAGTTTTGACACCACTCTGAAGCTTTGACAGTCACACAGGAGAAAAGTTTTCTGGAGAGGTAGGCTAATCTAGTGATTGAGACACTAAGATAGGACTTGGAGGACAATCAAGATAGATTCCTGCTGTACCAAAGACTCCCTATATGACCTTAGGAAAGTCATTTACCCTTTCTCTGTCTTAGTTCCCAAGCATAAAATGGTGATAGTACCTCCCTGCCTCAGGGGAGAGCTATAAGAATAAATGTTAGACTCAGGAGCATTCACATCCTAAGGTTGAACTATTCAAGACTGCTTTTTTTTTTTTTTTTAAAAAAAAACAGTCTAATTAAGGCAGAGGTCCTTAAATGGTTCTTTAGTCAAATGTCAGCCTTTGATAGCCAGCTTTGTCAGTAAAGGTAGTTGGAAAGTTGGTTTAGTCAGTCACTTAAATTCCCCTGTGCTAGGGAGTTCTGTGGTATAGAGTTCCCAGAGCAACTCCTCAATTGCCCCTTTCCTGGTCTCCAGCAGAAATGGTGTGCTTGTGTGAGATTAGCGTAGCTAGGGATTGCCTATCCCAGTTTGCCAGAACAGCATAGGAGGGAGGAGGCAATTGGAGCTAAAGGGTATCAAGTATTCAGTGCTCAGCAGCAACCTACGATCCACAGGCCACATTTAGCCCCTAAGGAGACAGTAAAATGCAGACTGGATTGCAGGCTTGGATACAAATAGTACCCTGATCCCCTTTTGTAGCCTAATGGCTGGATCTGGGCTATATTACTTGTTCTTCAGTTTACTAATGGCTGGCTAATCCCTTTCTGCTGATTTCTGATAAGGGCTCTGCAATTCTTGATCTAGCCCTGTGCAGAGGGCTGCTTTCTCCCCACCACACTGGAGCCTTAGTTTATTGACTTTAACTTGTCTTACGGCAGATGAGGCTGCGGAGGAGTGGGTATCACACAGCCTCTCTACATAGAGCAGGAACAACTTGTGTTCGGCTGTAGACTGCTTCAGGTTGATCTAGAGGTGGGGTGGGCAAAATGGCAGATCTGACCAGTGGCTGGACTCCATTTCCCAGTAGCCCCTGCACATGTGGCTCCCGGCTGGTCTTCATGGTGACCCTGGGAGCAGCAGGGCCATGATGGTGCAGGGCTGCAGAACCATGGCTCTGCCTTGTCCCCATGCTGTTGTAGCCCTGCACTCCCAGGGTCTCTATGGAGACCATCTGGGAGCTGTGTGGACAGGGCATGCTGCTGATGGGGAAGCTACTCTGGGACCTGGATCTTGGAGTCATGATGGCGTGGGGCTATGGCAGAGCTGTGATCTGCTCCCTGTGTGCCCCTGCCTACAAAACCTGCACTTGTTGCAGGAATGTGTGAGTAGCAGATTGCAGCTCGTCCGTGGCCCCAACCCCATGCTGTCACCACCCTCAATATCCTGAGGTCTCCCTTGCACCACTCCACCCATCTCACTGCTGGCTGTAGCTCCATCCCAGCCACCTGGTGGCATACCCTACCTGTGTAGGTACTGCCCCCAGAAGTGGGCGTAGGGTGGATGGGTCAGGGTGCCTGGGACTACGTCTGGTAGTGGCAGCCAGAAGGGGCTGCAGAGGCTGCTGGGAAACTAGTTTGCTGGGCCTGTGGGCTGGACTTTGCCCACCCCTGACCTCAGATTTGCAGGTTGTGCTAAAAGACCATAAGATCCCTGGGGCCTGAAGGATAGCTACTGATCATTGCATCACCTCCAAGGTGTAGATGGAAGACAACTGGGTTGGATTGCCAGCCTCATGTTAGTTCATCCTTGTTCCCCAAGCATACACTTGGACAACATACATAAGGCAAGAATAATAGGTATGTGCTGCACATTGGATTATTTTTCTGAGACTGAAGTTGGAGCATCATCATGGGGTTAGGTTTACAGTTAGGCACTCCACTATAAAGATAAGTCCTGCAGTTGAGCCTTTCCACTCTTTTGTAATGAGTCTTGCAGCCAACTCTGCAATCCTGTATGTGAGCCTGCTAGATTCTTATTTCAAGTGAACTGTATTGGTGACCTGGTTTAGGCCATGCTCTCCATTATGAGGCCTTGATATGTCTTGATTGTGTATTTGATTTGTAAACTGGTTTGTTTTGATGCACATCTGCATTACCTTTTGATGAGCGCCAGCAGGCTATTGAACTCTTAAACCAGTTGGTGAGAAGAAATTTGCAAAACTTCCTATTCCTTGAAGTTTGTGTGTTCTGGTTGTGTCCCTGGTTGGTCATAATTTTCTTTGAATGAACACTTCCTAGTTTTGCTACTGCTTGCAGGACTTATGGTGAACAGATGCTATGCCAAGTGTAAGACAGCACTTTATTTTAGAAAATATAGGATAGTCTAGAGAGAGGTTTTTGGGGAGAGAGAGAGTATAGATGAGTTAGTATATACTAAATGCTCCAGGGCCCTGGGAAGGAGTTTTTATCCACTAATCCAGGACTAGTGGGTTATCAGTTCTACCATTATAAAGTCCAACCAAGTGGGGAAGAAACATTCCAGTTATGATCTTAGTTTCTGTTTAGTTAGGGTTAAGGACTAAAGCAAAAATATACTTTCTTCTAATGCTGCTTTAAGTTTTGAAAACAGAACAGATTCTGCATATTGGTTCTCCTTTGTTCTTCTGGAACTGAGTAAAGACTCTCAGAAAGAAAAAGAACTTCTCCTGCCAGGAGGTAGCCGATGGGTGTTCCTTCAGTCCTGAGGAGGGGTCCATAATGACTCCCATGTTCAAAGTCCTCCTTTACTTTCCTCTTCCACAGCTTACTGATTTCAGAGCCAGAGAAAACTTCTGTGATGGCTTGCGCTAAGACCTGAGACTGGGTATTCTATGCAATATGCTTGAGAGAAGTAAAATTAGGGTTTTCTCCATTTTGCTTTTTAAGATTTACTCTTTCAGCTTTGTTTTAAATCTTGGGACAATTTTTTTACTGTAGTACTACAGGGTAGATAGTTTTCTACCTGTTGCATCTGGCCTTTGTACAGGGCTCCTATACACGTGCATGGAGCCTGCTCTGGCATGCTAGAAATCCAGCATGTCAGAGCAGACTCAGTTAATTGTCAGTTTCCATGCACCAGCAGACTCGATTAATTGAGTCTGCTGGAGCATGGAAATTTATACTCTCTGGCAGTCTTCTGCATCCTGTGTATGAGTGGTGTGGTGTGTCTCCTCACTGCAAAAATGGCAGCGGGGTGCTTTGAAGTAAAATGCATTCAATTAGCTTTAGTTAAGAGTGCACCATCACATGGTTTTTCAGCACGGGGTGCAGTGTACCACTGATGCACATGACACAAGTGTTTTTAATTAATGTGGCTTGCTAATTGAAGCACCCAGCTTCATTGTCCCACAGTGTGTGGAAAAATGCCATGTCTGTCTTGATATCAAATTCACCCAAGGAACCTTGTCTGCCTGTGTCCTTAGACCAACATGGCTACAACCTACACCCCTGCAGCATGTCTGTCTTGATGCTTTCTATCTTTGTAAATTTACCCCTACCTGTCCTGGGTATTTGTTTGGTTTACCAACAGGGTCTCTGACCCACTAGGCAAGTACTCTGCAGGTGCTGTTTCCATAAAATAACCTTCAATGGTGTTTAATGGGAATTGGACGTAAGTAGCTGACTAACAGGAGCCTCTGGCCACATCAAAGGCAGTCTGGACTGTTTATACTCCCTTGGGTAATTGTATTGCATGGTAGCTACATTTTTTTTTCCCCAAAGAGAAAATAGATATTTCACAGAAAAAAAGATGCTTTGTTCATAGATTTCGTAGACATTAGGGCTAGAAGGGACCTCGGAAGATCAAGTCCACCCCCCGCCCCAAGGGCAGGAAGTTGGCTAGGGTCAGAAGATCCCAGCAAGATAAGCATCCACATGCTTCTTAAGAGTCCAGAGTAGGTGCTTGTACCACCTCCAAGAGGGAGTCTCGGACAGTGAATAAGTTTTTTCCTTATGTCCAGCCTAAAATGGTCTTGGAAGAGTTTGTGACCACTGCACCTTTGGGGTGCTCTGGTGAAGAGGTGTTTCCCCAGATCCTGATGCACACATCCCTGATATACTTACAGTCTGACACCAGGTACCCCCCAAGCCTGCGCTTTTTCAGACTGAAGTGTCCCATGGCTCTCAGCTTCTCTTCATAAGGCCTATTCTTTTGTCCTCAGATCATGTGCATGATTGTCTTCTGGACTCTCTCAAGCTTCTCCACATCCTTTTTGAGTTGTGGAGGTCAGAATTGGATGCAGTACTCCAGTTGTGGTCTCCCCAAGACCGAGTACAGTGGGAGGATAACATCCTGAGATTTACTTGAGGAGCATCTATGGATGCAAGCCAGAGTTTAGTTTGCGTTACCAGCTGCAACGTTGTATTGGTGGATCATGTTCATCTTGTGGTCAATGTTTTTCTTCCTTTCATCCTTACTCTTTTTGCCCTGGTCATAAAACAGCTGTCTTACTATTTCTTTTTCATTTATTCACTCTAATTTTACTGTGGAAGTAGTATCACCACTTAAAGCATTTGTCTTCATAAAGTTGAGTTTAGGTCCTTTTTGTTTTTTTTCTTCCAGGCAGTCAATCCTTCAGTTTTGCTAAGGTTTTCTAAAATTGTAGCTATTGTGTTTCAGTGGCACTCCATATGAAAGGTTTCTAGATTTTAGGTAACTTAAGTCTGCTGACATCACTTTAAGCAACTTGAATTGCTGTAAGTGGTATATACCATAAACACCTTAAGCTGTTATTACTCTTATTAAAGGGATAAGAATAAACCTTTTTATATGTCAGGTAGCCCAAGTGAAAAATGATATCTTGGTCTCTGATTAAAATACAGTTTAGGTTGGTAAATCACCAGATATCTGTACATTTTGGAATGACTTTTACTTAACCCGCCAACTTGAGTAGGATTTAAATCAAAGTCGAATAAGGTAAAGGCACTGTACAGCTGTACCTTGTTTGAACATTGACTGTCAAGGGAAAAGTGGTGCAAAATGCTGCCATTCATAGCTAGAAGTTTGTGCTGGTTATCAAGAGTTAAAGTCTAATTTTATGAGTCCCGGTCTTCAGTGCCTTTAGCAGAAAAACATTCCCTGCAATCTCAAAGTATATCGAGTTACTCAAAATTATAGGCTACTCTTGAAAATATGCACCTGGCTTCCAACCTGCAAAATTAATTCTAATGAAGGCATTATGTTTATTTCATATCTGACTTGACATCCAGTAAATTTCCTTGGGAAGAGTACAGATTACAGGTATTGGTGCAGGTCTTCTTTATGCAAAGAGGTTTTTTTTAAGCTCCTCATACAGATGGTACAATAACAGTGCCAGATCTATTTATAACTTTGATATAAGGTCCTTTTGAACTTCTTAAACACCTGATGCAATTGATGGATCAAGAAAGTGAAAGGCGCAAATGATTTCTGTTCATCCCAAACAAAATTCTTGCAAATGAAAGGTTGAATTATAACATTAGGATTTGCTTCTCTAGCTTAGATACTTTTCTGCCTCTTCCCCTTGGGAGCAAAGTACATACTGCCATCCCTACCTCATTGTAAAGATCCTTTTTTGGAAGTCAGATGAGAAGTCTGACTCTTAAGGGGTGTTTTTGGGATGAGGCTTTATGGTTGGCAAAAGGGAGCAAATTAATGTTTCTGATGTTCTAGTATAGCAGTGGCCAACCCATGGCATATGCCACAAATGGCATGGAAATATATCACTGTGCTGAATAGAGTCTTATCAGGAGGAAGAGGAGTTTCTGGTAGAGATTCCTTAAGAACAGCAGTGGGTCTCATCTCACTTAATATTTTCATGAATATCTTGGATAAGTTTGGTAATGGAATTTTCTGATAATTGTTTGGATACAGGAATCAATACAGAGGAGAACTAGAATGTTGTACAGGCAGAGTTAGTTGTCTTTGGGCCTGGCATAATAGAAATGTGGGGAAATTTAATTGTAAAAAGTGCAAGGCACCAATAACAAGAAACTCTAGTATAAGATGAACGATTTATCAGTTAGGAATAAAAGAAGAGAAAGTCTGGGTGTTCTAGTTGTTTTGTCAGATTACTGAGCTAGCAATGTGGTGTAGCTGTGAAAAGGGCAAATGCAGTCTTGTGATTTATTAGGTGAGGTATTTTCAGTAGAGAAATGTATATGTTAAAACAGTTATACAATGCACTGGTAAGTCCTCACTTGGAGCACTGCATAATTCCGGTCACTTGCTCAGGGAAAATGGACTCACACTTTAGTTTAGCAAAATTAAAATTGAGAAGGGGATATGACTGCCATCTATAAATGCATCCGGAAACTGAATGCTAGGGAAGGAGAAGATCCTCTTTAGGATAAAAAACAATTGGCATAAGAACAAATGAGTATGTACGAACCATTCATAAATTTATTAAAAGGTACAAAGCCTCATTCAGAGTGAGGTTATGGAACAGACTTGCAATAAAAGTACAGGGAGAAAACCCCCTAATAAGTTCCAGGATAGGTCTTGATTGTTTTAGGAAATGGACAATATGATATGGTTGCCTGCAAAAGTAAGCCACCAGACTTAATGATTTTTCTCCTCAATACTGAAACTTTCAGGTGTTTGTGGTAGGGAGCAATGTGTAATATAGTCAGGGTTTTTATATCACTATCCAAAAGAAGTTTGGAGGGCTTTCCAACACGGATTTTGTGTTTAGGGACCTACGTAATTCAGTTTTGTGGGTTTTGTGGAAACTGCAGAATCTAGGATTGACCGTGGCAGCAAAAAAAATGCCCAAACAAAACAACAACAACAAAACCTTAATAAAAGTAAAACGTTAGCTCACTGCTGGGAAAAGGCGCCAGCTGGTGGGCAGCAGACAAGATGGTGGCTGCTCCCTTGTTGCCCCCCCCCCCCGGGCCTCTCTCCCAATCAGCACTGGGGGGCAGGGTATCAGCTCAAAGGGCACCCAGCAATCAAGTTGGTGGCTGCCCCCTTATCGATCCTGTCCCCTAGGGCCTCTCTGCTAGTCAGTGTGGAGGGGCCGGGCCATTGCCAAATGCCCACGAAATCAGCTCTGCAGGCGGGTTGTGAAAAGCCTTTTCTTGCCGCAGTTTAAGTAGGTCCCTATTTTATATTGAAACCCTTAATATTTTTAGTTATTAAACTGTGAATGCAATCTTCCTTATTGTACAAGGCTACTAAATACCACAGCATGGTCTGTGACCATGATTTACATGCTCTGTTAGTGCACTTGATTGTCTGGTTTATTAAGTTTGATGTTGCCCTTTTGAAAAAGTTATGGAGACCCTAATAGGTACTGAAACTAGCCCCAGACTGTCCCCCAGGAGTGTTATTGAAGTTAACTTTTTTTTTTTTTGTCATACTTTCTGAGAGATGAGAAGTTTTAAGTGTGTCAATTCAAGGTAATTTACCCTAGTGGAGAGTAGGGTTGGGTGGGACATTTGGAGACCAAGTGGTTCAGAGAGGTGTGAGCTTTCATAGGGAACAGTGTGCTTTGTCAGATGCTCTGAATGTACTGCTAGAAAGAAAGGGGTTTATACAGAACAGAGGACAGCAGGGCACTGGTAAGAGAGGGGGAAAAGTGGGTTGATTGGATCAATTGAGATTGAACAAGGCAGTTAGTTAACACCTTGAGGAACATGGAGTTAAGAGCTAATCCATGCAATAGGATTCTAGCTGATTTTAAAAATTCTTTTAGGTTCAGCTACTCTGAGGTTAGCAATATTACTATTTCCTATTCTTCCCCCCACCCTCCCTCCTTTCTATATAAAACACTGTTTCTGACAAAGTAGGTTGTTGCCTAAGAAAGGTTATGCTTCTAGGAAGCAGTTTGTCTGAAGTCAAGCAGATGGTAGGGCAGAGTAGCACCAGTTAGAGACTAACAAGGTTAACCCACCTCTCTCAGCCTAGTTGTGTCACAAGAACTAAGGCTGCAAAGTATTAGTATGTATATAATGCTTTCAGCTCTGTTCCTTACCAGATGGTGTTTATGTCATAGGTTGATGAGGGAAAAAGTCCTTTTTCAAGTACATTGGAAGCAAGAAGAGGGCACCAGGCAATGTAGGCCCCCTGCAAGACTCAAATGCTAACCTTGTGGCTACCAATATTTTTAACAGTTTCTTTGCCTCTTTTCTTGAACAGGGACCGGAACATCCTTCCTACCAGAGGTAGGGACAGTCTTGGGGATAGCTCTGTCAGGCCTTGAATCAGTGCAGATGTAGTTAGGGATCTTCTGGAAGGGCTGGACATTTTTAAATCTAGATCCAGATGCCCTCCACCCAAGGGTGTTGAGGGAGCTGGCAGGGGTCATCGCAGAGCCTTTGGCCTGGCTGTATGAGCATTCGCGGTTATCTGGCCAAGTGCTGGGGGATTGGAAACCAGCTAATGTGGTCCCCGTTTTTAAGAAAGGGAGGAAGGAGGACCCAAGTAATTATAGGCCTGTAAGCCTCACCTTGGTTCTTGGGACAATCTTGGAGAAAATCATCAAGGAGCACATCTGGGGGGGGCCTGCAGGGGAGATCATGCTCAGAGGCAATCAGCATGGTTTCATCAAAGGCAGGTCCTGCCTGACAAACCTGATTGCCTTTTATGACCAGGTAACTAAAGCCTTGGATGATGATGTCACCGTGGCTGTAGTCTTTCTAGACTTTAAGAAGGCTTTTGGCACTGTCTCTCACCTCATTCTCATTAATAAATTAAGCAACAATGGCATTGATGCGTGCACAGTTGGATACGTAAAAAACTGGCTGGTGGGGCTCATCCAGAGAGTAGTGGTGGACAGGTCGTACTCAGTCTCGCGAGGTGTGAGTAGTGGGGTTCCCCAGGGCTCAGTCCTTGGGCCCACACTGTTTAACATCTTCATCAGCAACTTGGACAAGGGGGTTCAAAGCACATTGGCCAAGTTTGCTGATGACACTAAGATTTGGGGTGAGGTGGGCACACTTGAAAGGAGAGAGAGGCTGCAACTAGATTTAGACAGACTACAGAAGTGGGCAGATGAGAATAGGATGGGGTTCAGCATAGATAAATGCAGGGTGCTACACCTTGGGAGAAGGAATCCACAGCATACATACAGTCTGGGGAGTTCCCCTCTTGAAAGCACAGAGGTGGAAAAGGATCTTGGAGTCATTATTGACTCTAAGATGAACATGAGCCGCCAGTGCCAGACCGCAGCCAGCAAGGCCATCCGTACCTTGTCATGCATCCAAAGGTGCATCTCAAGCCAGTCCAGAGAGGAGATACTCCCCCTCTATGCAACATTGGTCAGGCCGCAATTGGAGTACTGTGTCTAGTACTGGGCGCTGCACTTCAAGAGGAGTGTGGCCAGCCTGGAGAGAGTTCAGAGGAAGGCCACACATTTGGTGAGAGGGCAGCAGGACAGGTCCTAAAAGGAGAGACTGAGGGACCTGAATCTGTTCACCCTTGGCAGGAGGAGGCTGAGGGGGGACGTGGTGGTTGTCTACAAGCTCATTAGGAGGAATCAACAGCAAATAGGCAGAGCTCTTTTCTCCCCAGCACCACGTGGGGTGACAAAGAACAATGGTAATAAGCTGATGGAGAATAGGTTTAGGTTAGAGATCAGGAGGCAATGTTTTACCGTTACGGTGGCCAAAATCTGGAACTGACTTCCTAGGGAAGTGGTCCTTGCCCCTACCTGGGTAAATTCAAAAAGAGGTTAGGTGATCTCCTGTCTGGGGTCTTGTGAACCCAGCCAGCATTCATTCCTGTCAGTGGCAAGGGGTCAGGCTAGATTATCTGTTCAGGTCCTTCCTGACCCTAGCTACTATGAAACTATGACCCATGTTTTTTCCTGGCCACTAAAAAAACTAATAAGTGATAACCAATTTTGTGAAATGGTACACATGGAATAGTGATGCTTCCTGTAATACAATATTTGGTTTCAAAACATAGGTGAAGTTCTGTCTTCTACTATGGCCTTGTGCAAAGAGGTTTAAGAAGACAAAATATGCAGGATTGACCAAAATGTTCAGATCTCAAAAATAAGTGAAATAAGTTCAAATCCAAAGATGATTTTTTTTTCTCTCATTAACATTTTAATATATTGCTTGGACAGAGTGTACCCACCTATGCCCACACACTAATTTTTATCATTGGTTCCTGTTTTTATGGTGCAGTTGAAGTAAGCAATCAGCCCTGGAATACTTGTTTTTATTTCCACTACAGTAATCTGGAAACTAAATCTAGCACTCGAAGCATGATCTCACTGAAGCAATAAAATTTGGCCTTACTTGCACATGAAACTTTGGATGAGCATTGAGAAATGTCTAAGAAATCTCTAAAACTTTCCCCTTATTAATATATCACGACAATGTTTCAAGAATAGATGCATTTAAACTACTTCAGAAAAGTGGATGTTGTCAATATTTTCCCCATGGTTTAGAGTTCCTTTATTTTTGGAGACCTATGGCCTTGTAGTAATGCCTCTTTTCTCCCACCTTTGTTTAATTTATACTATACTTGCCAGTCATATTGCAAAACCGTTCAAATGTATGCATTGTGCACAGCCTGCACAAAGGATGACCTTAAATGAAGCTTCAAATAATATTTTGAATTGATCCTCAGCCCAGCATGCGTGACCCGGCACTGTAAAGAACAGTAGAGTTGTGCAGGAAAGCTGCCTGCTGCTGCAAGCTCTGCGCTGCCCTGCATGCAACCCTGGATTTCTAGAAATCTTGTTCTCCTCATCAGGTTCTCTAGTTAATATGTTGAATTTTTCAAAAACTTTGTTCATTGTTAATTTGGTTGCAGCTGCACCTCTCAGACCTTGTTAGAATGCCACACCAGCACTTAAATTGCCTCTGCCTGCACATGGTGTTCTTCCCTCCCCTCTAATATTGCTGCTGAGTGCTAGAGCGGTAAGTGTTGCAGTTCCTGCCACACTTTTCCTCTGTATTAGAACTGGCTGCCACTCAGATAGGTTTTTCTGTCTGCCTCTGTGCAACAGGGATCACAAATGGAAAGATTTTACCCAAACTAAAAGATGTAAAGAAAAAGATTTTTCTCTTTGCTATCATGCTCTAGCACAGTAGTTCCCAGTATTTTAGACCCTAGGCACCCCTTGGAAAATACCAGCTTTTAGCTTTCACTTGGGGTTTTTTGTGGGGGTAGGAGGGTGATTGTTTCTTGGTTTTTGTTTGTTTTTTGACTACAGAAACATAAAAAGTCCGTTCTTCTTTTGCAAAGAGCTTAGACCACAAAAGGTCAGAATGCTTTTGATAGATACCATGGGTTCTTATTTGAAATCCCTGGGTTTATCTTGTAAATCATGTGCAAGTGTCTGTACCCCACAGCACCCCTAAACATATCTCAACTACTCCAAAGCAGGTACCTTGGTTTGAGAATCACTGCTCTAGCAGTACAGGTGCTTTGGGAACCCTGACTTCTACCTTTCTTCAGAAGATTAAAGAGAGGGTTGTTTTTGCTTCAGCCATTATCAGCTGTGACAGGGTGATGATCCTTTGGTTTGAGCAACAGTTTGAGTGACTCTCTGGGTTCTGATCATTTGAGACACAGATTCATAGAAAATGAGGGTTGAAAGGTACCTCAGGAAGTCGTCTAGTGCAGCGTTTCTCAACCTGTGGGTTGCAAGACTATGTGAAAGGGTTGTGAACAAACTTTAAAAATGGGTTTTCTTTTAAAGCAGAAAAACCTGGAAAACCACAGCTTTTCCCTTGCAGGCTGCCAGAGTTCCAGCCTGTAAGGGGGTGCTTGCCACCCCCCACCCGACCCACTGGGGGCAGGGAACAGCAGGTTAGGAATGAGGGGCACTGGGTTGGGTCTGGCCATAGATGTTTACAAATGGGTCCTGGTACAGAAAGGTTGAGAGCCACTGACAGAAGTGACCTGAGCAGGGTGTGGGGCCTGGGGCTAACCAGCCCATGCGGGGCCCTGCCCCCGCTCCAATGCTGGACTCGAAGCTGCGGTGTCGGCGTCGATGGGGTAGCGAGCGGCAGGACGCGGAGCCGCCGCCGTTCTGCCTGGCTCCATGGATCCCGGAGCGGTTGCCCTGATTTGCCCCTAGTCCAGGGGCGGGCAGCTATTTCGGGCAGAGGGCCGCTTACTGAGTTTTGACAAGCCATTGAGGTCTGCATGACAGGCAGCCAGGGGCAGATAAATTGAGAAAATTAATATTTAGAGGCCCTGTGGGCCAGATAGACTGGCCTGGTGGGCCACATTTTACCTACCCCTGATCTAGCCCAAGCACCTGCTCACAGCAGAACCATCCCCAACTTGATTATCTGAGCCAGGGCTTTGTTGAGCTGGGCCTTAAAACCTTCCAAGGAGGAGGTTTCTCTCAGTTCAAGCTTATTTCAGTTCATTTCAGTTGGCCTGCATCCTTTTCTGTAGTCTTAGAAGCCTCTGCAGAGATTTGTGCTTGGTTTAAAGTAGGGCCCTGTTTGTATAGTTATGGCCAAACGAATTCAGTGCTTTTTTTCTGTTTTGTCACCTCACCCCCTCCCCAAAGAGAACTTAAAATCTATTGGAACACACAAATAGCTGTATTAAAGAGCTGGAAGTCCCCTAGATAGCCAGATTATTTAGACAGTTGTTAAAAACTTTGCCAGGGTCATGTTGGCTACTGTCATTACCTGTACAGTTTCCAATCTTGACAATCATGCTTGAAAATCCTATTTGAGGAAAATGTGAGGTCCTTGTTACTTGATCAAAATCTTGACTTGCTGTTGTGAATTTTCCAAACAAAACACTCTGGAATACTGTAGCCTAAATGAAATTTGAAAGGGTGAAAAGTGACCTTATTGTTCAGCATGCCTTCCCTCCAAACATGACTGCTGTCACTCACATTTTAGTTTGCTGCAAAGATTGCTGGAAGGAAAATGGACTAAAAGAGCAAAGCTTATCACTTTCTGCAGTTACTTGGCTTAGCTTTTATACTGATACTGAATTAATATCGTATGAAAGTGCCAACAGACCAGAGCCAGAATATAAAACAGTCAGATAAATCCCATATTAAAGGCACTGGGATTTGGAATCAAGGTAATAAGTACTTTTATTCCAGATTTCATTTAAATTAAGTATTTAGCCTTCTTTGGTTTACATCCACTATGCTGTGGCCCCAGATATAAAGACACATTGCCTGTATGTTGATGTCACTTGAGATCATCGCATAAAGTAACAATTAAAGGTTTAAATAAAGTTCATGCACATGCGCATGTCTGTACAGACTCTCACACTTGTGTGCGCACACACTCTCTAGTATGATTTTGCTCTTTTCCTTTTAAAGAAGCACCCTCTTCTGCATCTTCACCTCCTCTACTTCTTCCCCCGCCCAAAAAAATGACTCATATCACCTATTTGGATAGTTATTACTGGGATTACTTCTGTAGTAAATGATGGTGGCTGATGCTTTCTTATACATTTTACTAAAAATAAACTGAGCAAAATTTGTCCAAAATGTGTGGAGCTACAGTTCCAATCAAAATTGCTTTTAAAACTTTTAAAAATGGAACTGTTCTCCTATCTGTAGAGATGGAGACAAGTTAAGGAAGGCATTTATTTGTAAACATAGAAATGTTCTTTCATTTTTGATCTTCCTAGTTAACCTGATAATGCCTTGGAAAAGGGGAATGCATTATGTCCCCCCAAAGATAATTATAAAATAAGCAAAAACATCTTTTGATTAAATATTCTATATTTACCTTGAGTTTTGGATAATGTTATTCTTTAGTTCTAACATTGAACTCACTTGGAACTATTATCTGGTTTGTTCTGTTCTTTGATTATTATTATTTTAAGCAAAAATCTAAATTTTCCTGTAAAACATACAGTTTGAATACTATTCTTGAAACTCAGAACACTAGTCATTCCTACTTTTTGGTTTGGGGAGTGGAAAGAGAATGCTTAAGAGAAAAGAGGATAAACGATTGATTGAAAAACATCCATGAGTGACTAATGCTTTGCTTTTAAAAGGAGAAGATAGAAGCTTACTAAGTAGAATATGACAAAATCCTAAGGGAATATTACTTTTCATTATTGAGATTCTACAACAGTGGTTCCCAACCTCTTCATTTGGGTGACCCTGTAAGTGTTGCAAGCCCAAGTGCTATACTTGAATGTCTGTGGGTTCATGACCTATGGTTTGGAGGACTGTTGTACTGAGATTATATTATAAAAAAATTAATTTTTTTAAATATGTAATTTGTTATCGCTATTGAAATAGTTGATGAGAGTCTAGCACAAGATGACCATTTTCTTAAAATAGTGGTTTTCACCATTTTAGACTCAGGACACCCATTCATAAACTTGAGGTACCTCTTTAGAAATGCCAGCTCAGATGTCAAAAATAAAGTGAATACAGAAAAATAATAGAGCATTTCTTCTGTTTCAAAGACCTCAGCCCACAACAAATCAGAATGGTTTTAATGCTATAGGTTCATATTGGGACTCTCTGGGTTTATCTTATGAATCACATTTGCACATCTAGCATTGCTAACATTGTATGGGACACCATGATGCCCCTGAAAGGATTTCAAGGTATCCCAGGGTACTGCAGCACCCTGATTGAGAATCGCTATTCTAAAATGAAGATTTAAAAAAAAAAAAAAAAAAAAATTTTTTAAAAGGCACTGACAATGCAAGAACCAGGGTCATGTTTCCTTTTTTGTTACCAAAGTTGTATCAAGTGGTTACTATTTCATTGCTGACAATTAGTTATTTAATTGAGAGGTAGGTTGTACGTTTTTGTTTTGTCTTGCTACATACTGCAAGTAAGTAATATTAAACCTATTCTTTAGCTTGTGGCAGTCAGTTCTTGAAGGCTGTTCCCTTCATTCCCAATTTCCCCCAGCCCTGGGTTGGACCTCTGGCTGTGGTTGAGAAGTTGTTTGCTTGTAGCTTCTTTGAAATTGGGTTAGCCATGTTGGTACTTGTGTGGTGGTAACCATTGCAAGTTTGTTGCTGGTTTTGGTTTTCTTTTATGTTGGGTGCACGGTTATATTGCCACATAAAAGGATTTTCAGCTGAATCTTCACGAAACCTATGTTCTGCTGTGCTACAGTGCACTCATAATTTTGAATGCAAAAAATCTACCCTGGACTTCAGTTTCAGCAGAGCTTTTAAAATAGCTACGTGTTAAACCAATGATAAATGTTTAGTTCTTAAATCTTGTTCTACTTTTGAATGGGGATTTGTTTTTAAAAGTGGGTATCTTTAACTTTTAGGTGCTGGAGATCAGAACTTATTTACATCCGTATACCCCATGCTTTCTCAGCAGCTACCAAGAGATCCCATGGAATGGAGGAGGTAGAGTGGTTGTTTTTTGGGGTTTTTTTATAGCAACATATTTTGATTGTCATTGGATTTAAAGTGTGATGATGTAAACTGTGGATTGATGTAATTGCATGTCATAACAGGTTCTTACTGTGAATTGAATTGGATGTGGAAGCTGAGTGGCAAAGAGATGTCAGCTGAAGTGTTTCCAGTTCCTTTTCTTGATGAGTTCTTGAGCTGACTTTTGGCATATCAGACTGTAGCAAGCTTAGTCAAGATTTCTGAGTTTCCAAAAAATAACAACTAAACTTGTCTTTCTTTGCCAACATACATTTTCATCCTGTCACTTTTTCTTATAATTTTTCTACTTATTTCTTAGTCACTAATTTCAATTCTTTTAAAACTCTACAGGTCTTACGGCCGTGCTCCTAAGATGATTCATTTAGAATCTAATTTTGTTCAATTTAAAGAAGAGCTGCTACCCAAAGAAGGGAATAAGGCTCTTTTGACTTTTCCCTTTCTTCATATTTACTGGACAGAATGTTGTGTAAGTATTAGGAAAACATTTAAGTATGAAAAATGGGTAGTGGGCATGTCTGGGATTGGAGGCAAACTAAGAGAGTTACCATTTATTCTGCCATATCCCAATTAAATAGCACAGAATATTTGGAGATGTTTCCTATGGCATCTCTAAACCAATGCTGCTGGATGCCAGGGAGGATAATGAACAGGGGATAAGTTGCTCTAGATATGCTCAGTTTAATGCTGTATCTCTAAAGCATCCATTCCTACCACTGTTGGAGACAGGATGTCAGACTAGATGGACAATTGGTCTGACCCATTATGGCACTCCTGTTCATAGTTTTGATATTTGGGGTGGGTTTCTCCCACATGCTCTCTTTTTATATATTCATATTTGCTTTGTTTCTTACTACAAGTCACTGGAGACTGAGGGGTTAACTTGCTTCACTATAATAGGCAAGTTAGATGACACTAGAAAGGATGCAGCTTTAGGCCTTCCTGACATTCTCAATCACCAGGACCTTATGATATTTTATTGCACTTTTTGGGAAGGAACAAAGAGAAATGATATATGCAGCACACCAAGCAGATTAGTAAATTAATGACATTGTGAGTATTTATAAATTTAAAGAAGTGACAGAAAATCTGAAAATTTAGACCTGATAGAAGAACTGAAGAAGCACAACAACAAAATTCAAGTTGTTAATTGTACATCGTCAAGATAAAAAAGTTAACACATTACTAAGCATTTAGAGTTCTTGAAGAGTAAAAACATGCGTTAACTACACTCTTATTTAAAGCTTTTGATAGATTTGATTAGCATTATATTTTAACATAACACAGTTTAATGTTCAAAAGTTCTCAATTAAAAATTAAGTATTAATGAATGGTTACACTCACAACTAGAATTTAATAATGAGGTATCTATAGTGTTCCGCATTCTCAGTTTTTATTTTTAAAAAATCTGGGAATTTATCGTTCTGTCTCATCTGCAAATTTGGACAGAGTGTTCTCCACGTCCTCATTGAAGTCACTAATGAAGACATTGAACAGCACCAAGAACTGAACCTTGGGGAGCGCCACAGCCTGTATGTCTCTTTCATTCAAAATATAAAAACTGAGATGAAATTAAGATAGGGGGGGGAAAAATGGGTTTAAATAGGAGGAAACATTGGCAGTGAGAGAGGGAGTAAGGGCGGGCACACACTCCTCAGGAAGGGCCCTGCACAGCCCCCCAGCCCCAGCCCTCCTGAGCAATGCATGCTCCAGATCTGCATGTGGGATGAGATCAGGCTGCTGGCTGCCCCAAGCACCAGGAAATGCCCGGTGCCACTGCCAGCCCCAGCCAGCAGTGGCAGCAGGCTGC
>JAGPOW010003316.1:44233706-44266774 GCA_030014935.1 Caiman crocodilus
CCCCGGGCGCCCCGTGGCTGCGGGTGGCCTCACCGTGTTGTTTTTGTCCCTGGGCCCTTACCTTTAAAACCCACCCCCCCCCCCCCCCCCCGCAGCCATTGACAGCTGCCTCTGCTTTGCTACCTGCTGAAGCCCCTAGAGTGGCTTATGTGCTGTTCTGTGCCCTTCCCCCTACTGCAGCAGCCTGCTTCTGGGCTGCCCTGGCATTTGAGGGTGGGGGAGGAGGTGGCACATGGCCAGATACTGAGGCGGGCCTAGGGGGACCTGACCCTGGCACCAGCACTGCCATCTCCCACCCTGCCCAGGCTCAGAGTCAGGATCCCCATGCCTCCAGGTGGTAGGGTCATTGAAATTGCTCCTACAGCAAGCAGGTCTGAGCTGTACCAGGATCACAGCCGGAAGCAGGGCCATGCTCTCGCCCTGCCTCTTTTTTCCACCCACTGTGGGGCTTGTAGTTCCCAGCTACTGGCTCCTGGCTCTGACCCCAGCGCAGCTCAGACCCATCCACCCTGGGAGTGATTCTTGGAGCCCTGCCTGGAGTCGCTGCCTGGGGGTGCAGGGCTCTCAGATCTGGCCTCAGGCAGGGCCACAGGAATCACTCCCAGGGTGAGTGGGTCCAAGCTGCATCAGAGCCAGAAGGCATTCACCCCAACGCAGCAGCTCCAGCGACCCTCCCCCCCCCCCCCCCTTGACCCACCGCCACCACCACTTTCCCCACCTCCCCCTCGCCCCCTGGGGTTGAAAACCTGTGGCTCAGGTAACAGGCACTTTTAGTTTGCCAGCTGCACCCATTTTTCAGTTCAAATCCATGTTAACTAACATGAGTGTGGCATGGGCCATTCCCCATTCATGCCTGTTAAAAGGGATTTGAACTGGAAAATGGGTGTAAATTGGTAATAACTGAACAACTACAATTTTATCAGTAAAATTGGGTAAAAACTGAATGTGTGGAATGCTGGATATCTAGTATGTCATTACTGGAAGCAGTCTTAGTTTGCTGATTTGAAAGTGGAAAGCTGATTTGGTGAGAGATTCAATGGCATTGATTGACTCAATAAAAATCTAAAGTTGTGTGAATGCCACCAATTTTTTTAAAAAGTATTTCTGTTAATTAAACATTACATTATTCTGTCATTACTGCTACACTGATCTTATTTGATTTTCATGAACATATGAGCAATCAAGTTTTTACATGCATGAAAAATAAATTTGAAACTTGTCTGCTTATTTGCCCTGCTATGCTTTTATAATGAAGTTGTTTGACCCATTAGGACAGGGCTTTTTCTAAACCTCATTCCAGACAACTAGCACGTGGGAATCTAAAGTGTACAGGGATCTCATGGCTTCTTTGGCAAAAGCACAGTGCACATGCACAGTGTTATATTATGCAGATGTAATACAATGGCAGTTTCACTCCAGTTTCTTTATTGGAAAGAAGATTTTTCCAATAAGTCTTAGAAAAATTTGGCCTTTTTAAGTCTCCTGTTTTAGTAAAGGTCAGCATGTCAAAAAGGGAAAGATTTAAAATTCCCTAATGCACTTTATCTGCTATCTCTTGCTGAATGAGAGCTGTCTTTGGGTTTTTTTAAGTTCTCTTCTCTCTCTCTCTCTTTCCTCCACCCCCTCAAACTCTAATGATTTTTATACCTAAAAACCATAATTTCAGGCAGCACTGGAAAATGCAAATGTCACAGTTTGTAGTGTATGAGAACCAGCTAATTAACTTTTCAATGTTCATTGTCCAAGTTGAAGCAAAATGGCACATACAAAAAAACAAAACCCAAAACTGTTTAAGAGTCACTTTCATTTGCATTACTTTAAAATATTGCTGTTAGCAAGAACAAAGATTTATTTTAATATCCTGTCCAACTTCTATTGGTAATTAAAATTTCACTGTTACTAATTTCATTTGGTATAGTTGATTTCTTTTTTTTTCCCACTATTATAACAAAATATGTCTTTTAGTCCTGTCCAAACTTTGACTTTTGATTTGTTGATTCATGATTTTATAATCTCAGGACACGGAAGTATACAAAGCTACTGTAAAGGATGACATCACCAAGTGGCAGAATGTTCTAAAAGCACACAGTTCTGTGGACTGGCTAATTGTGGTAGTTGAGAGTGATGCTAAGAAAAAGAACAAAACCAACATACTCCCCCGGACGTCAATTGTAGATAAAATAAGAAATGACTTCTGTAACAAGCAGAGTGACAGGTAAGAATTTTTAAAATAATGTTTTAAACTATTTTCTGATATAATCAATGAAGAAAAGAGCTTGACTTACCTTTTTCCTGGATTAGTGGTGTCTTTGGGAGTATCTTGAAGGAAGGTAAAAAGCTTTAAAGTAGACTGAAGTAATCTTAGGGACACTGAGTCAGGATGAATGAAATGACCAAAAACGGTTATCAAAACTTCATCTGGAAAAACTAAGAACTTGCTTATACTGCCCACCAAAATAATAAAATCAGTTTATAAGATGAAAGGCTTAATTTTTACCGCTGTTTTTTGTGCAAGAATATGATTTACTTCTCCCAGTGTTGCACTGCATTAAAGCCCAGTTCTACAGCTGTTTTTATTTCAAGAAAGATAGAGTTGAAAAGTGTGAATTTTTCCTGACTCTTTTTTCCTGCAGTGGCTGGGAAAGTAGAAGTCAAGGATATAGCCTAATCACAGTTTCAAGCCAGCTTTTAGTAAGATGAGTTAACCTCTCAAAATAGTGGAAAACATTAAGAAGGCACAGTATTAATAACAGGTCCAATGAAGTATTCTGGAAGGAGGGGAAAAAGGAAGTTAAGTGGAAGAGCTGTCAGCACTTATAATATTTGAAGCTCAAGGGGTAAATCCAGGGAATCCCAGATCATAAATCTAAACTGACAGTAACTGGCAAGCTGGTGTATTGCAGCATGTTGTATGCTGTTAGTGCACAAAAGGTTTTGTGTTTGGATAGTGTCAGTATAGTACAGGGTGATTTCAGCAAGCAGTTGGAATCAAATGTAACCAGTACTGTTCAATAAGTTTTTTTTTTTTTTCTTTAAAAATGTTATATCAGAATAACACTGGCTTATTTTATTTTATTTCGTTTTATTTATTTTTTAATTGAGGATGGTGTTTGGTTTGAGTAAGGGATTTCCATGTTGTTGGCAGAGTAGTTATTTGGGAATAGTGCTAAATTGCAGAGAGAATTTGTGGTGACAGAAAAGACAGCTGCATGTCATTCTGGTGAATATTTCCCATCTGTGTAGTCGTTTTTAAAGAAGCATAAGAAGTCCCTCTATACTGAATGCTTGAAATAAGTTGGAGCCTAGTGCAAATCCTATTATGGGGAATAATTCTGCAAGGGATGGACCATAAGATTTTGGATAAGCATTTATCAGGCATGATCTAGAAGTAGTAATGTCTGGAGTGAGCAGTGAAGAGCAGCAATTGGAAGCCCAGGAGGCAGGCGGGCAGCCTGCCACCCCTTCCCCCTTGTGCTGGGCTCACTGAGAAATCACAAGAAGAGTTCTGTGGCCCAGAGCAGATGAGAATCAGAGATGGCCATGCTCAGCGGAGGGAGAATGAGAAGCAGAGCTCTGCAACCAGTTTAGTTATGAAAGAAGATTAAAGGAGCTGGGATAAATGTATGGAGAGGATAGGATGACAGAAAAGGGAGTTCTGGCTCTCCAGTTAGCGTTTACGGAGTCGTGTCTGCAGTTCCCAAATTAGATGGATAGTGTTTGGCATTTCCAAGGCTTCTGGGCTTTGCTGGTTGCCTCATGGAACCAGGGAAGAATCTCTTTCCCCTGTTGCTGCAGAAGTTGGTATTTTTCCACCTTCCTCAGAGGCATTAGGTATTGGCTGTAGCTGAGGCTAGGGATTTTAACCAGGATGTGCCTGTGCTCCTGCTTGGACTTAAAGAACCCAGAGGTTTCTGGTTAGAAGGTTGTGTTCCAGAGTTAGACTGATTGCGATGGAAGGAATCTTGCCCGTGATCAGATCAGCATGTACTGGATGGGGGAAAGCGAGGCAAATGTTTTCTCTATAGCAGGGGACCTGGTCCTCTTCCCTGGTTTTCTCAAGTGTATTTCAAGAACCACTTCCTGTCTTTTTGTCCTGTGTTTTGTAGCAGATCATGTATAGTGTTCTTGTCCTCCTGATTTACTTGTGTCAGGTAAAGGGTTCTTGGCAGTTATGGACATTGTCTGGTAATTGTGACACAGGGTTGTTTATGTAGATTTAAGAATAGATTTGACAAATAGTTATATATGATAGTGTAGTTAGGGATAATGTTGTAAGTATGGGGATAGTACTGATGATCTCCTGGGGTCCCTTCTAGAATCATAGAGAGTTAGAAGTAGATGTTGTCCATAATTCTTACCTTTTCTTGATGGTGGTCCCAATATATTTATCTGAAGGAGATATAAACATATTTGTGTCTGCATGTTGCATTTTATCTTCCAAAAATAGTTTTTTATCAATCTCTTTACAGATGTGTGGTACTATCTGATCCCTTGAAAGACTCTTCCCGTTCTCAGGAATCCTGGAACGCCTTCCTGACAAAACTCAGGACATTGCTTCTTATGTCTTTTACCAAAAACTTAGGCAAGTTTGAAGACGATATGAGAACTTTGAGAGAAAAAAGGACTGAACCAGGGTGGAGCTTTTGCGAGTATTTCATGGTCCAGGTATGGACCCTTTTTTAAAGAAAGAGTATTAAAAGATTTTAGATTTGTTTTATTCCTTCAAAGGTATTCTTGTTGTCTGTATGTCCTCAGATTAGTTTATCTCCCTAAAAAGTTATGAAGATTTATGTTAAGGAAATGGTTCCATTTTGGTTGGAGTTGTGTGTGTGTGTGGTATTCTGCTAACCTGCAAGATCTGCTCAGACTTCTCTGCGTGCCTTAAGAGCCTCAATGAATATGTTGTTGTAAATTTTAGTTGCGAGTACAAAGTCCTTTAGAAAGTCTTTTATTAGTTCCTCCAGGGCTTTGGGTGAGAGTTGTTCTTAAATTGAAATGTATTGTTATCATTATTCAAATAAATCCTCAAAGTTAAACTATTCTTTTAATATGCTGTATATATTTCTAAGTTTTTTTTCAATTGCTTAAATTATTATCAGAATATAAATGATTTTAAGATTAAGTAATGTAACTTTTCAGATATCTTAAAATTCTGGGTCTGGATGATCCTAAATGTATCTATTTTCTTTAACTGTTTATTTAAAGAAATACTGTGAACTTTTAACAATTTTAACAAAAGCTGATTTTTGGTTAGCTTAGTCACTTTTAAAATGGAATAGATGGTTCTGTCTCTGTCTGAGTCTATTGTTGGATTTTTGTGATTTGCAAGATTCATCTCTACATTTCTTGTGGTCTGTATTAAGCCTCTAACTGTTTGCACACACCCTCCCCCTAGGTTCTGCTTATTACGCAAAACTGATTTGGTCAGATTAGCTCTCCAGAAACGTGCCTTAAAATTGGGAAACCTTGGTAATTGGTAATTTAAAGTGTAGGAATGGTGATGTTTTCCCTCAAAATAAATGTGTTAAGCATGGGAAATTCTCTGTTAAGGCAAATCATATAAATCAGACATGACATGTCCTTATCTATGCCTTATAAAAACATTAGGGGGAACAAAAGGGAGTCAAATGTCTTAGTTTTGTTTTTGCAGTTCTAGATTAGATTTAACTTTTATGATAAACATTTTCATATCTGACCAGAGTCTTAATTTCCCTTTCAAGTTGTCTTCAAAAGGTTACATCAGCTGCTAATTTTTTACCTAATTTTACCCCCTTAAACATATTAACAGACTTATCCTATAAATTCTTTGAGCAGTTACAAGTGCTAGAATTTTGGAAAAGGTTATGAATATTTCATAAGAGACTGAAGTCATCCTCTCAGTGCAGAAATGGAATCTGAACTGTGGAGTGGCAATTGGTGCCTCCGTAAATAGATGAATAAATAACCATATTTACTCAAATACAAGGTGAAGTTGTTGCATGTCCCTCTTCCCCCACCCCTTCTCCCACCACCCTCTCCCAACATGGGGGAAAGAACATTTCATCTTGTATTTGAGGACTAGCCTGGGGCAGGCAAGGGCTAAGCTCTGGCTTTGGGGCTGAAGCCGGAGCTGAGCTGCTGCCTACCCCAGGCTAGAATGGCTCATTTGGTGGGGGAGCAGGCTCAGAGCCCAGGGAGCATGGCTTTGGTGTGGAAGACTACTGGGTAATGGCAGAAGAGGGGAAACTAGTGTGCATGGCTTGGAGGGGAAGAATACAGGGATAACCATGTGGCTTCTTTCCCCTCTCCCCCCGAGTTGCCCCTTCTTCCCCTTACCTTCTGGGGTCCTCCAGCCCCAACCTGACCTGATCGGGCTGGGCTGGACTGAGCTAGGACTGCTTCTGCCACCGACTACAATTCTGTTCTGGCTCTGGGGCAGCAGAAGGTAAGCTGGAGGGGAGAGAAGGCAGCATGGGGGAGCAAGGTGGAAGAAGGTAGGGAGTTGGAGGACAGGCATGGAGGCAAAGGGGATGGCAGAGGTTCAGGGCAACCTGAAGGGGGGCATGTGACAGGGGGTGCTTAGTGGTGGTAGGTACCAGGAGGGGCAAGTGGCAGGGGTGATAGGGAGAGCAAAGGAGTGGGGTCTAGCTCAGGGTTGGGCAAAATGGCTAGTTTGGCCAGTGGCTGGATTCCATTTCCCAGGAGCCTTTGTCTGTGTCACTCTAGCAGGTTTCCGTGGAGGGCCTCGACACTGTGGGACCAGGGTTTCCATGGAGACTGGCCCAAGCAGCACTGGCAGGGCGCAGAGGCTGGGCAAGGAGGTGCTCCAAGGCCAGGGCCAGGATTTTGCAGCAGTGACAGCTGGGGCAGAGCTGTGATCTGCTGCTCATGTGCTCTGGACAGGGGTGTGGAGGCAAAAGAGCATGACTGCCCTGGCTCCAGACCACACTGTTACCACTGCAAAAATCCTGGCCCCAGCCATAGAGCAGCTCCCCACCCTGCCAGTGCTGCTCAGGCTGGTCTCCATTAAAACCTGGCCCCAGTGTCACGGCCCCACCGCTCCTGGGGTCTGCATGGAAACCAGCTGAAGCAATGCAGGCATGACCTGGTGGAAAATGGAGTTTGCCATGGGCCAGAACTGGGTTGTGGGACAGACTTTGACTGCCCCAGGTCTAGCCCTTCAACCTCTACTATTACTTGCCCAACCACAGCAGTAGGGGGATGAATTTAAGACTACTTTCCACTAGTTAATTTCTTATTTGAGAAATTAATAGCACCTTTTATAATTTTTAATATATAGAATCTAATTTTGAAGTAATCTTGGATTAAGGTGAATTTGATATATGGAAGTAGCCAGTGTTTTCTCATAACCTCTTTTAGTTTTCAGGAGCTTTCTTGCCATTGAGAATTCCTAGTTTGTTTCGAGATCTTATGATTTCTGTCCTGTACTGGGTTTAGGGTTTGAATAGACAGGAAACTTGCTAGTATAATTACACCAGTGTAACTCCCTGTGGAAGGAGCAGTATTTTTGGAAAAACTGTATCCACAGAGGGACTTGGTGATATAAATACAGCAAAAATATACTGTACATTTGCTCAAATATTTAGGGTCAAGTATGGGGGAAAGTCCTTTTCAGAGTTGCTTTTGTTTATTTGTGTTTTGTTTTTAAAATATAAATGTGACTACAACACTCTTGATAACCTGTGCCTTTTTTGGTTGCATGTTAAAAGGAAGAACTGGCCTTTGTCTTTGAGATGTTGCAGCAGTTTGAGGATGCCCTGGTGCAATATGACGAACTGGATGCCTTGTTCTCTCAATATGTTGTCAACTTTGGTGCTGGTGGTAAGCACGTTTAAATCAGGAAGGGAATGTGTGCCTGAGGGTAGTTAATTACATTTCCTGCCCTACTCAGATTAAGATATGCCAGAGCCATAAACATGGCCTGACCTTCCCTCCCCTCCCCCTGGCTGAGGGGTCCCAGTGGCTCCACCCCTTGGCTGCATGTCATGTGGCTTTGCCACTGGTTGGCTGCAACGGTTGTCCATCATGCAGCCCTGCTTTCCTGCTAGCTGATGGAGAGGAGCAGAGCCACATGACAGACAGCTCTTGCAGCCAATCAGTGGCAAAGTGTGAGAGTAGCAGAGCAGCAGTCATCTTGCCCACAGCCCTTCAAGTGGACAGCACCCTCTAAGCTTTTTGCTGCCCTGTTAGGCTGCTGCAGCACACTGAGGGGTGCTGGGTCCATCTAATATTTTTCCATAAGCTTCCACTGCTGAAGCCTTCCCCTCCCCGCCCTGATTTCTCAGGCATTAAAATTGTGAATTTGGAAGTCCCCTACATAAGAGAAGCCTAAAACTAGCTTTTCATAGGAAAAAATTTTGTTTTCAGAGTGAGTTCAGTACTGGTCTCCCCCTTTTTCTTGCTATATAATATTGTGTCTTCATATGCTTCTAGACCTTTAACTGTTCCCAGAACCTGGTTAATATGTCTCCATTTTTTCTTAATATTTAAATTATCCTCAAGTTGAAATTCCTTTCTATATTTATCTGTACAGTAATAGTTTGGTCACTCAGAAATACCCTGCAAACCAGTTTTCTTGTTTAGTTGACCACAGTCAGTGGTGATACATAGGGAGTGCACATGCACCCCCTGACTGGCCATGCTTGCTGCTTAGGTGATGGGCAGGGGGGTCAGGTGGGAGTCCCTGCACTCCCTGCAAGTGTGCCAGCCAGGGAGTGGAGAGGAAGCAGCTGCAGCGGTTGGTAAGATCAGCCACAGGGGGACCCCCCAACTGGCCCCTGGAAGGGGGCATGTGCCCCCCCCAACTAAAGCGGCACCAGTCACCCATGTCCACAATATAAAGATCAAACATGTAATTATGTCAACATTTTGAAAATTCAGCTGTCTAAACGTTAAGCACCTACAGCAAATAACTACGTGAAAGCTGTAGAAGCTCAGCACTTCTAAAACTTAGGCCAGTTTATTCCTATGCCTAAATCTGGTCATGTGATACAAGTTCAAAAAGTTTGGCCCCAATATGGTAGTGGGTAAACAGGCTTTAGCTAAGTGAAATTATTTAGTTGCACATTGTCTATATATTTGTTTATTTAGATGGAGCAAATTGGTTGACATTTTTCTGCCAGCCAGTTCGGAGCTGGAATGGATTGATTCTACGTAAGCCAATAGACATGGAGAAACGGGAGCTCATTCAGAATCAAGAAGCCACTCTGTTGGACTTACGTAGTTACCTGTTTTCTCGACAATGCACGCTGCTAATCTTCTTGCAGAGACCATGGGAGGTGTCGCAGCGAGCGTTGGAGCTTCTTCACAACTGTGTGCAGGAGCTCAAGCTACTTGAAGTGAGTTGATGTAATCCCTTATCTAGTATTTCTTAGTTAACAACCAAGAAGTGGTCACAGACAGCATTGCTATTAAACATTGATGGTATAGTACCTAAATTATGCTATAGAAAGATGTGCTTTAAATTTATAATACACTGCAGTTCAGATAACTGTGTGATTAAAAATAAACATTGTCCTTTGGAAGATAACTTGGAGTTCATGAAAGGTTTAGTTTTTTGGATGTAGTATGTTGATCATACTGCATTTAAAATGTTTGGGCTTTTATCTGAAAAATGAAGATTACCATGAAATAGGTGAAGTAATTCATCTACTACTCTTTTGAGTTTATTGCAAATGACTTGATGTGTTGCCAAAACATTAGCTTTGTATGCAATAACCAATATAGAGGTCTCTAGGCATTAAGGTAGGGAAGCCAACATTTTTGTATAGAGCAATTTGCTACAAAATGTAGTTCTGCATGGTAAACAGTTTCTGCTCTTGTGCTCTGTTATTGCCAACTTTAGTTGCATTCTTTTTGACCATCTGTTGTTCTTATTCTCTTTCTTTCCATTTGGTGCCAAACATGATCTTTATATTAAGCTCCTTTCTTTGGCTGTCTCTCTCAACTTGTGGCAACAAGAGCATGTTGAAGCAAGCAACTGCGTAGACAGGTGTTCTCCTATTGCAGTTTTTTATTTTATTTTATTTTTTTAGAACAGGTTTTTCTTTGCGCATAAATCTCTCCATTGCAGTATGGTCGTCTTGTACCTGGGTGTATAACAAATGACCAAATTCCATTATTAGTAAATTGTCAAGCTCAGAGTTTTTAGAAACAGCAATTTATATTATGCTGGGAAAACATGTTCTTGACTCCAGATGATGATTTGTGTAGGTACTGAATGCTGTGAATTTCTTGTTCTTTATTAGTTTTACATGCATTCACTGCAGATACTCATTTTAGTCTGGGTATGACCAGAAACTGGAGGGCTTAGTAGCAATGTGGTGGGGCTACTCATGATGGCACAGGTCCTATAATACCAAAATGTTGCAATCTCTAGAGTAAGGTGAGTATAGTGTGCCCCAAAACCGTAGCCTGTCCTCCCCCCCCCCCCCCGGCCTTGTAGATATTCTTTGGTTGGAGAAAGCTTAAGGGTTAACATCACCATGACACAAACATGCTGTTGCTGAAGTGTTAGGTAGTTGGTAGCAAATCTAATCTGTTGCTCTCTGGCAGAAGCTCCAACCATTGAGGCACTGCATGGTTGAACTTGTTCTGGCCTTTGGATTCTGTCTTGAATGGTATAAAGCAGGGATGGTAGGTTTAGGGTAGCCTTTACTCCTCCATACACACTTGCTTAGGAGTATGTGCTGAAGGTCTTGGTGTGATAGTTGCATACATTGTGATCCAGAGGATCGACAGTTGCCAAGAAGAATCCTTTTAACTGTATTTTAGATTACTGTGGCAGTAAGTTCCATGACTAAGTTGTAAAGTGCATTATAAATATTCTTTTTCTGGCTCAAGTGTTTTGCCTTTCAATTTTGAGTCATGTCATTTGTGTATTTTAATACACAATATTCAGGGGCTCCCAGTACATGTATACCATTTTGGGGTTTTTTTATATTTTCACATTTTCTTTCTTCTTTCCAAAGTGTGGAAATCTATTTTTCTAAACCTCTGTAAACTGGAGCTACTTCCTACACTGTACATCTCAAATCTCAACCCATGCCACTCTTCCCCTCCTAATTTTTATTGCCCTTCTCTGGAACTTTTCTAGTGCATCTGCATTCATTTTGAGATGAGGTGATCAAAACTCAATGCAAATGTTCAAGGTGAGTCAGTAACTTTGAAGGACATGCCATACTATTTCTCCTGTTTGGTCCTTTTAATATAGTGTATCCATCTGTGCGTTTAACAGCCACTGCACAGGTAGCAGATATCTAAACTGAGTAACATGCAGTGTTCCTTGTCTTCTGGCTAAAAGTTAATTCTGAATTTGAGTCTTAATATTTTTCCAATATTGTGTACTTGCCTGTCATTTCTTAATACTGTATTTACTTGATTAAATGAGGTATTTCCCCATTTAACACTGCAGGAAGGGAACAAGCCTCTTGCCTTTACAAGTTGAGCATGAGGCGGTGGGGGACAGGCAGTGACTCCAACCTAGCACTGGGGCTGGAATTGCAGCTGCTGCTGGCCCCCACTACCTCTGCACCCTGTGCCACTCCTCCACCACAGCCTCAAGCCCTTCATATCCTCAGCCCTCCTCCCTACAGCACTGCTGGTCCTTCTCCTCTGCTGCACTCCTCTTTACCTTTTTAATGTACCCACAGCAGGCTCTGTCATCACTGCAGTCTGGAGCCCAGAGTGCTTGCTTCAGCCTGGCCTGTAACAGCAGTGCTGGCTCTGCGCTGCTACTGTGGGGCAAGTTAGAGCTGTCCCCAGTGCCCCAGGCTGCAGCAGAGATGAAACTTGCTACCATGCAGCAAAGTTAAGGGGGGGCCACTTTCAGCGTGGGTGGACATAGATTTGAGGTGGGGAGAGGGGTCGAGGCACGGACCTGAGCCTGCGGAGGGCAGGCAGGCGCAATGGGGAGTAAGTTGTTGAGGGGTGGGAACCAAGTAGCAGAGGGCACGTTGCCTGCCTCTCTCACTGCCTCTACACTGCCTGCCCACACTGCTTCTCTACTGCTTGTTCCCTACCACCTGTCCCCTCATTGCCTGCCCTCCTACAGGCCCCCTTTACTTCTTCCCACTGCCTGCCCCATTACTGCTGCCTCATTACCTGTAGTAGTGAAGGGGACAAATTTAAGATGATCCTCCAGTAGATTCCATACATGGCAAATTTATAATAAATTGATAATTTTTCCATATATACAATCTAATTTTTGGGAGGTTATCCTAAATTCAGGGTCATCTTGTATTCAGGTGAATATGGTAATAGTTTTGTTTAGTCTTTTTTGAGTCACAGTTTTCCCCTACAAGAATAATTTTGTGTTATCAGCAAGTCTTGATAGATCCTTCTTGCTGTGTTCCTGATCTTTGTTAAATACTTTGCTTCTTAGAGTACCCTAACTGCTTTCTCATAAATGGCCTGTCTTTCTTAGACCTTGCTGTTCTAACTAGTTGTCTATAACCTGACTGTACTGACAGATAAAGTTGTGGTTTGTGTGTTTGTGACAGTTATCAGTAGCCTTTTTGAAAGATCAATTCTCCCCCCACCACCCTGTCTCATGATGGTTAATATACTTATACATTTCTTTAGCTGGTTAAGCCTGATGTATCCTTTAAGAAGATTGTATTGATTTCAGACTTAGTTTTCTTAACTTTGCTTCCCTCATAAAATTTAACTTTGTTTGGAAAAACAATCTTTTTGAAGTTCATTACTAGCACTCTCCATCTCATTCTGGTGAGTCTATCCCTTCTAATTAAAGTGGGCCATATTTTCTTAGTGGCTCACTCATTTGCTTCCTGAACTAATTTCTATGCATTATTTAGGAAGGCGTCAAGAGTTGATCTGTCATTGTGTGTGCTTGGAACAAGTTGTTCTAAGAAGCTCCAGTGTGTAGTCTTGAAATTTTTTTTTGCCAAACTTTGCCCTGATCAGATCAAACAGTTGTTCATTTCTTCATGAGACTCTTATTCATTTTTAGGTCTCTGTTCCTCCTGGAGCTTTGGATTGCTGGGTATTTTTGAGCTGTTTGGAAGTCCTGCAGAGAATAGAAGGCTGCTGTGATCGGGCTCAGATCGATGCCAATGTGTCCCACACAGTTGGCTTATGGAGCTATGCCACTGAAAAGGTAACCAAGCTATAATGTGTTTCAGGTGAGGGCCTCAATTGCAATGTGCTGTAACTTGTGCAGTAATGTCCAGGCACAGGTGATCTGCTTCATTGGGTGAAGAGCACATTGCCTGTTTGCCACCTCCGTATTCTCCATCGACCTTCTGGAATAATGGGTGATGTGTTCCCCATGTCCAGAGATGCTTCCCTGGCAATCTCCGGGAACCTGGGAGCGCATCTCTGGAAGTGAAGAATGTCTGTCGATCTCAGTCCCGAGATGACATTGTAGCAAGTTCAAAACTCTTTCATCCCAAGGCTCAGGCTGCTAACCAGCTGATTTGGGGCCCCAAGAAGGCATATGTATTTCCACTTTTCCTACTTCCAGACATGTGCCCTCAGGTTCTCTGAAGTGCTTGCATTGGGGTTTCTTGTCTCCAGAGACATGCACCCAGAATCTCTGCTGTCTCAAAGCAGAGAACCCTGACTTTCCTTGCTTCCAGAAGTGTGCCCCATAGATTGCCAGGTGCATTTCTGTTCAACTTGTTTCAACTCAAGTGTTTACATCAAGCCTACACTGTTACCAGTACATGATTGATCACGTTTGGTGCCAGGCACCTTTACAATTTGCTGATTAGTCTAGTTTTTTAATTGCAAGGTTCCTACATATCTTCCCACATATGTACCAGGTTTTAGTTGTATTGTTCTACACATTTTTCTTATCTACTATGCCAGGTTATACTGATTCTGTCCATTCCAGGATATTCTTGACCAGACTACAAATCTTCTGATGCACCCTTCTTTCCACAGAATTAAAGACTTTGGAGGTTTTAACTGTTACAGATTTTGGCCTGTTTTACAGCCCACAAACATCGATTTATTTAAAATTTTCATTTGTTGCTTCAAGCATGCTTTGTTTGAAATCTATTCTGTGTCTGTTGTCTTGAGTCACCTTAACCAACAGTGGTATTATACTAATCATGAGTGTGATTTGAATTTCCATGAAAACCAAATCTAGTGTCCTAACAACTGGGTGGAGGCTTACATTTTCAAAATATTCTACCAGGGTAGGATAGCATCATTTTGCACACATTCTGCTTGTTCCTTTTTGCAACTGGATGACATTTAGCTTTTGGCAACAGTGTCTCTTCTGTAATTTATCAAAGAGGTTATATCTACATGCATATCTGACTCTGCCCCATCACAAGGTCTTGGTCTAGGTTAATTTGTTGGCTTGGCTAGTTACTCCTGCAGGGTGCCAATATTGCCACTAGGCCAGAAAATGAGTCCTGATATAAATCATGTTGGTTACATGGTTTGTAGGCATGTTTCTCTCCCTGTGGTGAAGTTGTGAGATTCCAAAGAACATAGTGTCTTTGAGCTGTACCAACTCTTTGTCCAGATGTATTTATTCTAGTTGAGCCCAATATTTTGGCATTACTTCTATCTGGCACTTCTGCGTAACATTCTCAAAGCCAGTAATGATGAGCTTTTTTTCCTCCTTTAAAATGCCTGATTTAATTTTGAGGCTATCTTCAGTGACCAGCTGAACACTTGAGTAATGTTGAACATGTGTTATTGGCTCTTATCCCCACACGTTGCATAAAATACCTTTTTGAGGTTTTCCTTCCTATTGGGGAGTTCCCAACATTACAGCAGTTGTGGCCTCATCAGGCTGGCTATCAGGTATACTTTCCAGCTTAGCCAATTGTAGATGCTTTCCCTCCACTCCTTTTCCTTTTTCTTTATACTTGCTTAGAAACCCAAGCACTGTTGATTGATTAAGCATGATAGTCATCCTATTTCTGAATCTGATCCCATGATTTAGATGATTAAGTGATTGATTACCATAAATCACACCAGCAATAGCTAAAATATACATTGTCTTCTATACCGTGTATAATGCTATTAACAGTAACGATCCATTTTAAATTACTGGCAATTTAAATATGTATTTCAAATAAATAATAGTGGTGATTTGACTTAATATACTTGTTCATTTTTCATTGTGTTTTGATGGCCTCATCCAGTCCAGTTGCCAGTTTATTAACGCTTGAGTCTAGATGTTCAGTATCTGCAGAATTCCATACAGACATTCCCAGTCCTGTTCTTCCCATTAGTGTGTGTCTAAATTGTCTCTTTCTTAATTCTGGACAGCTTAAAGGATTTTGCCCAATTATGCCATGCATAAACTTCCATTTTAAATTTCTTTATAGTGTTCTTGATATAGCAAAGGGCTCTGAGCGGATAACTCATACCCAGTAAAATCCATAGATAATGGAATATACATCTGTCCAACATTTTCATTGGGGCGCAGGAAGATCCCACTGTTGAGCCATAGTTCCAAGTTGGGTCAGGGACTTCCAATCTTTTCTTGAACATTTATAAATTGAAGAGGTGAAATTTAGTAGTTTAAGTAGCTAGAGTCAGACATGCATGGGACATTGCTGACCCAGTGAAGTTGATGTCAGATGAACAATCATCATCTCAATGCTTGTGGTGTTTGCTTGTGAGAGGATGCTAACATTGGTATGTCTGTCTTCCCACTGGATTCGAAGGATCTTTTGCAGGCAGTGTTTATGGTACTTTTCCAGTGGCTTGACATGTCTCCTGTACATTGTCCATCTCTCAATTCTGTACAGTAACGTGGATCACGACTGCTTGATAAACTATGAGCTTGGTTTTGGATTTAATGTTGCAATTAACTGCACTTGCACATTTGAGACGATAGTGGATTTCTTCATCAATCTTTGCCTTCTGCAAGAGATGGCTTCTGAACCATGGGAAATGCTCAACATTCTCTAGAGTCTCACCATGAACCTGAATTACTGGAATTGGACTCTGCTTATTAAGAGCTTGTTGATGGAGGACCTTAGTCTTCTAAATGTTGTGTTGCTTTCATTTTCTTGGATGCCTCAGTAACGACATTAGATGCTTCTGAATGAGTGCACATTACAGCATCATCAGCTTGCTGGAGCTTGATTGAGTTTAGGATGGTCTTGGTTTTGGCTTGGAGTTGGCTGAGATTAAACAGTTTACCATCCATTCGGTAGTTTAGCTCCACTCTGACTGGAACTTTGTTGGTGATCAGATGTAGCATCACAATAAGGAATATCAAGAAGAGTGTTGGAGTGATGACACAGCCTTGTTTAACTCCTATCTTAATAACAGATCTACCACAGATCCCTTTTGAGGTTGAGAGCCACCGCTCATGTACCATTATGGAGCAAGCAAAGAATGGTGTCTAATTTTAGTGGGCATCCATACTTCAGAAGGATCCTCCACAGTGCTGCTTGGTTGACAGTTGAAGGCTTTTGTGAGGTCAGAAAACCATTTAGAGAGGTTTATGTTGTTCCCGACTGCTTTTCCTTGATGTATTAGTATAATCATTTGGTTGGTACATCCAGTTGACTTGCTTATCTGGGGGGGGGTGTAACATATGTAAATATCTAAAAATCATATATATCTATATATATAAATAAGGAAGTCAATTAGATGCACCAACCAGATGATAATGCTAATGCATCAAGGAAATATTGTATTAAAAATGTTGTTATGCTTGTATAAAAATTATACTGACTATACATAATGTTATTTGTCCACTCATGAATCCATATACTACTTCAAGGCTGTTTGGGGCTGTTTCTAGATCTGTTTACAACATTCTTTTTCTCTAGTTTTCCTCAGTCTCTCCAGGGCTTGCTAATGACACTTTATTGATGTGTAGGAGTTTTTTAATCCAGTTCCTTCAGCACAGCCTCTGTCTGAAAGCAAGTTCACCTGCCAACAACCAGAGCTGACCTGAGCAGGGTGTGGGGCCCAAGACAAATCAGCCCATGTGGACCCCTACCCCCACTCGGATCCCATGTGTCCTGAACCCAAACAAGCTGCTGCTGCCACCACCTGTTGCGGTGGCAGGGGGAGAAGGGGTAGCAAGCACCTGGTTGCAAAGCTAGTGGCAGCAGTGCAGAACCACCGCGGCTGCTCTGCCCAGCTTCACAGGGCTCCCCAAAGCATGGGGCCCTGGGCAGTCACCCTGATTCACGCCTTCCCCCCCAGGGATGGCCCTGGTCTGGTTTGTGACTGCTGTGATTTTTGTTGTTCAGTTTAGATCAACTATGGTAATGGAGTTCATGTTTAGAATTTGCCTAGTAAACTCCATCAAGTAAATTTGCTACTTCATTTGAAAGAATGGATACAAATACTAGCTTTAGGGTTATGTGCCACTTCCAGAAACATTCCATTTCCTGCAAAACAAGGGGAATAAAAACAGTTGCTTCTCTTATTTACTTGATGAGCTTTAATTTTACTGGTATGAACTTACTGTTGTCCTTTCAAGTCTAGTCAGTATACAGCAGGATCTAATTTGTTCATGGCTACATGTTAACCATGCCGTGTGGCTCTGGGGAAATCATGTTAAGGGGCTGTGTTTTGCATTATTATTTGTTCTGGTACTTTCTAACATCCCCTTTACTTTCATATTGTTTGATATTATTTTTCTTAATAGTGGGTCACTTTTGCCTTCAGGACTTGTGGGAGGTGTTGATTGGGTGTTTGAACTATGCCTCAGCGGGCCACACATTTCATGGTACAGAGTTGGTTACTGAGGCCAAGAGTTCATTCCAGTCGTTTTTTTGTGAAGTTCACAACCTTTTTCAGCTCTGGCTTTCTGGGGTTTGTTTCATCCTTTCTGCTTGGTCTGAGGCTTGAGGGTGGTAGACAGTGTGAAGCCTTTGATTACATCCCAGCACCTTTCATATTTCCCTAACCACATTTCATAGCATCATAGAAATTTAGGGTTGGAAGGGACCTCAGAAGGTCATCTAGTCCAACCGCCTGCTCAGAGCAGTATCATCCCCAACTAGATCATCCCAGCCAAAGCTTTGTCTAGCCGGGTCTTGAAAATCTTCAAGGATGGAGCTTCCACATATCTGAAAAAGGACTTTTTATTGTCCTTGATGCTCGAAGCTGGTTGGAGTTCAGTTACAGCCTTGGCTTTCCTGGTATGCTCCCTGCAGGACTGGACTAGTGCAGAATAATCCTCCTTAATAGATAAGAAGCTTCAGATGCATTGGAAAGAAGCAACGGCAGTTTGGCTGAAAGTATGGAAGATTTTTGAAAGGCCTTGAAAATATTTAGTTCTGTTTATATTTTTGTATAATACATTTTCACTGTTCTTTCTTATTTATTTTGCTTTTGATTTGCTTCTATGCTAGCAGTCCTACGTACTTGTAATCAAAATTAGGATATAACTATTCTAAATGATGCTTAAACATAGGAAGAATTTGTTCTAAAGGACCTACAGTTGCCACCACCAAATACGATCAGGTAAAGGGAAAAACCTAAACAATGTGATCAGGTCGTTGGTGGCAAAATATCATGCCATTCCTGTTGCCTGATTTTAGAACTTGCCCTCTCAAATTTGACAAAGATGTGTAGCCGGGAGGATAGAGTGATAAGAAGCCTAGTAGGCATAAGAAAGAGAGGGGAGGGAGGAGGTCAAGGGGAAATAGCAGTAATAACAAAACAGCAAACTAGATGTGACTAAAGACAGCTAGATCATAATGTGTGTTGGATTAAGACCAGTGATGAGATCCTGTTATAAAAATATTGGTTAACTTGGTGATAATTGGTAACATCATAGTTATTCTGAAATAATGTGTGGCATGCTAATTCTTTAGGTCACAGAATGACCAGTCAGACTGAGCTGCAGTCAAACAACATCTAAGATCCAAAATGCAGCAAATGTCCCAAATCCAGTCTAGTAATGAACGCATGATGTTAAATATAGACCTCCTGATCATGTCAGCGTTTCAGAGTTTTGAGCTGGTAGAGCAGTGTTTTATCTATGAAGCGTTCTTTATATGTGCTTTTTATACAAAAGTGTTTTTAAAAAAATGGTGTTCTTTAAAACTCAGAATTCTTATATAAATATATTAGTAGACATTTTTTGTTTTTAAAAAAGAGCTTATATATAATGTAACTTGAGACGCTGTCACAAAAGCATTCTTGCAACTGTCACACTTTTAATTTTTCAAGGAAGTTATTCCATTTCTTTTAGCAGTTTCTCTTGTCTGTCCCTGGTGGCAGTTTTAATGTGAATTTTACAAGCACTGTGCTATGACAACAAGTGCTTTTCAAGTTAAATGTCTTATATTGATCTTTTGTGAATCATGTGGTAGAATAAAGTAGTTAGCAAGGCTTTTAATATTGATTTTTTATAACTTGTTGAAAAGCACATTACTGGCTTGTGTTTATTTCCGTAGCTGAAGTCCCTGGGTTACTTATGTGGACTTGTATCAGAAAAGGGACCCAATTCAGAGGACCTTAACAGAACAGTTGATCTGTTAGCAGGGTTGGGAGCAGAACGCCCTGAAACAGGTACTATTAAAATTTTACATATTTTATGTAATAACTTGCCATGATTATATATACAATGGCTTCTGTGTTTTAATCATTAGGTGGGGAAAATGTTCAGCAAGGGGAGAGTGTATGTGTTTGTCTATCTGTGTTCATATACGTGCAGTGGATGCCGAGAAGAGGAAAAAATGTAGGATCATCATTCAGTGGCATAATAAGTATTTTAAGTACTTAAAATGGTAAACAAAAAAAAGTCGTTTCCCCTTGATGCCAAGTATAGATTTTTCAGGATGCACTCCATCAGTACTCTGAGGTACCCCAGCGATCACCCTCTAAGTGTTTGAGTAATAATTGTTCATGGTTCCTAAGACAAGCTGAGAATGAAACCGTCTCTGAAAAAATGTGTCTGACATGTTACAAGGTCTATATAGTGACATAATTAGTCAGTACAGGCAGGCCAAGACTTTTTCTGTGTCAGTCTGAGGTGTTTATTCATTTAAAAAGAAAAAGAGAGAGAATACCATAGGTTGAATATTCTAGAATAGGGGTGAGCAACGTTTTTGAGCAGAATGCCAGAAATCCCAGCCTCAAATTGGAAGATGTTGGTGTGCCAGGGGTGGATGGCAGGGGATTTGCAAGGGACCTGATCCTTGTTGTGGCAGCACAGACATGGCCTCTTCCCTGCTATCCACCCCAAGAGGCACATGCCAAGCAAAATGCCTTTATGTGCCACACTCTGCTGGGGGTTGCTGACTCCTATTCTAGAACAATTTGTGTATTTGAATGGTTAAGGGTAGGCTGAGACTTGATCCTACTTTTCAGCTATGATTGTATATGGAAAGGAATCCACAGATGGGACATCTACTTGCATGTTCATTTCAAAGCAGGGTTTTTTTCCCTCTCCTCCTTTATTGTTGACTTGCTCATTTTAGCACATACTTGCATGATATGAAGGAGCTTCTTCAAAAACAAGTTGCAAAATTGCAAGCTTCTTTCCAATATAGTGCGATACTTCACACGGTGTATGACTTCATTCAGATGACCTTAGTAGAGTACAATAAACTTCCTTGACACTGTATAAATCCCTTAGTAGGGAAGCTTGACAAATAGTAACTTTGCCAAGAGCTCTGGGAATGCTAAATACAATCGTGCTTGTGCCTGCTGATTGCGATAGTGCATGTTTAAAAAAATAGTGTTATATTGGAAAGCCTGCATAGTTGCTGTAAGCCATTTGAATTTATAAAGGATCAAGCATAGCATTCAATAAAGCAGATTGTTATAAAATCCCTTAAGAACAGTTTCAAATATCTGAAGCACAATTTACAGGATGGAGATTGACTTTTCCTTGTAGCTATAGGGGAGAGGACTAGGAACAATGGCTTGACTGCAGCAGAAATTTAGCTTGACAGGTAGGAAGAACTTGGAGTGTGAGGATGGTTAACTGGAGCAGGCTATCTAGAGAGGTTGGGGAATCTCCATTCCTGGAAATTTTAGGAACAGAATAGAAAAGACACTTGACTAGGTTTCTTGAGTCAGGGATGATTGTGCCATGAGGCCAGATTAGATGACCCCTTCAACCTCCTTTCCTATGATCCTATACCATGTTAACTGGGCCTTTCTTCATCTTGACTTAGAATTTTAAATAAAATTACGTGACCACATTTGAACTTTTTAAATGTAGCACATCAAATTATTTTTAAATTGTTCTCTCCACTGTAGATTTTAGTGTGGGTAAGTAAATATTTGTCTTGTTTTGTTTCTTTCAAGCTAACACAGCCCAGAGCCCTTATAAGAAACTCAAGGAGGCCTTATCATCTGTAGAAACTTTTGAAAAACACTATTTAGTAAGTATGGTGCTCTGGTTGTTTAAATTGTAGATCAAGAAGAGTATCATATAATCAACAAATAATGTGTAGAAAAAGAATATATTATGTATATTCAGTGTGTTTGAAGCCAATATTTTGAATCCCAGGTACATAGTGGTAATCTTTAATTTTGTCATGTTAAGTAAGTAATCTGACTTTCAAATATGAGCACCCTTATTTGATGATGCCCCATATAAAATTAGGTGCACAAGCTTAATTTCCATGCCTGTTACCGTAGGGCAAGATAGACATGTGCATCTTTAGTGTTTATGCATATATAACTGTTCTTTTCAGAAACCATACATTTAAGAGTCTGGGAGCTGAATTTTTTCAGGAAATGTATACAGCTCATTAGGGCACTTTTAGTTTGAGATTCTTCAGTAAAATTATTTCCATGAGTAGATAGTTCAAGGTAAAATTCTAGTTGAGCTGATGACTGTGACATGTTTGGAGCCAGTGTTTCTGATTGAAAGATAAAGATTTGTGTATCAGATAACCATAACTTGTTGGTCCATGCCAGAGCATCTCTGGTTTTATTAGTAGGGTTGCAGTGTTGTTGTAGCCATGATGGCCTAGGAAATGTATGAGGGAAGGGTTTTTATTTATTTATTATTCATTATAAGGTATTCAATAAAAGATGCCGCAAAAGAGCCTTGCTGTTCTTTTATTGTGAAGCCACGATAACTTATATTTGTGTAAGATAATTTTGTATGAAAAGCTCCCAATCTGAAGGCCATTGACTATAGTAGAAATGTAGCTAGTGAAACTGGCTACATGCAAAGTGTTGTCAGATGTTTAAAAACATGAAAGAACAGAGGTATTTCTGGTTTAATAAGTTAAGTAAATTTTTCCAGGAAACTTGCATTTTAATCTGCGATCTCAAATCAAATAGCACGATTATAAGTTTTTTGTGGCATTTCCTCTGTATACCATGATATACTTTGCAACTGCAAAAACTTGAACAAAATTTAGTGATTTTGTTAAACTTTGAACTGTGTATTAGGATTCTCAGAAATATTTCTTATTTTGTACTTACTCTTTCTTTTACCTTTTAAACAGGATCTGTCCCATGCCACCATTGAAATGTATACAAATATTGGAAGGATTCGTTCAGCTAAACTTGTTGGAAAGGACTTGGCAGAATTTTATATGTAAGTAGATCTCTAAAATGTCTTTTTCTATAAAACAAACCAAGCCTTTTTAATACTGAAAAGCTTGGGTTGTAAGAGAGAGAAGAATTCTGAAAAGAATTTAAAAAAACACATAATTTGTGCTAAGTGTTTTTAAGTCTCGAGTTCTCCTTTCAGCAATAAATAAAAAAAAGTATAATTAATGATGCACTAATTACTTATTCATTCCAATCCAAAATATACTCCAAGAGTAATTAAATCACCTAACCTACCTTGTCTTTACCCTTTTACTTTGCCAGTAGCCTAGGGCGAAAAATCCTCCCTCCATTAGGAAAAGGAGGGGAGCCAGTTCAGGACCCTGCAAAGTAAATAAATTCAGAGCTTTCTATATAGCTACTTATTTAGGTTTTTAAAATCATAATACTTTTGGAGTCCATATCAGGGGTTGTTATAACACTGGATAGGTGACATTCCTTATTTGGATAAGTACTCTGTGGTTAATAAGTAATTGGCCTTCCTTTTTTTATAAATGGGGCTGATAACCTTTGTGTTTCTTGAACCTAAGCTAGTTTGTTTTCTAACGTAATCTCAAGCATATAAAATTTATTTATTTTAGCTATTAATACAAATAAACCAATGCTTTGAGTAAACTTTACGTTGAAGGTAAAGAAAATGCAATAGACAGCTGTTTCCTTGCTTTGAATTCAACTTAGAACATCTGTGAGCTATTAGCCAGTGGTTGCATTGGATTTCTGTTTTCAGATGCAATTTAAGATGCGTCTTTTGATTTATATAACAATTTTTTGTTTGGGTCCTGCCTACCTTGGAAACTACCTTTTTAAAGCAGACATGGCAATACAGCTGAGTTCAGCTGAAGAGATTTCATTAATGTTTCCCAGGTTTATATTTCAGGAAGCTGAAGGGGGGTAGTGGGGGGTTTGGGGTTTTTTTTCCCCATTTTGGGTTCTTGTACTTGTTCTCCATGGAAATCCACCAGAGCCAATCTGACCTAGCTATAAAGTGAAGCTGAGCAAGTCACTCTGGGTTTTTGCCTAAAGGTAATAGTTCCATATTATCCCTTAGTTTCCCTATTTTGCAATTATAATTGATATTCTCTCAAGTATTTCAGTTTTGGAGTTCTTAAAGTTCTTAAAGTTTGTTGAATGAGCATATTTTTAATAAAATGCAAGAAATTTGAAACAAAGTTGCATCACATGATGTTAGGGAGCGGGGAACCTTGTTTTGTCTTTTGCTGAAGGCAGATTTGAGTATACAGCCTTTTGTAGGCATAGTATCAGTAGTGTAACAAAGGGTGGGTGAAATGGGCACTGGTCCTAGGTACTCATTTAAAAGGGATGGCAGAAGAGCAGCTCCTGGGGTGTCTCATGGTGCTGCAGCAGCTCCATAAAGCAACTGTAGCAGCAGCTGCCAGGTGTGGGGACTTCAAGCCACTGCTGTAGCAGCAAAACAGGCAAGAGTGGGCAAACTTCTCCATACCAGTTGTATCCATTAACTTTGAGGGCTGCCTCCCCTCCTTCTCCCCCCACCTCATCTCCTCTTTCCACATAGCATTTTGTCCATGGTGCAAAAGTTGCTAATGACACCTCTGCATTATCTAATATTGCTAACTACAGCTCTCTTTGCTTGGGTGAATTGTATAAATGACTACTCTGTGTGTGTAACACGTATGTCCATCAATAGATAAATATTGGTTATTTGGGGGGAGTGTACATGCACTTTGCAATAATAAGTGTGTGTGTATATTATACTACTGATACTATGCTTACAGAAGGCCCTATACTCAAATCTGCTTTCAATGTAACATTACAAGACAAGGTTCTCCTCTCTAACGTTGTGCGATGCAACTTTGTCTCAATTTCTTGTTTTATTAAATGTGCTCGTTCAAGCTTTAAGAACACCAAAACTAAAATACTGGAGAGAAAATATTATTTAATTGCAAAATATTTGTGTCTTATCTCTTAGTTTCCCCTATTGCCTTTAGACAAAAACCTGAGTCGTGTGTGTGTGTGTATATATATACAGCTGCCCACCAATAATGGTATATTATCCACAAAACTAATGACATGATTATTCCTAGCAGTATGATCTGTGAAGTGCATGTGGTAGTACTTAGTTAGAGAAAAATGGCTACTTTTGTTAATTTGCTAGCATTTGCTTTTTAAAAAGCATGTGTTAGGTTTTGTGGATATGGTCAGTTAGTTGCACTAGATCATTTGTAAACCATTTTTTTTTTTCCCCCCCCCGTATTTTCTAAGGAGGAAGAAAGGCCCACAGAAGGCAGAAGTCTATCTTCAAGGAGCTTTGAAAACTTACCTTGCTGAGGGCTGGGCATTGCTTATAACGCATACAAGGAAGCAGTTGGCAGAATGTCAGAAACACCTTGGGCAAATTGAAAAGTATCCTCTGTCAGCCAAACCTGAAAATCTCATTGGAGTGCAAATGATAACCTATTTTCCAAGTTAATTTTCAGTTCAGTTTTAGGACGGAGATCAATCAATAGGCAGTGAGATGCAACCATTAGAGATTTCTACAATCCATTCTTTCTTTAAAACCTCTTTTATGGGTTTTAGTTGACCTGTTCTCCACTTAAATGCCTGAGTCTTTGAAAAAGAACTGACAAAGCAGAGATAATATGAAGCATTTTATTAGGGTAAAAACTGTAAAAATTTAATGGTCTTTTCTGTTTATACCTGTGGAAAGGATAGTCTGGCCCTATGGGCACTTATACACATACCATTTTGTCCTGTGATACACCAGAGTTCAGAATCAATTAATCAAGTCTGCTCCGCACGTAAGCCATGTACATTGCACTGCAGTGTGTAGTTGTATAAGTGGTGAAATGCGCATCAGCATGCAGAAAATGACAGCGGTGCACTTTTGATCTAAAGCACTTCCAATGTGTTTTAGTTCAAAAGTGTGCTGCCGCCATTTTCTTGGCACTGATGCACATTTCGCCACTTATGCAACTGTATGTGCTGCAGTACTGGATGCTTTTAAAAGCACCTGGTGGTATGGTGCAAATGTGTACAAATGTCCTATGTTGCTTGCTTTTTTGAGCCAGTAAATGTTGCGTTAGATATGCTTACTGCATATAAATGTACAGTCTGGATTTAGTGGGTTGTCCTCCTACAGTGGTCCCTTCCTGCATTTAATCTACCATATGTTTTGCTAAGATGCAGTATATAGCATGTTGTCTTGTGTTTTAAACCTGAACATGAGAATTCAAGTCCTTTACTTTATTCCTAGCTTTGCCTTTGTGTGCTGTTTGACAAATTGTATAAAAGCTCTTTGCCTCAGATTCCTAATTTGACCAAGATCCTCACCAAAGGTGCTATATAAATGCAATGAATTTATTGCAAGGTACTGTGATTTCTGGCAGAGATCGCTTTGCTTTCTCTAAAGTTTGGACAAAGTTGTTTTTTTGGTTTTTTTTTATCTTCTCACTTCATGGTTTGTTTGGTTTTTTTTTTTTTATTCCTTTCCTACAATTAAACCTTAGGTAGCCAAATCTTGATCTAGTTCATGTTTTGTTAATGTTTCATAGTTGTGAGCAAAAACTAGTTCCTTTCGAGAACAGGATGGTTTCTTCTTTAAATTTTCTGGCTTCACAGTGCCATGAAGTACTTCCCTATCTATGATAACTAAGGTTACAGATCAGGTTATTAACAGAACAGGTAGATTTTTAAATGGCTTTTGTTGTGCTAACACAGTATGTTCCTGTGTAGCCTAATGAATAGACCTGAGAGTAATGTCACTTTAATTTGATATGTATATCATAATCCATAGCTTAAATTATTTTGGTATAAAATAATACATATATATTTTAGATTTCAACTATGGTTTATGATCATATTGTATCAACATTTACAGTTACAACTGAATAGGTTAATTCAGTTAGCTATCTATAGTTACTTACTGAAACGGAGTGCAACTTAATCTCTTTAACAGTACCCGTGAACAAAAAATGCAGTCATCTTGTAGATATTGAGGAGTTTGGTAGTGCTGGTACGTGAACCTTTTATGCAAGGCTATCCTCATACAACCTCCAGAAATGAGTGCAGCATTTTTAAGTCACCTCTGGATAATGGGTTTTTTTAAGTACTTAGTTACTGAAGTTGCTTCTGAAAATAAGACCTAGAAGCTGATGTTAAGGCTCAGGTTTTTTTTTTCAGTTAGTTCTAAAGTGAATAAGGCTCCAAATCATGTTAGTGCTTTTGAAAAACTCTTCTCTGTTTCAAAGCATACTTTTATGAAAAATGCTTCTTAACCAGTAATAATGCAGTCTTGGTAAACAGTAGAGTAAGTTTTATATCCATAGAAGCCCAGGAGAAATGTATCTATATCTGTAACTAGTTGTATATAGATACAGATGTACATAATTTAGTTATGGTAAATGCTGCTGCTAGAGCTGGCAGATTAACCAGATCTGTGAAGGCTAGAGGTCTGTGCACCAAATGTGTAGTGCATATCAATAAATTAGATTGTAATAAAATGCTAGAGTTTTATTTTAAATAGTGGGCAATGTAATGCATCACTGTTTTGGTCATTCAGGGTTTTTTTTTTTTCTGTAGTTAGTTTAAAAAGAGATTTTTTTACTTAGTAATAGGTTTTTATATGACAGGCTGGCATTTTTTTATATAGCAAAATGCAGATTAACTATGAAGCATAATGAAAAGAACACTTATTAAATGATCTTCAGTCAAATGAAAAGATGTTTCTGTATGAGGCTTCAGTGACGGTAAACCTTTTACTGTTTTCATTTCTAGCAGGACTTTTGGTTAATAGTGAAACAGCTCTAGAGTTTAGAAAAGCAATTGCAGATCTCTTTCCACTAAAATATTTGTTAAATATACTGCTGTTTCCTCACATTTCCTTAACTTGACGTGTCAGCTATCTTCAAACAAGTAGCCTTTTAGCTGCTGATAATCACTTAACAGAAGATGAACGTACTCACTTCTGCCAAGAAATACTAAATTTTGCCAATCAACAGACAGAGGGCCAAGGTGAGACTGGTTTTTTAAATATTTGACCATAAAACTTCAGCTCCAGTATGTCTTTTTCTTCCACCCCTCAGAAGAAAGGGTCTTTGTGATCATGGCTTATTTCTTGCTCCATATATAGCTTCTGGACTAACATTACAGCATTTCTTACTACAGTAATCAAGTATTATTTAATTTACTTTGGCTCACCAGAGAACCTTGTTCCATTTCTTCCACGGGATCCAGAAAAAATTTCAAAGGTGGTTGGGGTGTTTGGCAGCAGTGCTTCCCCCATACTGTCCTGTACCTATATCTGCCCTATTGTATCTGGTAACTGATTTACAGTGGGGGAGCAGTTCTGGGAATGGTAGCTGTGGCAGAACCTTGTGGGGTAGGTGGGACAAAGTCTTTGCTACAACCCTCATCATGGCTATATTTAATGGCAACTTTGCTGATACTGAAGTATGGGCTGACTGGAGGTTGCTGGTAATTTAAGAACTCCCTTTTTCCCCATATTTTTATGCCTCTTGGTGTCTATGCAGCATCTCCGTTCTTGTCTATGACTTGTTATGTTGATATTTTCTCACTCTCTTTCATGTAGTCCTATAGTTTTCAGCTCTTCTCAGTATAGTCATATTTTTGCAAAAGTATACCCTCATCCCAAGAAAAAGGTAGACAGTAATGTTTAACTTTCTGATGACATTAGCTCCAGTTGCTTTAAAGCTGGCTACTTTTATCTTTGGTTATGAAATAGTTCTGAATATGAATAGTGTTACCAGTTGGAACCATGTTGTAATTGCAGGCAGACCCAAAGGTTCTTGGATTTTCATCATTTTGCTCCTGGAGTTGTTGAAGTGCTACTTGTATATGGCATAGAAATAAAAGAGTATACTCCCAGTTCTGTGGAGTTTTGCAACTTTTAAAGTAAACTAATTTTTTGGGTCCTCAACATGAGCTTCTGTGGTGATAAGCATATTTCTGAGAGAGGGACAGTGATAAATAACTCTTTTATACTATAATACTGTATTCTATTCCTAGCTTTTGATGTTTTGTAAACTGTTATTAAAGAATTTAGTGAATTTTCTTAGGTTTTCTGTTTTAGCTTTCTAATCTTTCTCTGTCGGTTCTGGTTTGCCCACCAGAAATAGTATTTATTAGACTCGTGAGTCTATGTTTAACAATACTGGAGGATAATAAGCTAACTAACCTGTCTGAATACAAGAAAGTGTCTGCTACTGTCTACTGCCTCTGTTAGGGCAACAATTGTTCATTCTTTCCTGACTTGTTTGCACTGCTTGATTTGCTTGTCTAACTTTTCATCCCACTGGCTGCAGCTCCACATATAGTTCCCCCTTTTCCCATGGGGGGGGAAAAGATCCCAATAGATCTTGTCCCACTTAGTGAAGAGAAATTATAAGCATTTGTATCAATTTTGGCACGGGGCATTTTTTTAAATTTCTAAATTAAAAAAAGTAAATGGAACATCATCAATGGCAGAGTAGAATAAAATACCTGTTTTTCTGTATTTCCAGGTGAAAAGGTTATATTGTCTATGCATTCCTTTGCACAGTTGAAAACGCTACACTTTGACCCGCCAAATGCTGTGGTCCATGTGGGTGGAACATTATCTGTTGAGCTGACTTTGTTGAGCCAAATGCCCATCCCAGTCCAAGTGGATCAGATTGCTATCAATGTTCACTTCAGCATTGAGAAAAATAGCTACCGGAAAACAGCTGAATGGCTCACCAAGCACAAAACATCCAATGGTATTATCATCTTCTCAAATGAGGTTGTAGGCTTTCCTTTATCAAGAAATAACTTACCAGCATTGGAATTACATGAAATGTATGAAAGGAGCCCCTCAGATAACTCTTTGAACACAACGGGAATCATCTGCAAAAATGTGCACATGCTACTAAGAAGGCAAGAGAGCAGCTCATCTCTGGAAATGTCCTCAGGAGTGACCCTGGAGGATGGGGCTCACATGTTAAAATGTAGCAATTTAATACTGGAACCAGGGATCAATAAAATAACATTCAGAACTCAGGTATGTTTTTACAGTTGAGTGAATATAACACTCATGAAAGAAGAAATAAAAGTACTGTCTAGAAAAGGGCATAATATTGGACAAGTAGTATCAGTATTGCATCTCTGCTTTACTGATGCAGCTCAACATCATCTTCCAGCCTTCATTCCTGTTTTTCTAGACTGAAGAGAAGATAATTGCCAAAAATGGGTAACTTTGAAGGAGTGCACGTGGGAGCTAAAAGTGAGCCCGTCAAATTCATGTTATTGTTTATTTGGTTATTGCTTCCATGAAAATAAAACCAGCAACTAGCATTGAGACAAATATTGCATCTCTCTCCCAACGGCAGTGTTCATTGTCAAGCATAATCCTTAAAAGTAAGGTCATCTGGTTTCATAGTTAGCTTTCCTGGAAAGTTTTGGGAGAGGGGGACATTTTTTGTAATGTAATCCTCCTGCGGGTAACCTCTGTAGCATCTGCTAGACTTAACTGGAGCAAATAAATATTTGTTATTGGTTGCTTCATTCCAGAGTTTGATGAGATTTTGTTGATTTAGTAGCTGTAGCAAACCTATTGCATAACAAACTAAAAAACATAAATACCTTTGCAAAGTTAAGCATTTGACACTGGAAAATGTCAGAACTGAAATTGTCTTTGCAACTTTGGTCATTACAATAGCCTTTAATTACATTACAGGCAACCCCTGCTTAGCATGGTTTCACTTAGCACTATTTCACTATAGTGCTCATTTAAAATTAATACCTAATTTCACTTAGCGCTGAGTCAGTTTTGCTATAGCGCTCAGCAAAGCAGCAGTGGCAGCAAGAAATGGTGAGTGACAGTGAGTGGGTGGGCTCCAGCAGGGGCAAGGGGTGTGAGGAGAAGCGGGGGCGGCAAGAAGCAGCAAGTTGGGAGGAGGGGGGCCTGGAAGCATGCGTGCGGGGCCCCTGCCAGAATGCCGGAGCCAGCAGGAGTGTGAACTGTGGGCTAGCACGTGGGGCCAGAGAAGTGGTGTTGGGGAGAAGCAGCAAGTGAGGGTCCCTGTGGTGCTGGAGCCGGCAGGAACATGGGCCGTGGGCTGGCACATGGAGTGGCCAACAGGCAGGCAGAGTGGTGGGGAGAGGCGGCGGCGATAGTAAGAAGCAGTAGTCACCTATTTTTATTTACATTAATGCCCATGGGGAAAAGAGTTTGGCTTAACACGGTTCCACTTAATGCTTGGTTTTCCCGGAACCAATTAAGAGCATTAAGCGGGGTTTGCCTGTATTGCATACCGTTTTTCTTTTCTCACAGGATCCTGGCTTATTCACTGCAGAAGATGGAAGGTGTGTAGTGAACTAGGCAGGGACCTGCAAGAAGAGAAATAATGCTGTTAAGACAAATGGGTGCCTACCTAGGAGAATGGGGTTGTATTTCTGGCTCTGCTGCTGTTTTATGTGCTTGTGGTTTTGATGGTAGGAAGTTGTTTACACCAGAATTATTACATGAGGTTGCTTATTACGCGTGCTTTATTTTGGGGTGCCTAGTTTGACTAATTGGGCCTTTCAGACATTCGAAGCACTTGACCTCCAATTCTATGTGCAGTTATAAGTGCCTTTGTAGTGGAAACATGCCTTGTAGCGGTAAGGCACTGTGGACCCATGGGATAACCATATGAAGACTGAAAGTGTTGCCCATTTGTCTAAAAATCTGTTCATAAAGCAGATGTGGTAATTTATACACACTTCTGAGGGGATGTGGATTGGGAGAAGTAATTGCACAGTGTTTTAAACATTTTAAAATACTTGTGCAAAACGCTAGGTATTCTGAAAAATAGGTTCTCCATTTTGGGCACCCAGTGCAGGGACTTTTGCAAATGTTTAGCTTTAATCACCTTGGCTGGATCAAGACATGCAGGCAAACGTCTTTTGTAACACCACAAACTGCCCAAGTTGCATATTAATCAATGCACCACTAACTTGCAGCACAGAGCCAAAGTTTGCTACTAGGATTTTCTGATAGTGGGGGGAAAAAGCGGTGCAACCCCCACCAAAGTGGCAAGCACTGGGACAAATGGGAGAGCAGGCAGTCCAGGGCTGCCTGCTCTCCCATCTCCCTGTACTGTGGAGCCCCCATGTGGAGTTACTCTGTGCCCCAGCCAGCTGCTCTGACTGGCTGGGGTGCAGGGTGCCTTGAGGGGAAGTAGGCAGCCCTGGGCTGGCTGCTCCTCTGTCTCTGCGTGCCTCAGCACAGACGAGACAGGGGAGCAGGCTGCACTGGGGCACAAAGTAGCGGCACAAATTTGTGCTGCTGCTCTTTGTGTGAATACCTCTGCCCCATGTAGACGTGGCCCTTGTGTGCTTCAGTACAAACAAAAGCCCTCCAAGTACCCCATACCTGCTTAAGAGAGGTGTCCTTGTTAATGTTGGTTAGGGTAACTTCCAAACTGAGGGGTGCTGCTATAGGAAGAACTATGCTATAGGTGCTAGAGAGCGAGAGAGCTGTATTCCGCACAGCATCCGGATGGTATGCAGTGAACAAAGATTGAGGAAAGAAAGTACAAGGAAAAGATGCAACGTGAAGGGGGAAAAGGGTACTGTGAAGAAAAACTGTTTTTTGTCTTTATAAACCTCACACTTTAGTTTTGGCATTTCCTAACTTGTTGGTACTTAACTTTACAAACTTTATATAGAAATGCCTGAGAAGGAGCATCAAGTTTAGGTATGTGGGTGATACCCAAGAACCAGAAGATTAGCAATGCTGGTCATGAAATTTCTTCCAGTGTTCTCATTGCGTATTTCAGTTGCTCCATTTCTCCTGCAACTCTCATCTTTCACATTTCTGTTCCTTTTTTCTTATTGTCTGTCTCCGTCTCAAACTGTGACATTTTCTGTGAAGCCTGTTAGTGAATGCAAAGTTATTCTGCTCTCTGCCTTCCCTTTTCACGTTCCTGCAGCATGAAGTATTAGAGATGCTCACTGTGGAGCAGGCTGCCACTGGTGTCAGCTTGTATGGGTAGAGCTTAACCTACTGAAGATGGGAGTTCATGTTGGTGCAGCAGGGGCTTTACCTGACCCCTGGCATCTGTGTGATGCTTGCACTGCCTGTGGACCTAATCATTAGGGTTTCTGGTTTTGTTTTTTTTTTTTTTTTTTTTTTTTTTTTAATACCTCCTAGAAGGGAGCAGAAGACTGTTCCCACAGAATATGGGTCGTATGGATGGAGACTACAGAATGGGGTTTTAGAAGAATGACTGCTGCAAATATTTGATCTTTGAGAATTCTCAAGTCCCACATCTGTGAGGGACCGGCAGGGGACTTTATGCTGAAGGGAAATCAGCACGGGTTTGTAAAGGGCAGGTCATGTCAGACCAGCCTGGTCGCCTTCTATGATCAGGTGACCAAATCCATGGATGCAGGCGTCTCTGTTGACGTAGTCTTTTTAGACTTCAGGAAGGTGTTTGACACGGTCTCTCACCCCATCCTCATTAAAAAGATGGGGAGCTGTAGCATTAACCCCTACATGGTTGAGTGGGTCAGAAACTGGCTGACGGGGCGCTCCCAGAGAGTGGTGGTGGATGGGTCGTACTCGACCTGGAGAGATGTCAGCAGCG
>JAGPOW010003316.1:44266874-44298755 GCA_030014935.1 Caiman crocodilus
AGTAGATTAGATAGGTACTTGGCTGGGGTCCTGTGACCCTGGCACTCATTCCTGCCATTGGTGGGGGGTCAGACTAGATGGCCTGCTTTAGGCCCCTTCCGACCCTAGATACTATGATACTATGATAATTGGATCCAAGGCTAAGGAATCGGATGAGAAGGCTTTTAGGGGCTTAATGTACACAATCTCTTTTGGCATTGTCAGTAGGGCTACTTCTACAGTTCAGAAGATTGCTTCAAGATGTAATATAAATGAGCATAATTTTATGATTTGAAATTGTTTAGCTAGATCTTCACGGTACAGGCATACATTTCTTGTGGTCATTATTGTAGGAAGGACAGCCTATTTTCTCTTCTTTAATTTTGCAGTCTCTCTCCCTAGTAAGGGAACATTAAAAGGAATTTATGCTCCATTAGCATGAAGAAATCCCAGCTTCCTTTAGAGTTGCACAAAGCAAACGCTACTTTCTCTTGAGAGAATTTCAGTTTCTAGAACTTCCTCAGCAATGTTATCCAAGTAATATGACATAGTCATAGCTTCCTTAAAAATACATTAGATATATTGGACTTTAAAATAACACAGTATTTTGAGACGTTGATATCTCTTGCTAGGTTATGTAAGAGGTGAAAGAAATAAGGGATTACAGAATAGTTCTCTTATGTTTGTGGATACAGCAATCCGTTGCACTAATGAAGGACAGGAAATGTCTACCTTCATATGGGATGTAGATGGAATTAGCCAGGGGTGGGGGGGATCTTTAACATATCAAGCCAACTTTGTAGTGATTCTTTTAGCCAGCTTACAGAACAAACCTCCTTAAATGTACTTGTTCAAGTGTTATGCAGATTATTTCTGCTTTGGCTGCTAAAAATTGCTTGGGATTTAAATGATAGGAAATCTCTCATTATCTTAGTTGATAATAGGCATTAATGTGTATTTACTAGCCAAAAAAGTTTAAAAAAACTGATAAGGCTTTGGGACTGTAATGTAAAGCAAGTACAGTACCACTGACTTCTAGTTGAAAAGTTGAATTTTCACTGTCTGTGACATGTTCACTGTGACTGTATTTTAGTGCTTTGAGTTAGAAACAGCTGTGTATTTGTTACTTTCACAACTGATAGAGTGTGATATGGAACAGATAATATATCTTTGCCAAATGTTCTTAAACATTATACAAAGTTATTTGGAAAACGTGTTCAAAATACTGTTGATCTCCAAGAGGCTAACATTTTTCTTCTGTTCCATTTGGATGTTCAAGTGCTCCAGTTCTTTTTTTGAGGGATAAATAGGTGGATCATTTCAGCTTTTTAAGTTTTTCTTTCCACTTTTCCCAAAATTTCAATTCTGCCATGAGGGCAGAGTAATACTAACAAATATCTATGCACTCTCTTTGCTATTCAGTAAGAAGCCTCCTCACAGGAAAAGTGGTGAGGGAAGTGGGGGGCAGAAAAGGAAACAACCTTCCCATTCCCAGATTTTCAAAAAGGTTGCTAAGACAGACCACATCAAGAGTTGAACAGATATCATCTGAAAGCCCATGTACTAATGTATAGCTTTCTTTATAGTATCCCATCTGCCTCCCCCATTATAAATATAAAGTATCCCACATTTTGTTGAAGATTTGGGATACTTTGAGATAAATGTATTACTCAGACATGGGTGCCTCTATGAAGGAGGGGGAAAAGTGAGAGAAACCAGTGTATACCTTGATTAAAGGCTGTGCCTAACTCAGACGTTGTGGGTTTTTATTCATGCCACGGAAACAAACACATTTATCACTGCCTGGTAAAAACCATAATAATGGGTATAATTTACATGTCGAGGCATCTAAAACGTAGATATAAATACATAAAACACTGTAGACTGTGACTGCTCTGGTAGGTCCTTCAAATAACTCTTAATCTATTTGAATCAGCAATGCTTGATATTTCTGTACGTTTGTTCCCGAATCAAATGGATAACATCCCTACAGCTGTACCTTAGAAAGTGGAACCCTTTATGGAAAACATTTTCAATAGATATTTATTTGAGGGTGGGGGGGGAAGCTATTTTAAGGGACCTTTTAAGAACCATTTTGTGGATTTCTTTCACTTCTAATTTCTATTAATCTCTACAAGGATGGACGTAATGGGTTTAGAATTTTTTCCCCCCAACTGTTATAAGTTCTTTGGAAAGAGAGGTTTTACTCTAGGAATATGAAGTCATAATTACTAGCTTTGAAAAACCTCCATTTTAAAAAATATTTTCTCTTCAAAGGCCAAAGAACCTGGGACATACACGCTCAGGCAGCTGTGCATGTCAGTAAGAAAAGTGCAGTTTGTCCTTCCTCATATTTACCCAATCGTGCAGTATGATGTATATTCTCAGGAGCCTCAATTAAAAGTGGAGCCATTGACAGGTAGGTAGACTTGGAATGCTGATGCTGTGTTGATGTTAGTTTTGCCTTCTCACTGCATGATGTGTTTTCCTTTTTCATTTAATCTAGAATGAGTTACCTTGCTCTCTTACAGCCCTCGCTTTTTTTTAAACTTCTAGTGAGAATGAAATTTATATCTGTGAGTGTTCCTCAAATTATCAGTTACATTCTTTAAGTTAAATGACAGCGAGTTTTGGTTCATTTCAGAGTCTGGATTAGTCATGAGGAATATTTGTGTGGTTTCAAATGATTAACTGGAGTATGATCTTGCATCGCTGGAGGCTATTGATTAGGAGACTTGAATATTGATCTAAGGGCATCATTGACTCTGATTATCTTACTGATTGTTTTGTGCCACTGCTTATCTTTTAGCATTTAGAAAAATCAATAGAGGCCCTGATCTAATGTTCTTAAAATCAATACAGAATCTTTCTATTGAATTTAGAGAGAGATTAATTATTATCTAATACAGGTCTTGCCATCACAGTGTTTGAAAACTTTCCAGGTATGAGAGATTTTACTGGTGAGGTCCCTAGAAGGGTTTGTGAAGTTTTCTGCTTAATTATCTTCTCTTGTATAAGAGGCTGTTCTTAGGTTCTGCTCTTTTTTTTTTTTTTTTATAAGACGTTAGTTTTCCCTTTCTTCCCACAGCTCTCCCTGCCACCCCCCATTTGGATTATCGTGGGAAAACTTTCTCAGAGAAGTATCTTAAAATGCATCTTAAAGGCTTAATTTGCCTGTTTCTGAGAGCATATTCTCAGCTGAACTTCCTTGATTGAAAACACTTTGGGGATATTGTCACTGCAGTTAATGTAGACACATCGGAACTAGGTAGCTCAGGTACTGGTAGCAGCATAGTTAGGCTGGATGGAGCATAGTGTGCACTATCTAGCCTGTCCAAGAAGTTGGGAAAATTTTGGGGTGGCTCACCATTACACCAAATCGTTCTGACAGCTCTATTACTAGCAGAACACAAGCTAAATAGTTTATGCTTGGGTATATGTCTACGTGAGCCAGACTCACTGCAGTGACAGACTTTGTCCCCAGATGAAGAGCAGCAGCAAAAATTTAGATGAAAGCAAATTGCCCCAAAGTTGGTGGCTGAGACTCCTTATGTTTTTGGATGACTTCTACAATGAACATGCCCAAGTAAAAAAAAAAAAAAAAAATTACTTATAGATATCTACAGATAAACTTTTAACAGACAACTTTAGTCGTTTTAATAAGAGTCCTGGGATAAACTAACAATGTTTGTTTTGATTTTATTTAGACAGCCTTTTGGCTGGTATTCCTCAGAAGGTGAAATTCACCGTGACTACTGGCCATTATGCCATGAAGAATGGTGATACTCTACAACTTAGTAATGCTGATGCCATGCCTATTTTGTACCATCCAGAGAGCAAGGCAGTGATCTGTTCCAATACTAGGGGTGAGCAACAAAGCCAGCATTTAATGATCTGTAACCAATCTGAAAATTCAGGAGTCGTCTAAAATATCGTGCGTGTGTAGCAGTGCATATCAGCAAAGTAGTATTTGAAACTTAAGAACAGGGCTGCCATAATATTCAGTGACCACCATCAATTAAGTATGCTTTGGATTGCAACTCGTATTTCTGTGCACGTGAACTTCTTGGAAGTCTGAGTCCATCCCTACCATCTCTGTTTTTGGAAATAGCTTGTAGATGTGATCAGTTTGTGTTAGATTTTTCAGGTGTTTTGTTGCTGTAGTAAAGACTAAATATACTCTGAGAGGGGTTATTTGATACACTGTTGGCTAATCACTGGAAAATGTAATTTGCTTAACAGATGACTTCTAGTAGTGTGTTCTTACATGGGGCTGCACAACAAAGGAAGTCTGATAGCAAGTCCAATGATCTTTCAGAATTGTCATTAGATCATCTTTTACCAGAAATTGTAGTTCATTCAAGTTACAGGGTTTGCCTCATTCTATCGAGCTCAGACTTAGCATACTTTGAGTTTTCTTTCAAGCCTCCATCACCTGTGAATTGAGTTTTCATTGTGAGTGGTTGAGTTCTTGAGGCAGTTCTCCTTTAAGATGAAGTGAAACCTTATTCCATCTGTTATTTGTCTTGGCTCTCTGGGTGCATCTACACGAGATGCTATCTCACTGTAGTAATGAGCATTGGCAGGCACAAACCATGATGTCAGTGCTACATTGCCTTAGCGACAAGCAAGCTATGTCGCCGTAGCATCTAAAAATAACTGCGTGCTGTTGGGACTGCGAAGTAAGTACTAAATGACTGCAGTACCAAATGCAGTCAGGGGCACATGTAAACACACCCTCTGAGTAGAGGCCAGTGTGTGTTTTTGGGCATAGCTAAGGAATAGCGAGGGATACTCAAGTGAATTGTGATTTACCTTTTTGCATTGCCTGGGTGAGGCATTACCAATACCCAGGCTGTACTGTAACAAATTTAGATTTATAATTTCAATTTAAAAGAATGTTTACATGCTACAAATAATCTTAGTGCCCAAGAAAATGAAAATATTTGCTTTTTACTAGCCATAGTTTTGTTTAAGCAGATGAGACCCCAGCTTGTCCCAGAGCTCTGGTAGTGTCGTCTTAGTCCTCTTCGAAAGCTACTGAAACTTATATGTAAAAGCATAAAATGGATTTAATAGTCCAAATAGGGGAGAGATTACAAGTAGGATGTATAGTCTCATTGAGTATAATGCTGTATTGCAGTATGTTACTAATGTACTAATTCTTACTAATGTCTGTACACAGCCTCATATTTTTAGTAATGTAAGTTTTTCTGAAATGAAAAGAATGATGTAAAAAGTGGTGTGAGACAAGCAGTGACTCTGGGAATGCTAAATTTGGCAGGTGGACATACTGAAGGAGTTATCTTTATATAACCCCTTATGACTAATATCAATGTTTTCTTGAACACTGGAGTCGGAGTACCAAGGCAGGTTTCAGACTGTCCTCCATAGTATGAGATCAGGCTTTATCACAGGAAGTCACTGTCGAGCTCTACAGGGTAGCCTTATAACCATCATCTACACAGATATAGCTCTTAGATGCTACAGATACCTTTAAGTTTAGGGTTCCAGTTAAATCTGAGAAGGTATTTCTAATTTTTTCAGTGTATGGTTTTATAATTTAATAATTGGAGAATAAAAATGGTGACAGCGAAGGAAAGATTTTAGTCTAAAACTACTTTTTCTCTCGTTACCCACACTCTTGTAGAGAGAGTTTCACAGTCAACACTAATGATCCAATCTTCTGAAAAGATCACAAGCATTGCATTGCCAATGGCTCCTGCATATCACGTGATTGAATTTGAACTAGAAGTTATGTATTTGCCATCAGCTCCAGTAGTTGCAGTGGAAAGAGAAAATCTGATAAATAAAGACCTGCACAGAAAAAGCAAAGAGAAGCAGAAAGCAGACAACTGTATGGCAACAGTTGACCAAAAAGTAAGCTGACATGTTTCTTTTATTAATAAGTAAATGAATGACCAAGGTCTTATATAGATTAAAATGTAAACATCTATGAGCAAAGGGGTAGCTAGTTTGCTACCTCTCTTAACATTCAAATGTTAGTTTGAAGTCAGGCAAGAGGGGAGTAAGGGGCAGTGGCTTTAAGTCAGGGTTGGAGCTGTAGCTGCAGGGGCTTCCTGCCCCCACCCCCTACCTCCCCACTCTTTATACTCTAATCCAAAAAGAAGAGCTCCTCCTCATCCCCATGTTGAATGGAGGGGAAGAAACCTTGTCTTGGAGTTGAGTAAACATGGTGTATACCGAGAGCATAAGTTTCCACTGAGTGAGCTTGAGTTCATGAAAGCTTGTGCTCTTTATATATCTTGGTCTGTAAGGTGCATATCTACCCTGCCTTCAGTATAAGCTTCTGGTAGCTTAAGGGGTATAAAAACAAGTCAAACTATGGAAAATAAACAGATGTACAGATCATCAGAAGTATGTGCAGAAATGTACACATGAATGGTTCTCCATCACCAAATACTTGCTGGTTTGGGACACTCTTATCCAGATATTTTGTCCACAAGTCAAGTAACAATTTGGTCACTAGTAACACCAGTAATTATAGTTTCTCCTGATTTTCATTAGATAGCTGCTCTCTCTGCCTGCACTGCATGCCTGAACCCTACTGGGATATTGCTTCCCTGTTAGCTAAGAGAGAGTGTGCCCTTGCTGAATCAATAACACCATTTTCTGAAATGGCACAGAGTTAATAGAATGGTTCTGTTCCGTGTTTCTCACTTTTCACTCTTTTTGTAACTAAAAATCAGCACAGTATGCTATGATGGCTATGTGAAGGATGACAGTTTGTTAAATAAATTGTGGATTGGTGAGCTTCTTCACAAATTGTAGTGTTTGAAGAGCAGGGTGGCAGAAGGCAGGGGTTGTTTTGGATTTCATAAACAGTAGGTGTGACGAAGAATAGACTTTCCTGCTTATATAAAGAATATTATTTCAGTTAATTGGCATACAGTTTGTTTATACATTCAGGGAAATCAGCAGTCAGTTCAGGAAAAGCACTTGTCTTGAACCTCTGTGCTTATTTAAAGTACAAGTCTGTCACCCGTTACAGCATGCTTATGGTTATTGGTTATGTTACCATTATTTATTTTGATATTGGAAAAAAGTTTCCAATTACTGCAGTAAGATGCTGTTGATATTTTCCAGCCTTCAAATTGGTGTGAAGTCATAGGTTCCCCAGATACATTTAGCTTAGGAGTTGAAACTGGAGAGCAACAAAGCTGTATGTCTGCTTTTCATTCCAAAACAGCAACAATACACCTCAGACCTCCAGTTCTCTTTGGATTTTTGTTTGAAATAAAAGTTTGTTTTTTTTGTTGTTTTTTTTTTTTTTTTTTTTTTGGATGCATTCAGTTTCATTGATCAAGACCAAAGTTTTCCAATAAGTCTTTGGATGTTTGGAAAATTGCAAACTTAAATCTGCAATTGAACAGCACAAATGAAATCTTTTGTTTCTGTTTCTTCAGGTAACCATCGATTGTCCTTGGTCAATCTACTCCACCATTATTGCACTAACATTCAGTATACCTTTTAATGCCAAACATTCCTTACTATCAGCTGGCAAACGGTAATGTGTTTGTAAAATATTTATGGTCTCTTTTCCCCTACAAACTGTAGAAGTTAACATTCCATTGATATTCTGTGTGTAATCGTCAAGGTGTGTGTGGGGTTGTTTTTGTAAGTTACTGGTGGTTTTGTAAGATGGTGATTTTTTTTGTTGCCATCTTTTATAAAATACCCACCTAAAGGTATTTTCCCTCCCACACCATCAGCAAAAGAACAAATGCAGATCGGCAGTATAGTTTAGTCTTGCAGACATAGGCTAACCTGGTCCACCTTTTGCTCTTATTTCAATTGAGACACAGTAAAAACAAATCTATGTAGAAAATTAAGTGTACTGTAGCCCTGCTTTTGCAAATTTGTAGATTACAACTACTGAGTAGACAAGGAAAGAAATGCAATATATACTGGCTATTGTTTCTAATCTTGCTTGAGGTATGCAGTTAGGGGAAAAAACTTGGTAGTGTTGACTTAAATGGTTTAAATATTGGAATTCACATCAAAGCCAAAGTTGGTATATACAATTTTCATTGTACCTTTTAATTTGCTTATTTTTAGGAAATATGTACAAGTGTGTGTACAGAATATGTCAGAGCTTTGCTTCGAGCTTTCGGAAAACAATCTAAAAAATTCTGGTAATTACGCAGATCTACAGCTGGTACCTCTGAATTCTGAATCTCAACAGGTAAAGTGGTTTATTAATTCTTAAGTCTGAGGAATAAGATGAGCACTCCACAGTGCAATTGGACTCTTTCAACTTTGGTGCTTGCACTGCTAAAAGTGTTATCACCCAGGAATATGGATTGTGTAAGAGATAATTGGAGACTGATGCATCCAGATCCACAAAGGCAGAAGTTTTTTTAATTATTGTACAGTGTGTCAGAACAACTGTCACCTATTAAGGGTAACTTAGAAGCTAGGTTGCTTACTATAATAAACTTACCTTTGCAGGTCCAAAATTGTCTTAACGAGAATTACAGCCAATTTGCTTGGTTTGTTTGAGGTTTTTTTTCTAATCCCTTCTTGCACCACTTTCAAAGCTGCTATGTAGTTTAGCAGAGTTTTATAGGAGTCTGTTCAGGAATAGCTAAAAACCAGAATAGCTGAAGTGTAAAAAAACAAATTAAGGTACATTGACCAAGCAGAGGCCTGAAATTTGTTTCAGCTTCCCTTTATTTGGTTTGAACACAGTTCTTTCTGGTATCCAGGAAAATGATGCACAAACTCACACTTGAAAAATATGTTTAATCCTAACGGTTGATAAACAGATTACTTATGTTTAGTTTTCCTTAAAAAGGTACCATTTCTGAAATGCTAATGTTGACCATGAAATTTATCTTCCTTTTTATACTAACATGATTAAGGCATAGCATAATTACCTGAGGGATTTAGAGGAAATTAAATCTGTTAGATGGTGGATTTAGTTCTATGAATTGATTTATTTTATATTGTGTGTATATAATGCATTTTATCAACTCTAAACAAGCATAAATTCTGGAAGTAGTGTATAATAAGATTTCAGTAAAAATTTGCCTTCAGTAGGTCAGCAGTATAAAAGATCTCCAGTAGGAAGACTTGTTCTTATGGTATGGATGAATAATTTTCTTTCAGCTCATATACAGCAAGCAGTCAGTATTCTTTGTATGGGAATTGAAGTGGATGAAAGAGCTTCCCCCATCTTTGCAGTGCCAGTTCTTGTTTAGCTTTTGTCCAGTTACCTCCGAAGAGCAGTCTTTCTCTCTGAAGCCATTCATTTATGAATTCCAAGTGGAAAATTTTTTTGTAAGTACATTTTTTAATTTCTATTTAGTACACATTAGGATGAATGAGAAACTGAGGTCTCTGTTAACTATACTTCTGGTGATAAATCACTAGCAAATACTGTATTCATGTCACAGCACTAGAAGACTATCAAGGTGGTAAAAACCATAAAAACAAAGAAATCATGTAATTATCATTAATAACAAAATTAATTGTCCACATTTTCCTTCCTGCCCTGTACACTGACTCCCGCTATTATTTTTGGACTGAAGAAGGATACTGAGCTACTGGCTTGACACTGCCTTGACTAAAATGCCAATTTTAAATTTTTTTCTGGCTTGTTATTTAAAAATTAGGTGTATGAAAATCTTTCCCTTGTAGTGACTGAGGTTATTAGTTCTTTTTATGAACTGTTTAAGTTTTTTCTTTGGCTCTCATTTTAAATACTTCCTTTTTCCCTTCACAGGGAAAAAATTCATTGTTTACTTGATCACTTAGCAAATTTACTGGCTAGATGTAATTCAGATTACAAGGCATTGACACAAGTTCTTTAACCTTTATTCTAAATTTTGAGACATGTGGGCCTCTCTTTTTTTTTTTTCATTTGAAGATAAACTGGCAAGTTCTATATATGAACTTTTCCTGGATTTAAATGGTCAGTATTCTGCTCTCAGAATATTATGTTATGTTCTTTACCTGCTTGGGTAAACTGGCTTTGAATGTAGTGTTAGGTGCATATGTAGTCTCCCCACATTCAAATGTAACTAGCCTTCACTGATGTCTTGACTTAGCCTACACTTCTTGGCTAAAATGAATAATGAACACAATAGTACATTTTTAGAAAACTTTCTGGAGCCCCTACATTTTGTACTAAGTAACTTTTTAGAATTAACTCTCAAAATACGGTCATATTTGTTAAAGGATCTTGACGGCAAAAACAGTGGAATACCCTCTTTCTCTTCATGTACTGTTTAGAGTTTAAAAGTAGTACTACAAAAAGTGATCATTACTTACATTAGTCTCGTAATGCAGGTGGAATCTCATCACAACAAAAGTTAGCGCAAAGAGGATATTTCCAGGCTTTGGCTGATGGCCCACAGTCACATTGCTAAATGGATTCCTACCAAAGAGAATTTGTTACTATGAAAAATTTAGTATGATAAAAGCTTTTTTGGTTCTTGTGCCTGTAATAGTGTCTTCTTACAATGAGTAAAGAATATCTGACATAAAATATTTGCAAACACAAATTTTAAAAAATGCAGTAATAATTTGTTGTGGCCAGGGGGAATAGAGTTAGAGTAGCAAGAAAAGAAAGTAGTGCAAAGAAGAGATTCCAGGTGGAGAAAAAGGAAACATGGCTGAAGGATTTAACATCATTGCTGTGATGATAAACCATGTTTTTTAAAAGATTTCTACAGAATGAAATTTCAGCACTTTTTACATTCATTGTAACAAATTTCCACCTGTTTGATTTTAGGAGAGTATGGCCATTAAATATGAATGTGTGACTTGCATTGAATCCACTGGTTAGCTTTAATTTGTGTAAAAACAAAACACATACAGTATTTACAGATCATTACTTTTTTCCCTCCTACCAGACATTGTATAATGTGAAAGCTGAGATTTTTCCCCCGTTGGGGGCAGAGTATTGTAAAACAGGCTCTCTCTGCTCTTTGGAGGTGTCAATCACCCGACTTTCTGACCTTTTAGAGGTAGATAAAGATGAAGCATTAACAGAATCAGATGGATACTGCACAACAAAACTTATGTATGAAGGTAGGGATGTTCAGTTTTCTCCTGTAACTTTTCAGAATGATGATGCAATTCTCATAACTTTGTTTCCATCTTAGAATGTATTGATATCTGCCAATTTTTCCTGTAATCTTAATTGTGAATTGTATACATGGGTGAATATTCAAACATTTTCTGACTTGGTTGTTTGCACATGTCTCATCATTTTTACATTGATCTTTGTTTTAAAATTGAGCACAAGTTACTTTCAGTTTTCAAAATAAGTAGATATTTTCTTGAGCCCTGTTTTCTAAAGATGTCCATCAACTGGAGATGTAGAAAATATCCTTAGCGTATCTTTGGGCATGAATTTCACAAGTATGTTCCCGAGGTGTTTGATCTGAATATTCTGCAAATGGGCTGTATCTCCTACCTTACAGCTTTACTACTACTATCTCTAGCTTTTTTCCTACTCTACCCTTTAGTAAATAAAAGCAAAGCAAAATCTACCCTATTTTGGAGAGGAGAGATGCCAAACAAGGGAAAAATGGAATCTAAGTTGACACTGGTATGTTATCAGTCTGTTTTATGTGACCATCTCTTCTCCCATCCTTTGTCTTGTCTCTTATAGAAGCTGTCTCTTACTCTGCATTGCTCAGGGCACAAAAAGGCCCTGTACTCCTAGGCATTATTGTGGTATAAAATGTGTATGCATATATTTACAAAAAACATAGCTGTGTTCTTTTCAAAAACAAATTTCTCTCCTTTGCAGTTGTTGACAACAGCAGTAACTGGGCAGTCTGTGGAAAAAGTTCTGGGGTAATATCTATGCCTGTAGCAGCTCGAGCAACTCACAAAGTGCACATGGAAGTGATGCCACTTTTTGCTGGATACCTACCATTTCCTGATGTCCGACTATATAAATACCTCCCCCATCATTCTGCTCACTCCATGCAACTTGATGCTGGTAAAGTTGTCTTAACTATGTGGCAGAAAGAACCTGGTGACTTTTAGATATGGCAGTCTGTGTTACTCACTTTCCTGTTGTGTGGGGGTTTACACCGGAAAGCAGTAGTAGTTGGTTAGGCTGCAGACCAGTGCAAAGGCAGTAGTAAGACCAAGTTCTTTACTGGAAGTAGTTCTCTGTATAGAAGTTCTTGTAAATTAAAGTGTTGTGTGTACATCACAGTCCTCATCAAGATACTACCAACAGCTCACTTGGCTTAGAGTACAGTGCTTAGCCAACAGCTGTGGCCGTGAGAGGGTTAGGGGAGGCTATCATCTTAGCAGCTGCATGGCAGGCACAGAGTCTCTAGGCTTGCTGCTTTTCCACTGAAGAAAACATCTTTCTTGCTTAAAAGGCACAGCCCAGTTTTAGGAGGCTGACTTTTTGGGGGAAAGTGTGGGTTGCATATGAGAAAATACTGTAATTCTATTTTAAATATGTTCTTTTTGTTAGTTTTAGTTTTAATTTTGAATTATAGCTTTTTGCAACTTAAATCAAGATGCTGCTTTAACAAAAATTTGTATTTTGCTTTGAAATATTAAATTGAAACTAGCTTAACCTGTAAGGTAGGTCAAGTTGAGCAGAATGATTTGAATTGATTGTTTTAGGATTTGGTTATAATGGAATTAAATGAGCTTTGCTTGCAAATTAGTTATGGTCCTCAAAAGATACAATACTATGCTGTTAAATTGCAAACAAACTATTGACTTTCTTGTTTGCTTCAGCCTTTTTTTTTTTTTTTTTTCAAACATTTCCCAATGGTGGGAACACTAAAATAGACAAGGTCTTGGCAGGTTGGCATTTACACAAGCTCTGATCAGGTGTACCTGTAAAATCACAGCTGCATGAAGTCTTGTGTACTTGCAATATTTTTTCCCAGTGAATGCCACCAGTACTGAAATGAAAATGCTCTGGTGGTGGAGGGGGGAAAAATGATGGGAGTGGTACCAAAATTCAGCATTGGAAAATTTTATATTTAAAAAAAAAAAAAAAATCACACAACTTGGATAACCAAGGAGGGTGATAAATAGCAGTAATTTGGTGGGGAAATCCATCCTAACTACAAGTAGCTATAGACATAAATAGGTGTAATGCTTTAACTAAATTGTTGTTTATATCAAATAAATCTATTTTTTTTATCCACCCACAGATAGCTGGATTGAAAATGATAACTTATCTGTGGACAAGAATGTGGATGATCAAGCTGACAGCAGCAGCATAAGGAGCAGAGGCAGCATACATTCAACAGCTAGTGGGGAACACAAAGGTCTGCCAATGCCCCGTCTACAATCCTTTTCATCTGGTCAGGTTTTCAACTCCAGCACTGGCATGCAAATACTTGTCATTCCCAGCAAGGATGACCATGTTCTGGAAGTCAGCATCACATGACAGCTCAGTGTAAACAAATTAAAAAAACAAAAACCATTGAAGACTGGCTGTGAATGCACTTTAAAGGATTGTGACCTGCTTATTCTTCATTGTAACATTCTAACCCTAACCAGACCTATGGCATCTCAGCACTTACTGGCCATGGAAGCCTCAGACAATTTAAATGTACAGTGAAGCTTGTGTCCACTAGTTTATATTGCTACTTCAGTATGTTTGTGTACAAAGATTTTTCTGTTTTTCCTGTTTGATTACATCCTGCTGATTTAAAGATGCTTGCTACAATTGGTCCTTTATTTACGTAACTTGAGCAGCCTTCAGATTTGCTGTTTTTTAAAGTAGTTAGATTTCTGTTCTCAAAATTTTTTCAGGTTGACATATACAGTAAGCCTTGCAATGTGGCTGTTAATGACTCAAGTGTGTGCCTTTCCAGTCACACGACTGTTTGGTTTTCTGGACCAGGATAGCTTTCAACATCTGTTGGTCAGCATGCGTGATTCTGAATCCCACAGCAACTAGAAGATTTTATATATATATATATATATTTTTTTTTTTTTTTCTCTTGAAGGCTTGCTTAATCTCTTTTGTGCCTTGGGACATATGAATTACATTTACTCATAAATAGACCCTAGAGAAGGATACCACATAGTAGTCCATTGATTTCTCATACTCTTTAAAAAAACAAAACAAAACATGACCCTTGATATGACCAGTGGCATGGCACATAAGTCGTTAAGCTAGGAGTAAGTGTTCAGGCAACCATGGTTTTTCCTCCAAACAGGTATTTAAGAAAATGAGAAATACTATTAGTGTTGGATCGGATATGTAATGTATTACTAAACACTAACTTACTTGACTCTCTAAGTAGAGTTGATTTCTCCCTATCCCCAATTAGTGCTTAGTTCGTGTATTTACAGAGCCATATGCTTTTGCACCTTGATTTTAGAGTTTTTTGAAAAAATAATGCAATTTAAAATAAAGATTACTTGACTATTTCCAGTCTACATATGGGGAAGGATTAAAGTCCTTGTATTGAACCTCTTCTGGTCCAGCAAACTACAGTCATAACCATACCAACTGATTATTTTTCAGTTGTAAATTTTATTGTACATATGGTTGATTATTTAAAAAGTCCAAACTAACTGATGTAATGTCTGTGTATAAGTTGCACCAAAAATCAAGGACAAAATAAATGTGTGTTTTTATTGGTGTGAAAGTCACAGCTTGTAAATAAGTGTAGTGTTTTAAACCTTTTCCAGCTCTCAAAAGCTATGTATTTTTGTATATATATATAAAATGTATTTCTCTGAAATTCACTGGTGAAATCTTTGCGGGGTGGGGAGAAAAAAAAAATCAGTGTGAACTGATGCTTAATTCCAGCAGGTATGTGGCCTCTTAATGAAAGAAACCTCTACAATGTGAGCCTTAAAGGAATAACAAAAATCCTCTGCAGTTGTTTCCATAGGTTCTTAATGCGTCTTAAGGGGGAGCACAGAACAGAATTTCCAGGCACTTGAAGTATTTTTATCTCTGTGTACAAACTTTCAGTAAGTTTGTGTGTTCATCACTTCTTTCTTTATGCTTTAGAATTCACTCATATTTGGAGAATGTAATCATCAGTATGTTGTTATTTTTTTATCTTTAGAGGGAGGAAGTAAGTACGTATTGGTTTTTCCACATCTGCCAGAAGTGATTGATCTACACTGCATATAATATAAATTTTAATAAATGCATTCAATTTCTTTTAAAACTGGAAGGTAGCAGCTGCTTTAGCATCACAAAACTTCTACTTGCAGCCTTCTGGTAACTACAGTCTATCATTTATTTCACACTCCTGGAAGAAGGGTCACCACAACCAACATGTGAGAATAAATCATCCAAATGATGTTTGTGCGTGTTTGTTTTTCTTACTGGGGGGGGGAAGCTTAGGTTGTCATATCACCTAAACTACTAAACAAGCTTTATTTGTGGATCAGCCTCTTGTGCTGATGTTTACTGAAGCAAAGGCCTGGAACATTAATGTAAGCTACTTGTTTTTTGAGTTCCCAGATGAGGGATTTTTTTATTAGCATTTGAGTGATTTCTTTGTGTTTTTTCCTCTTCCATTTAAACAATCAACTCCTCATCGCTATGAGAGTCTAGATATTACTATTTAGAGGCAAGACTTCTGCATATAAGATGGAGGAAACAGGTTGGTTTTATGTTTAGGAAAGTTTGCGGATGTAGAATAATTGTGAAGCAAAATTTAAAATGTGTAACTTAAAGAATTAAAATATTTATAGATATTTGTCAAACATGTAAATATAGCAAATGTAAAGAAAAATCCAAGGTGTAATTTTTGTGAATGTCACGGGTTTACCTGCGACTGGAAAAATTATAACTCTCCTTGGTTATTTCCTGCTTCTGATATTGAAATTGTTCACTTAACATAAGAGTGACTTTTTACCTGCAGTTCTATAATGTCCTATTGTCAAGATGCTCCACAAAGGAAAACTGTCCCATTATTAAATATTTGTCAATGAAGATATAAAAGAGAAATAATGAGGAAAGGATTTCCAGAAAGTTTCTCTTTCTTTCTTTTTTTAAATTCAGGTTCTGAGAGTGTAAGCAAAGAGAGAACCATTCTCTCTGAATGAGAATGGAAAAGAAATTGAAGAATGAATTAAGATGGTGTATCACACTAACTATTTGACTTAGATCAAAGTTGCTAAAATATAAGTAGATCTGCTAGTACAAAACCGTATCTTTATTGCTGCTTCTTTCTGTGAAGGAATACCCTTTTTCTGTGAAATTCATTTTATTCTGGATAAAACCCAAAGCATCGTTTAGTATGGATGGCTGCTAGGATTCTTTGACTGGAAAAGGTGACAAGTTAGTGACTTTGACACTGCGGGTATTATGATTAATTACATTTTCATGGTTTATTATTAAAGATCATTTTTCACATTGTTCTGTAATATATTGTTAGACTAAACACAAATTGTATTAAGATTGTTTAATGAAAATGTAAGCATCATAATTCTAAATATACATGTTTTAAAAAGAAAACCGGTTTCTGTGTTGCTATGATTTCTTACCCATCCTTTGCGGTTTAGATAACAAAATTGTTTAATGTGTTCAAGAGTAGATCTAGGTTTTTGAGAGCGGCGTTGCAGGTAGTGTGGTGCATCAGAGCAATGCACACTTTTCTCCACTTAAAGAAATTAAAAACTTATTAATAGGTGAGGCACCCAGAACTGTATTATGCAGTTTCAGATCAATGCAAAGCTTTGTCCTGAGAATAGCTTTATTCAAATGTGCACTAATTTGCTAAAGCAGAGGTGCTCAGCCTGCAGGTTGGGTGTAGCCTATGACATCTGACCTGCAGAATTTTCCATAAATTGGGGAAATTTTGTTGTTGGGGGAACAGTGGCAATACTGCTGCCCTCCGGTGCTTCCAAATTCCTAACCCCCCTGTAGTGGGTTGGAAAAGAGCCATGTACCTTCTCTTCTCTCCCCACTAGCTCAGTCAGGTGGGGACTGGACCAAATCCTGTTCCCTTGCATGACTGAATTGGGGTCAGGCTGGATCCCATTCCTCTCTGCATGGCTGGATCCAGCCTGTATATGAACTGGCAGTGACCATTGGGCAAAGAGGTTGGGCACCACTGCACTAGAGTATATTTTAAGATTTAAAAAGCCACTACAAGCTAAGCAAAAATAGTTACAAGATACTATTCTTATGAGTCATGTAGTCATAATCAAGTTACTTGGATTCATAATGCACAATCCGGCCTTCTGGAGCACTTTCATGATGCATCTAACGCTTTGTTCTAGGTCACTTGCACACCGGAGTCAGTGTTCGTGACAGTTAAAATTGCCACACCCGAGTAAAGGGTTTAAGGTAGAACTAAAGAGGGCCTGCGGAGCTGCAAATTGTTTATAGATTACGTATGAGGGGGTCCTCATGTTTGCCCGCGGTATTTTCTCAGCCCGCTCACCCCTCCATCCCCCACATGCGCCTGCGCGGAGAGCAGAGGGAGCCAGCTCCGCTCCGGCAGCGACAGCGCATGCGCAGCCCTAGTCCCCGCTGCCTCCGCTTCTCCTAGACCCTAGAGGGCGATGGCGACGGTTCCGCTTCCGCCGCCTCTGGGAAGTGACCCGGAAGTAGATGCTGGTGTGAGGGGGGGGCGGGGGTGTTGCTGCAGTTCCATGTGCGCTGGGACCTGACCTGCCGCCGGCATGAAGTTCGCCTACCGGGTGAGGGAGGGGCCGTAACGGCCGCTTGCTAGTCAAAGGGGGAGGCCTGAGGGAACCAAGTGGGGAACATGCTGGGGGAGGGCGCTTTTCGGGGTCTCTGATAGATCTTGTTCAGGTAAGGAAGGTGCCACGACAAGCGCGCACGGGTTTGGTTTGGTTGTTTGTTTTGGAAGAGCAAGAGGGAAGCAAGTAGCGAGGAAGGAGCTGGATGAGGCGGTGAGGTGGGGCTGCTCTCAGGGGGAGAAAGAAGGTTTATTTATGCAGTGGACGAGGGGGAGGATAAGGGAGGTTTTAGAGGAGGAAGTGTGGGAGGGGAGTTGTCGGTTTTGAGCAGGTGGGATGTTGTAGTTTTGTAGTATTGTCAACTCATGATTTTTGGCATTCCCGGCTTGTTATCAGTGAAGAGTGACTAGGAAGATGATGTTAACTCACTGTTTTTTCATTCTCTTCATGTTCCATTAATTAAACCAGGCATCAGAACTTTGTTCTTTTTTTTCTCTCTATTCCTGTTTATACATAAAGAGCTACGTTTTTCACATTCGCGAAGCACAGTCTTTAAGAACAACATCAAAAATTGCAAGAGTTGGCAACACTGTTGGGGCTGGTCCTACTTTGAGCAGGAGACTGAACTAGATGTGACCTCTCAGCCCTCCTGTCATACAATTCTGTGATGCTCTGTTTGGAGTGGGGTGGGAAAAAGAGTGGGTGTGGGAAATATCCTTGTGTTACAGAAGGTTGGGAGAATTTCTGTGGGCACACCAGTTGGGTTGTGTTTAGAGGGGTTCAAGGAAATGGCAGTGATGAAAGCAAGGGGTGGGTTTAATGGGCTTCAAGGAAAGAGACCGTGATAATGACAAAGTGATGGGTGATGAAAGGGAGCTTCATCCCCAGTGGCAGTGCCATCTTCAGCCCTGTGGGTAGCTGTGTCACACGCTCCTCCTCAAGGCACAAATGCAGCCCTCTGGTGTTGAAAGTGTCAAGCTAACTGAGGTGGGAGATTTGAGCACTGAGCAGTTGAGGAAGGTTTGGAAAGGGGCTGAAGGGGGAACATAGGGAGATGGTATGGAAAGTGATGAGGAGGGTACTACTGGTGAGAGCTGTTCAATATGGGGGTGTTACTGAGGACTGGGAAGTGTCAGAGAGGAAAGTAATGGGGAAGAGACAGAGTACCTGCACTCTGGGAGTGCTCCTCTACCAGCGAGGTGTGTGCAAAAGTTCAAGGATTCTTTCAAACCACAGGTCTGTGTCGGGAGTAATGTATGAAATGATCATGTACGGGGGGAATCCCAGAGTAGAGTATTAGGGTTTGGGTGATGTGTTAAATCTGCCACCTGGAAAGTGCAGAGCCTGCTAGTGATGAAGGGGCAAGTGTTTCCTGCTAAAGACTGTCGACAGCTAGCATTAGAAGTGTAGCATTATGTGAAGATAGAGGAGGAGGGAGGAAGGAACATGGAAATGCTTTGGGGGAAGGTGGATTGGCAGGTTTTGTTTATATAAAAGCAGATGGGAAACAGTTGTTAATATAAGCAAGAAGGTGGGTGATGGTTAAGACAAGAGAAGGAAAGGTGGAGTAATGTGCAGTATTGATTAAAGAAGAGTTGTTTTCCCTTTTGTTTGGCTTTATCTTGTATTTGGGTGTTCTTTGGGGTTGTTTGTACATTGAGACTTGGTTATTTCCTCTCTCTCTCTCTCTCTCTCTCTCTCTCTCTATATATATATATGAGGGAGACTGGCGGAACAAAGCCATGTGAATGTGAAATGATAATGTGAATGTGAGGGTTTTGCGGGGGCGGAGGTTGGAAATTGGATGTTATTTATGGACTGTAGGTGAGATGAAGGAAAAAATCTCTGGGTTAAGAGGGATATGTTTTGCTTGTTTTAAGATTGGTAATGATGGTCCTTTTTGTTAGATGAGGGTATTTGTGTGTATTTTATAAGTGATCTCTTGAGTGAGGTGATATGTATTTTTTACTATATTAGGATTAGGTGATGTTACATTCAGTTGTAATGATATATGGAGTGGTAATTGTGTTTTTCTTGTTTTATATATATTTATCTTGAGTATTTTTAATTTTAAAAAAGTGCTGCTTGTTAATGGCTCTCTTTCTGCTCCTCTTCCCCCAGTTCTCCAACCTGCTAGGTGCTGTCTATCGCCGCGGGAATCTGAGCTTCACCCCTGATGGCGATGCCATCCTCAGCCCTGTTGGCAACCGCATCACTCTCTTCCACCTCAAGGCGTGAGTGTGGCCCTGTCCCCCAGGCTGCTGCAGAGATGGCAGTGGGGGTTTAAGTCCCCTTCACCAACCCCCGTGCGACCCCTGGCCCAGGCAGGCTTGCATTAGATCCCTACTTAAGCAGGGAGGGGAAGAGGAGAGGGACTGTGTGTTGGGGAAGGGAGAGCACCTCCATACCACCTCTGGAGTGCCCCCTGGGCTGAGTGGTGAAACCCAGGCAAAGGCCTGTGCCCCCCCCAGGCACCTGTGCACCTTAAAATCAGTGATGTGGGTGCTGCTGTGACTGGGTAACTGTGGCAGCGCACCTTTGGGTGCTTGCCACTGTAGAGGCTGAGGCAGGCAGCTGGCAGGTGCCTGATTTAGAGTGGCCATTTTAGGACCCAGTTTATATAGGGAGAGGCAGCAGTTTGCTACTAGTGATCATGAAAGAAACATCAACCGGCTGAGCTATGACTCAGGAACATCCTGGAGGTAAGGGCAGGAGCCATGTAGATGGCATGGAGGCTCCTGGTCCTGGACATGACCTAAAACTTCACCCTACCAGGGTAGGGAAACCTGGTGGGACTGCCTGTGGCTCGGCAGTCTCAACTAAATGCCAGGACTGATAACTTTCCTGGTGAAAGGCAGATAGGGGCTTCTTAACCCTGGCCCTTCTGATGGGTAATTGTGAGAACTGTCGGAGTAGCAGGGCCAGGTGCACCCATTAGTAGGCACCTGAGCCCAGCAGGGACAAAAGGTCCCAGAGGCACAGGAGTGGGTAGTGTTATTGGGAGAAGTTATGGTGAGGGCCCGCTCAGATTAGGGTGCAATAAGGCGCACTTGAAGGACTGAGTGTGTGGGGGTGCAGAGTAGGGCTGCTGAGGGTGGCCTGAAGGGTGTCACCTTGGGGTGTACCGAATAGGGCTGCTAGCGTGGCTTCAAGGGTCGTACATGGGCCAACCCCAAGTGCATCTTGGTGAAATTAGCTGCCTGCTGAGGGACTTGGGGCAGATGTAGCCCACCATTGGTCTAAGGCTACGCTGCATAGAGTAGGGGAACTTGTGGGAACTGAAGTTGCTGCATGGTAGTACCAGTGAGAGTGTAGCTAAGCCCAAAAGCCCATGAAGGGTTGCTCAAGAGGAACTAGGGCAGTGGAGTGTGGCCCAGGATGGGTGGTATGCAAGAGGCCTCCTGTGAGAGGGGGTGTGGAGTGAGTGTGAGTGAGTGGAGCCCAATTATGGACTGAATTTGCCCAGCCTCAGGCTGGGGGGAAGTAATCATCATCTGCATGCTATCTGCAGAGAGTGGTGGTGGACAGGTCATTTTCATCTTGGAGGGATATGGGCAGTGGAGTTCCCCAGGGCTCGGTCCTCGGGCCTGCACTGTTTGACATCTTCATCAGTGACTTGGACAAGGGGGTGAAAGGTACCTTGTTCAAATTCATGGATGGCACAAAGATGTGAGGAGAAGTGGGCATGCTGGAGGAGTGGGACAGGCTGTAACTAGATCTGGACAGGTTACAGGGGTAGACGGATAAGAACAGGATGGGTTTCAACACTGACAAGTGCAAGGTATTGCACATGGGGAGGAAGAACCAGCAGCATACCTAGAGGCTGGGGAACTCGAAGGAGGTGATATCCTCCCCTTCCCCATTCTATGCAACATTGGTCAGGCCGCAGTTGGAGTACTTTGTCCAGTTCTGGGTGCCACACTTCAGAAGGGATGTGGTCAGCATTGAGAGGGTCCAGAGGAGGGCCACTCACATGGTCAGGGGTCAACAAGGCAGGACCTACAAGGGCAGGCTATGGTACCTGAACTTGTTCAGCCTTCACAAGAGAAGGCTGAGGGGAGATCTGGTGGCTCTCTATAAACTGGCCAAGGAGGACCAGCATGCAGTGGGAGAGACCCTGTTCCCCCGAGCACTACTGGGAGTAACAAGGAACAATGGCCATAAGTTGATTGAGAGTAGATTCAGGCTAGACATCAGGAGGCACTACTTCATGGTCAGGGCAGCTAGGATCTGGAGCTAACTTCCAAGGGAAGTGGTGCTCGCTCCTACCCTGGGGTCTTCAAAAAAAGGCTAGATAATCACCTAGCCAGAGTCATTTGACCCCAGCATTCTTTCCTGCCCATGGCAGGGGGTTGGACTTGATGATTTGCTCAGGTCCCTTCTGACCCTACAACTATGAAACTATGCAAGGCATGGGCTGCCATGTAAGGACATTTTGGAGCCACCGGTAGAGCCCCTGGCATTGGGACAAGGAATGGGCAGTCCTACTTAATAAATCAAGTTAGCAACCAAGTTTTGGCAGGCCAGGGAGGGAAGACTGCCCTAAGCAGGTGGGTTGGCTGTTTTGGGATTTGGCCTCGAGCTTGCCCCCTGCCTCAGTAACCAACTGCCTAGCTGTGGCCCTGTGGGGGAGATTGCAGCCCTTCTCCTTTTCCCCTCATTCTCCCCCCTTGGCTATGGGAAGTCAGCAGTCTGAGTGGGACAAAATCATGGTGCCCCCAGTTCTATCAGGTGCCTGACATGGTTTGATCTGCCTTCTCCTTCCTCCAGCAACAAGTCAGAAACGTTCCCTGTGGCAACACGGCTCAACGTGATGTGCGTGGGGCTGTCTCCAGATGGAAGCCTGGCCATACTTGTTGATGAAGGTATTTGCAGGGTAGGGGGGTGATGGATTGTATGGGGGTAGGGGTGTTATTCCTTCAGGAGTATAATGGCAACACAGTCTGTAGGGAACGCCTGCAAAAGTGTTAGGTAGGCAAAAGCTTGGCTCAATGCAAACAAGTGGTGGTGGGATGAAATTTCAGTTCTGCAAGCACCAAGGTCTTTTTCAGAGCTTCTGAAGCAGGCCATAGCTGCTTGCATCTTGTTCATCTTCATGTTGGGATGTTGTAGTTTTAGCTGTTTTACAAAAGGGATTACCAAAGCCCTTGGGGGGAAAAAAAATGTCTGCTGTCTGTGGCTTCTGCTGCAAGTCATTTTTCAGCCCTTCCTTTCTTCCTTACAGAGGGAGCTGCTGTGCTTGTCAGCTTAATCACGAGGTCAGTAATACATCAGTTCCACTTTCAGCAGCCAGTGCATAGCATCTGCTTCTCCCCTGATGGCAAGTAAGTAGGACCACGTTTAAAAAGAAAAATCTGGAATGGGCTCTAATTAATGTAAACAGACCCAAAAGGAATTGATGACAGTCTGTTGTGTGAAGGGTACCCAGTGAATGCATGAACTGGATCAGGACCAGTTTCTGTAGACCTGAGTGTGTATGAGGCAGCATTTTGCAGTTTCTTACCATTCTCTTTCCCAGTACACTTGTCTGGTAGGGCTATGTGTTAGAAACTTAACCCTGACTTCCTATCATGTTTCATGCCATTCCATAATGCACAGGTGCCTAACAGACACACTGTTACTTTAGAAATTAAGAGTCATGATTGTATAGTATTCTAGGATTGGGATGGATGATGGAGGTATGTGGAGTGATGGCTAGACAGATGGAGGCTTTGAAAAGTACTTTGAAAAAGAGTATTTTAACAATTCAAATCATAGAATTATAAAAAAATTAGGGTTGGAAGGGACCCTCAACAGGTCATCTAGTCCAACCCTCTGCTCAAAGCAAGACCATCGCCAACTAGATCATCCCAGACAAGCCTTTGTCTATTCAAGTCTTAAAACCTCTAAGGATAGAGATTGTGCAGTCTCTCTGGGTAGTCTGTTTCAGTGCTTTATTACCCTCCTAGTGAGAGTTTTTTTCCAAATATCCAACCTAAACTTCCTTTGCTGCAACTTGAAACCATTTTTCCTTCTGTCATCTGCTACCCCTAAGAACAGTCTAGCTCCACCTTCTTTGTAACCACCCTTCAGGTAGTTAAAGGCTGCTATCAAATCCCCCCTCAGTCTTCTCTACTCCATACTGAATAAACCCAGTTGCCCCAGCCCCCTTACCATTTTTGTTGCTCTATATCGGACTCTCTTCAATTTGTCCACGTCCTTCGGTAGTGGGGGTCCCGAAACTAGACACACTATTCCAGATGTGGCCTCACTAGTGCCGAACAGAAGGGGAGAATCGCTTCCTTCAGTGTGCTGGCAACACTCATACTACCGAAGCCCAGTGCGCTGTTAGCCTTCTTCACAACCAGGGGTCATTGTTGGCTTATCATATTCAGCTTATTGTCCACTGTAACCCCCAGGTCCTTTTTTGCAGAGCTCCTGCTTATCCAATTAGTCCCTAGACTGTATGTCTCCTATTATGGATGCCTGTACTGGTTGGTGTATGGGATTGTTCCATCCTAAGTGCAGGACTTTGCACTTGTTCTTATTGAACTTCATGAAATTTCTTTTTGTCCAATCCTGCAATTTGTCTAGGTCTCTCTGTGTATCCTAGTCCTACCACCCAGCATATCTACTACTCCCACCCAGGCTGGTGTTATCCACAAACATACATCCAATCTTCCAGCTCAGATATCTTTCCTTTTAGCATGTGGGTGCATGGATGTTGCCCTTGAGCAACCATAATTGATTATAGTAAAGATTTTTTTCTTCCTGGGAGTAATGCAGTAAACCAAGAATGTCACACTGAACCCACTACTTGGGCTGGCTCTGGACAGTGGGGCTTCTCACAGGCCAGATCTGGGTAAGCTGTCCTGATTTTGACAGCAGGCTCTGCCCCTGAATTCCTGGCCCCTCTACTAGCACTGCGGACCATATGACACAGCTCTGTGCCGTAAGTTTGACAACCCTGCCATAAACTATTTGTTATGTGTATTTGTAGGAGTGTAGGACACTATATTTGCAAGTGATTTCAGATTCAGGACTTTTTTTTTTTTTTTTACCACTGCAACATTAACATGTTAATGTCATCTTCTCACAAGAAACACATTTTTTTTCGTTGTCTTATTCCTGGCAGTGAAGGACTGGCTGATTCTGCAGTTTTGTTTGTAATTTTACTCTGTTTTTTGTATAATAGGAAATTTGTAATCACAAAGGACAATGTTGCTCTTATGTACCATGCTCCTGGGAGAAAACGAGAATTTAATGCCTTTGTTTTGGACAAAACGTACTATGGTCCATATGATGAAACAACATGCATTGATTGGACCAGTGATTCCAAGTAAGTTGTTATAAAGGTTGATGACGCTTGAGTTCCTGTCTGTCATACCCAGTGCATTTTATATGGTTCGTTTTGTGTTCGGTGTGATCAAGGGTATGTGCTGGAACGTGAGATTTTTTGTTCCAGTAAAAAATTAATTTGTTTCTATTCATGCTCTAGTCCAGTTGCTAGGATTCAGCACTTCTATGTTCTTTGAAAAGCTTTGATTTCTCCATTTTTTTTCTTTTTTCTTCTTTAAGCAAAAGTACATGTTTTGTTTTGTTTTTTAAGTTGCCCAAATATATATCTATGTATCATACATCTTGGGCAGCAAACACTAAAACTTTCCTTAAAATATGTGCGTTGGCCCCTGAAGAGAACATCTAGGAGTACAGACAGAGCTGCTTCTTACCTATTTGATCATTCATATCTCCATCAAGCCTACCATTTGTAGTGTGGGCATCTGTCTAGTAGGAATTACATGTTGAGTTGTCTCCATTGGTGTTAAAATGTGGTCTATGCAATTAAAATATTGAGAACGTGTTTTAATCTGAACCACTTTTCCTTTCTTTTGTAGGTGTTTTGCAGTAGGGAGTAAAGACATGTCAACATGGGTGTTCGGAGCTGAACGGTGGGCTAACCTGATCTATTACTCACTGGGAGGGCACAAGGATGCAATTGTAGGCTGTTTTTTTGAAGAGAATAGTCTAAATGTATGTAAATCATAATGCGACTTTTTATTATACTTATTACAATTGAGATGGCTTTTTTTTTCCAAAATAACCACTCTGACGCTTTTTTTTGTCTTGGATTTGAAATAATATGTTCATGGAAATTAGAAGTGGAAAAATCTGCTTGTCTGTTTAGTTGCTAATGCACATTTATTTCCTGTTGCTTTGTAAAGTATCAGATGGATTAAGCAAAGTACAAGTTACAGTGGTCAGGATAGTGGGGGGTCCAACTGTTTTGGCAGGTGTCCCACAAATCAGTCTTGCACCTTCCCCTAGAGCTACTTGGATCCTTTTCCCATAAATAAGGTGTTCTTTAGCTTTCTGCTCTCTGTCCTGTGCTCCCTGACCAAGCTGCTGTTCTTCTTTTTGCCTCCTGCCCTGTGCTCCCTGCCTTATCTGATGCTTTGCTTTTCTGCTCCCTTCCCTCTCTGCATTGTGTTGCCTGTCACTTGCCCAGTCTACTGTGTGGTGGGCACAGAGGCTGGTTTAGGGTACCACTATTTTTGCCTAATTTTAATGTGTTTTCACTGGATGTCGTTTGAAACTATATTTATAAGAAAGCAAACTGTTTTTGAGCTAAAATGACCCAAGGAAATTTCATGTCAAAATTTCAAGGTTTGCAGTAATTTTCTTTCTTCTGAGTAAAGCCTTGTAATTTTCAAGCCAAAAGAGTTGTCCAAGAGGAAGTTAGAGACACTCAAATCATGCTTTTGTAGTAGAAGCTAGCTGTAGTCTTAATGAAGGAGTATGCAGTAGCACTCCTGAATACAGTTCTATAACAGTTTAATATCATTTAATTCATCAGGTTATGAATCACTTGTATAATATGATGTTCATAACAACTGCACCTGTATTTTTACTCCAGATATACACAGTTAGTCAAGATGGGGCTCTCTGCGTGTGGCAGTGTGATACAGGTCTGGATGGTCTGAAGTCTAGGCCTCCTAAAGATACAGCCGAGGACAAGAACAAATCAACAATAGACTTGAGTGATGATTTTGCTGAACAGTGTAAGGGAGAAGAGATCCATGGAAAAGCCAGTACAAATAAACAAGAGAACAGAGAGAAAGTGAAATATTCACGTGTTGCTAAGTGAGTATTGTTGTTTTTTTTCCAAAGGTAAAAAGGGTATAACAGGCTTTCACTATAAAGTGTTCTTTGCTTATTTCACCTTATTCTTCATTTTTCGCATTTTACCCAGTTTTATCTGAAGCTAACATATAACCCTACCCATGTTTCAGGTGTTTGGATGCTAGCCATTAAACCCCTCTTCTGACTGTCCTTAATAGAGCACCTTTAGTCATGGCTTCATCTTGAGAATGATGAGATTGATATTCTAAACATTAAATCACCACTCTTCATCTGACATGGATTAAATCAGGGATATTATTTTTTATGTTTATACAAAATCGCCTAAAAAATAGTAATTTTCAGTTACAGACATAAGTAATATGTATGCCGCCTTGCAGCTTCACTGATGGTGGCTATTTAGTTTCTGCTACTCCAAGAAATGTGGGTTGATTTCAAAATATTACATTTTGGCTTTAAAAGTGATAACAGTGTATGTTGAAAATGTGCATCCTTTAAGATGACATCAGAATATTGTGTGATTTTTATTTTTTTTTTCCTGAAGGAGCTCCTTTCTTATTTCTCTGTTTTCAAAGGAGACCTTTTGGAGTGTGTCCTGCAGTCTGGAATGCAAAGTCCTTTTATGTAAGGGAACTTTGCTTGAAATATGCAATTGTTGGATATTGTTCAAATGCTTATCTAACAGATCCTGAGAATGGATTCAAATATATTAACACCGTAGCTGCAAAGAGAAATCTTAACTCCAGAAGCACAGTGTATATATAATTTTAATGATTCAATTATTCATTCCGGAAGGCAATTCTAAATGCAAGGGTAACCACTTAATTTATAGAAACCACAATTGTTAGCATTAGGTGACCAGAGGGAAATCCACAATATAATTCCTCTGAGGATACCCGTAAGTGCCTTTTACTGCGTGCTCTCATAATTTACAACTGCCATGGTAACCTAATTTATTAGAAGCTGCATATGTGTCAGGAGGAAGAAAAGGCTTAGCAGTTCAGCTAATGGAATAAGGAGAAATGCAAATGTTAAACAGGCTGCAGAACTGCTGTTTTAGCTTGAATTATTACATTGTTACCTCTGAAACACTTGCCTGACAAAACTGTCACTTCAGTAACACAGTTGTCTCTTCTCAACTTCTGTGTATTTTCTTTGATACATAGGTATTTTTTCAACAAAGAGGGAGATTTTAATAAATTAACATCTGCAGCTTATCACAAGAAAATACACCTCCTTGTCACTGGTTTTGCTTCTGGAGTTTTTCATCTCCACGACCTTCCAGAGTTCAACTTGATCCACTCCTTAAGGTTAGTTTAATTGAGTAAGCCTCAGTCTGTTCTTGTGTGTAATGCTGTGGAAGGAATGTCAAGACATGAAAGTCTTCAACATGAGCATCTACTGGATATTATAAGTGCATTTTTGGCATGAGCTGGGGTTGCAAAAGCATTCTGATTCAAGAGGAGCATTGATCTCTGACCAATTAATAATGTTGTTTAACTCCATTACATTGTTCTTATTAAAGAGGGGCATGATCTTAGCAAGGAACTCCCAACTTCTAATCCCAGCTGTGACAAACTCCCTTTATGACTTTGAGCATGTCATTCACCTCCTGTTTTAGTTTCTCTGTGTAAAATGAGGTTACAAGAGTGTTTAACCCAAAACAGTAGGAATAAATAGTATTTGTAAAGTGCTTCAAAAATGGTAGACAAGGTTCTTTGGGTAAGTGTGATACCTTTTATTAGACCAACTAAATAGTTGGAAAAATTGTTCTCTGCAGACTTTGATACTTTTTAAGAAACACTTGGATGCTTATCTTGCTGGGGTGATCTGACCCAGCCTGACTTCCTGCCCCTTGGGCAGGGGGCTAGACCTGATGATCACACAAGGTCTCTTCTAGCCTAAATGTCTGTGAAACCTGTATCTTGCCTGACATCTGAAAAGCCCAGGTAACCTGTCTGCATTTTACCAGCCACATTCTATCACCATTTCAACACCCCACTCAGGTGTCTCTCACCCATTGTCTCATAGGGCCTTTGATCCTCACAGCTATGCATTTGCATTTTAACAGACATGGATTTTGCATAATGGCTTACATTCCATTGAGGAGAGCACAAACAGCTACAACTAGCTCTCCCTGTGCCTGAAGAAGGGTGGCTGTACAAAAAGCTTGCAAAGAACAATTTTTCCAACTATTTAGTTGGTCTAACAAAAGATATCACATTGACCCAAAGAACCTTGTCTGCTGTGTCCTTAGACCTATGTCCTTATACCAACAACTTCAAAAATGATATATACTTGGTATTATAGATAGTTGTGCCTAATTTTGTGGTAATTGAATTACATATTGTATTGTAACTGTAAGAGGTGATATACAAAGAGTAAATGCAGAATGTCCATTCACAACAAAGCAAATCACTGTTTTCCTGGTAGGGTCATTTTTGTCTTTATTGTCATGAAAGAACAAAATGTGTTCATAACCTTGATTTTATAGGACTATAGAAAACATTCATATTAAAGGATATATTTGAATAGAGGCAATTAAAACACAATTTTTGAATGTTAAATTATTCCTTAATTCTGCCCTCTCAACACTTTTGTATATTTCTTGACATTTTCTTCTTAGTATTTCAGACCAGAGGATTGCATCTATTTCTATTAACTGCACTGGTGACTGGATTGCTTTTGGATGTTCAGGTGTGTGAACTGAGTTGAAGTACATGAGTGATAGGACTTAGAACTGTTTTCAGACAAACAAGTTGCATGTATGTAGGTGTGTGTTCTCCTTTTTTCCCAGCTAGCCCTGGTACACTCTAAGTTTTGTTGTTGTTGACTTATCATAGTCTCTCATCTTTTTGAGCCTATTAACAAATTTGCTTGTATAAAAGTCTTATGATATAGAGCAGGCTTGGCCAACCTGTGGCTCCAGAGCCACATGCGGCTCTTCAGAAGTTAATGTGTGTCACCTTGGATCTTTGCACAAGCACACAGTGACCAGCTTCCAAATATCACTCTTCATCTGCCATGGGCTTAATCAGGAATGTTATTTTTTTATGTTGGTATGAAATCTCCTAAAAAAAATAGTAGTTTTAAGTTACAGGCATAAGGAATATGTATGCTACCTTGCAGCTTCACTGATGGTGACTTTAATTCCTGCTACTCCAAGAAATGTGGGTTGATTTCAAATGCAAGCTAGTCACCCTGTGCGTCTGCAAAGATCCAAGGAGATGCATATTGACTTCTGAAGAGTTGCCTCTAGAGCCTCAGATTGGCCACCCCTGATATAGAGTAATACAGTCATTAGATTCAAGTCAGAAGTGAAGGCTGTGGCAGAACGTGGAATGGAAGGTAGATTTTTCAGTGCATGTGTACACAGCATAATGAAGAGCCATGTTGGAGAGAAGTGAGTTAAGTTTGGAGCTGGAAGCAGTATAACTGTCACCTCAGCACTCTTCTTGGTCTAATTGGTTCCAGGATCCAAGCTAGTATATTGGACTGTACTGCATTACGTTTCATCTCATACCACCAGGTTATTTGGAGCTGACATTGGTATCTCTACACAGTGCTGCACTGTGCAATGTAGATGTAGGCTTCAGTCTTAGTCCAATCCTATTACTTGTAAAACCATCTTTGTGACTCAGCTCTGTTTGGCAAGAAAGCTTGTATTGCAGTGGCAATAGTCTTGGTGTTCTAGTTTCTTTCTGGACAGTCTCTCCTTTCCTCTCCATGATAATAAAATGTTTCTCTCTGCCATGTAGTACAATTTTTCAAACAAGTTGCAGGTGAATGGATATACCAACAACCTTCCAAATCTGGGTGGCAGGGCTGATCCATAACTCATTGCCATGTAAGCTGGACCCTGTCTCCCTCAAAAATAATAATATCTTTAGAATACATCTTTGGATTGATGGGTGAACACTACAGGATGCCCCTAGGTATTCCAGAAGTGAAGTGGCTGCTTTCGTTACCTAAAAATAAGATAGATAAACATTAGTTCTGTTTCATTATTGTTTAGGCATAACCTTGCTTCGTTCAAAAATGGTGAGATATAAAAAACATCTGTTCACATAAAAATGCATAATTGAAGCTGAGTGTATTTTAGTTTTAGTTTTCCCCTCTGTCTGCTTTTAGCTGCCCATCAATACCTCTCACTCTTCTAACAAGACCAGTCAATACTGTTCTGAGATAGAAGCAAGAATGCTAGGTCAAGTAATGATTGCTAGTATTTGCAAAAAGTCTCTGTTGCTTTGATTTTTGAAAGAGCCACTATGTGTTTTATCAGGATGCACATATATGTAATACAGCTTATCTGTATGAGCATGCTTATATTTTTTGTAAATGGGAAGGGTGTTGCACTCAAATATGAATTTGGTATGTTTTATGTGATACAACCTGTCACTTAATTAGAATTCTGTAGCAGTCTTTCTCCATTGCATTTACAGGTCTGGGTCAGCTGCTGGTGTGGGAATGGCAAAGTGAATCTTATGTACTGAAGCAGCAGGGCCATTTCAACAGTATGGTCTCGCTGGCATATTCTCCAGATGGACAATACTTAGTTACTGGAGGGGATGATGGGAAAGTAAGTGGGCCATTAAAATCTCATTTTATGAATCTCAAGAGCACAGTAAGCAGTATAAGTCTGAATGCATTGTAGAAAGCTCCATTACTTTAAGTGACATTTTGTATAATTACGCAAGTTGTTTTTATCTTCACAGCCCTTGAATGTGCCTTGGAAGTGATTTTTCTCTACAAAATTGTACATCATTTGAGTGGTTATCATAGGGATGTTTTTGAAGGCTTCATTGTTTCCCTTAATCTACCTGTTTTAGCAGCTAGGAATTTGCATTTGGAATAACTGCAGGTACAGGATAAAAAATGTTGGAGGGGGTTGTATTAATGCCCCTAACATCTGTCTACATTAATGCATAAGTGTTTATGGGAGCCTAATGATATACAATTATTACCCCAAACTTAGCAAGATGTGCCAGGCCTTTGCAGTAGTTGGGAAGTACCTACCTCCAAATAAAATACATCAACTTTACAAAAAGACATACAAAAAACTAGAACTCTTGGTTCCAAAATGATACCTTTTATTAGACCAACTGGAAAATGGCAAGAAAATTGTCCTTTTCTGCAAGC
>JAGPOW010003316.1:44298855-44315867 GCA_030014935.1 Caiman crocodilus
TCCCTGGAGGTGTCAGATGGCAGGCAGGGAGGTAAAAAAAACTTCCTTGTAGTTCTGCAGTGAAATTTAAAATCCAAAATTGGCTGAAATTCGGCATCTGCCATGTTTCAGGGGTGTACTTGGTAGCCGTGTTGGTCTGAGACAAAGAAATGAAAAAAACTAGAACTCTTGGTTCCAAAATGATACCTTTTATTAGACCAACTGGAAAATGGCAAGAAAATTGTCCTTTTCTGCAAGCTCGACTTTACAAAAGTATTTAACTTCCAAACAACATTTTCTTTACTGTACCATTGCTTTTTTAAAAGAAGAACTAGGGTCTGTCATGGGTGATTTCTACATTAGAATTATAGAGGACAACCACTTTTTGGATTTTCATGGACCCTATTTTTTCTTCAGTTATGGTCCAGAAACTTTTATATATAATAAAATTAAATATTTTTCTTCTGCACCCCCTGCCATGAGAAATTTGAAGCAGAGTAGAGCTGGTCAAGATTTTTTTGCTAAAATGTTTTTCTGGGGAACCTAGAACTCTTCTGGATCCTTAGCAAGGTCTGTGAGCAAAAAATTCTTGACCAGCTCCACTTATTTTTCACTTTGGAAATGAAAGGCCCAGTCTTGCACTCCTCAGTTAATGGAATTCTGACTGACAGAATTAGGAGTTCTGGCTGAGATTAAGGCATGCAAAACTAGGCTTTTAGTTGAAAGAAATGACAAATCTCAGGGTTGGTTTGATTTAAATCACTAGACAGAAAGCTTTGATTTAATCATTGTTTTCTGCAAGAAATGCATTCTTGTTGTTTTATGTCCTTTATTCATTTAACTTCTTGAAACTTTGCACTTCTAGAGAAAGGTAAGGGCTTGACTGTGTGTACACAAACTTGCAGAGACAGTAGGGCTGATGGGTGGGTAATCTGATGTTACCTTTCATATCATATACTGCTGTTAACAAGGATGTTATCTCTGGAGACAGCAGACTCTCCCTATGCCTGAAGAACGGTGTTTGTGTCCAAAAGTTTGCAAAGAACATTTTTCCTAACTATTTACTTGGTCTAATAAAAGATACCACATCTACCCAAAGAACCTTGTCTTGTCTGCCTATGATCTCTGGAGACACAAATCCAGAGTTTGACAACTGAAATTAAGCATCCCAGAGATGCTTAATGGGATCTTCTAGACTGAGTACTGAGTCCTGTTGGGTAGTGTGGTTTTCTTTAACCTTTACTAATCTATAGAGGAGCCTCTGGAAACCCCATAAGATTGGGCTCCTAATATAGTCCATTACCTCTGACCTATTTATAACTTCTAAAAATGTTACATGTATATATTGTTTCAAATAGTTTAACATTAGCAGTTATAATTGCCATTCCATGACGATATATTTGAGCTTTAAGGTGTCTTAAATTAAAATTATCTTTATATGTGTATTTTTAAAAAAAACTTAAAAATACAGTTAAATAAAAAAAACCTGATTTAAATAAAAAATCACTTTATTTTATTTTATTTTAATTTTTTAAATCATTGATTTTTATCTATCCTGACAAATCTGTTGTGAACAAGAAAGGTTTCAACATGCTCTCTCCCCCGATATATGACACAGAGGTTTTTAGTAGTTCTTCCTATTTCTTGTGCAGGTAAAAGTATGGAACACCAGTAGTGGCTTCTGTTTTGTCACATTTACTGAACACACTAGCAGTGTCTCTGTAGTAACTTTTACGTCTACTGGTTATGTTATTTTGAGCGCTTCGCTGGATGGAACAGTGCGAGCCTTTGACCTTCATAGGTATGTCCCCTTTAAGACTCTACTGCCTTTTTTGTCTAGCAAGTTATTACATTGGTTTCAGCCATGGTACAGTTATCAAAATGTCAAGCAGTCCTCTAGGAAGAGGAACACATGCTCTAACTCGCTCAGGAAAGGAAACTAACAAAACAAGAAAATTTCTGGTGTAGACCATTAGGCAGAAGATCATAGAATCATAGAAAATTAGGGTTGGAAGAGACCTCAGGAGACATCTAATCCAACCTGCTGCTCAAACCAGGACCATACCCAACTAAATCATTCCAACCAAGGCTTTGTGTAACCAGGTCTTAAAAACCTCCAAGGCTGACCACAACCTTTCTAGGTAACCCATTCCAGTGATTTACTACCCTATTGGAGAAGGAATTTTTCTGATATATAACCTAAACTTCCCTTGCTGCAACTGGAGACCATTGTTCCTTGTTCTGTTATCTGCCACCACCGAGAACAATCTAGCTCCATCCTCTTTGGAACTCCACTTCAGGTAGTTGAAGACTGCTATTAAATCCCCCCTCAGTCTTCTCTCCAAACTGAAGAAACCTAGTTCCCTTAGCCTTTCCTCAGAAGTCATGTGTCCAATCTAACCATTTTTGTTGCCCTCCACTGGACTTTCTCCGTTTTGTCTTGCACCCTTTCTGTTGTAGGGGGCACAAAAACTGAACAGTGCCCCAGATGTGGCCTCATCACTGCCAAATAAAGGAGGAGAATCACTTCCCTTGGTCTGCTGGCAACATTTCTATCAATGCAGCCCAGTATGCCGTTAGCCTTCTTGGCAACAAGGGCATATTGTTACCTCATATTCAGCTTATTGTCCACTGTAACCCCCAGGTCCTTTTCTGCAGAGCTGCTGCCCAGCCAGTCAGTCCCTAGCCTGTCCTGGTGCATGGGATTGTTCTGTCCTAAGTGCAGGACTTTGCACTTGTCGTTGTTGAGCCTTGTGAGATTTCTTTTGGTCAAATCCTCCAATTTGTCTACATCTCTCTGTAGCCCTACTCCCTCAGTGTATCTACTGCTCCCCCCAGCTTGATGTCATCTGCAAACTTGCTGAGGGTGCACTCCATCCCATCTTCCAGGTCATTGATGAAGGTATTGAACAAGCCCGGCCTCAGAACGATCCCTGGGGCACTTCACTTTATACTGGCTACCAACTAGACATCAAGCCATAGATTACTATTCTCTGAGCCCATTAATCCAGCCAGTTTTCTATCCACCTTACAATCTGTTGATCCAATCCATACTTCCTTAGCTTGCTTGTGAGAATGGTGTGGGAGACCATATTAAAAGCCTTGCTAAAGTCAAGATACATCATATCCACTGCTTCTCCTGCATCCACAGAGCCAGTCATCTCATCATGGAAGGCAATTAGTTGTATACACACACCCAGAAGGTACTCCATTATCCATATAGTGACATAGTATATGTAATGGAACATCCTCAAACATTAAAGTTAATTTTTTTTATTGGTTGAAAGTTGCATCCTCAAAACATTTCTTGCTTCTGCAGCATGGGTGTATGTCTCTGAGTCAGTCCAGGACTCATGTATCAGAGTCGTGACCAGCACACGTTACTGGCTGAACAAAAAAAATATATAATTACATACCTGTTTTTAATTTCTAATTTGTATATTGTAGCAATTCAAAATGTACTTTAGATTTAAATTCTTGCATTTGGTTAAAATCATTTTTTTTAATGAACTATTAAAATGTGAAACACATTCATTTTTGTAATGCTTTCTTGAAGACTTAATTACTTACGCATTTCTAAAATTGTTCTTAATATTGTTTCTGATAGATACCGGAATTTCCGCACCTTCACTTCTCCACGACTGTCCCAGTTCTCTTGTTTAGCTGTGGACTCCAGCGGTGAGATTGTTTCAGCTGGTTCCCAAGACTCTTTTGAAATCTTCATCTGGTCAATGCAGAGTGGCAGACTCTTAGATGTAAGGGACTGAGATTTTGTTTCTGAATCCTTGCAGTTAACATACACTATGTTTTGTTAAGTATCTTCTAGGTTAAATTGTGTGTACCTGAAGGTGAGTGAGCAGGGGGCACACAGCTGACGTGGGGCTCCTAAGAGAAGGCAGCGGTGCAGAGAGCCCTGAGCCTATGGCAAGCAGCCTGCATCTGCCCTACACACAAATCTGGGGATGGGGCATATGCCTCCCCTGTGGGGTTCAGGTGGTGTTTGGGAGCTACCCCTACCTCTTCCCTGCACCACCTGGACGAGTCACACATGGCTCCATCCTGCCCTGGTCGCAGGTCCCATTCACTGCCCTGGCTTGGCAGCGCCGTCTGCACCCCCTCCATCCTCCACACCCCTTTCCCTCCATAGACTTATCTGCAGGGTGCTGCTCTCCATGATGCTCAACTGCATTCCTTGCTATGTGTATTCATGCAGCTGTGCACATGTGCACAGCATCCAGGGGCCTGAGTCAGAAGGCATATCATATTTATCAGTGAACATTATCAGCTATACTGGCCAAAAAAAGCCGGTGATGTTAATTTGCCTTTTATTGGTGCCAGTCCAATATGCAACTGATATCTTGGTGCATATCTACATTCCATCTGCTGAGAAGAACTAAATGTAGTAGGGATGGGGCCAGTGGACATACTTACAGTTTTGCTACAGAATTATATGTTGAACTCAGTTTCACATCATAATTCCCTTATTATCTTTTCTACATCCATTAGGTCATCTGTGGTCATGAAGGCCCCATCAGCAGTCTTTGTTTTAACCCAATGAAGAGTATCCTAGCTAGTGCTTCTTGGGATAAAACAGTTAGATTATGGGATATGTGTGACAGCTGGAGAACCAAGGAGACCCTAACACTGAACTCAGATGGTAAACTTAATTTCATGTTATGTAACTTATCATTTGGAGGCAGCCAGATATGAATTTCATAGATTGTAAGGGCTGGAAGGGACCTTGCAAGATCATTGGGTCCGCCACCCCCCTGCCGCCCCTCCCTGCACTAGGCAGAATTGGTTCTGCTCTTTCAAAGATGTTCTGTAAAGATGTTCTTGGTCGGTCAGAATTTCATTTACTTATTACAAGCTGCAGTTTTCATTCTTGCTCTTCCATACAATCTGGAAACATTCAGCAGCACATGAAGTTTTTGATACTAACTACCCAAAATATAATGTTATAGTCAGTTTAACATTACATTTTGTCCAAACAAATTGTATTTACCTCATCCTTTTAAATCTTGTTTCTGAGAATCTAGACAAAAGTATTACACAAAGTGGTTTTAAAGTAAGGTGTGGCTACTTTTTTGTTCGTTGATTAAATGTTGTACAGTGCTTGCTGTTGCTTTCCGACCTGATGGCAAGGAGCTTGCGGTTGCAGCCCTGGATGGACAAATAACTTTCTGGGATCCTGAAAATGCAGTGCAGACTGGCTCAATTGAGGGAAGACATGACCTTCAAATGGGAAGAAAAGAGTTGGATAAAATAACAGCCAAGCAAGCTGCTAAGGGAAAGTATGTAAAATAGTCTTGTGACAATGACAAGAGATTGACTATACTCACTTGTTTTTATTAGACTCATTTTTTCCTTTTGTACCATGTTTTCCTGACTTGAGTTTTTTTATGATAGTTTCAGAATTTAACTGTCACTTAAATATTTTGATTATGAAATTTGGTATCTTCTGACTTGGCAAGTGGTATTTTAGTTCCAAACCTTTCTCTTTCCCTGGCACCTTCACAGTAGGTCACTTTTTCACACACAAATCCTGAGTGTCTATATTTTCTCATTGGTTATAACCTTGATTCATATATATCACACTGAAGCTTTTATGCTATTCTGTACATCATTTCATGGTCAACAGTAACACCTTTTTACAATTATGGTCCTGTAAGCAACTGATAAATAGAAAATTGTTATTTAGAATATATAATCTGTGAGGTAATCAGTTTTTTAAAAGGCAGTGAGCATATCTGGTTATTGGAAAACCTGAGCTGAGAATCTTTTTTCACATATCCTTTTTCTTCTCTCCTCTTGCCCCGCGTGCCTCCCTTCTCCCCGCCCCATAAGAAAAAAGGTAGAGGCATTTTTGTAAATACTCTTTCTCTGGTGACCTCCAATTAGCTGTTCACTCTTCATTTAATCATTCTTTTTTGGCTCTTCCAAGTCTGCTGAATTTCAGACAGGACATGTCTGAAGGAAAGAAACTTTTAGTAGATATTAGTCTCCTCTTGTCTTGTTGCTTACAGATGTTAATACATACCCATCCAGTGAGTCTGTTTGTGGGTGTCCCTGGTACCAATAGGAAGTTAAGCAGAGGTGGGTTTTTTTCCTAAAGGAAGTATAAGCCTGGAGGGCTTGTGAAATTGCCTGTCTGAAATGAAGGTAGGCTATACCTTCAGGAAAGCCTGGGAGAACTGTTTTGTAGAGGTGCACTGATATAAAGAAAATTGTCTGTATCGGAAATTGGCCTGATATGGTTCATAAATGGCCCATGCGTGCACATAACGAGGTGGCGAGGAACATAGCCTGGCAGCTTGGAAGTCTGATGTGGTGTGAGGGGAAAGGGAGAAGGAAAGGGGTGTGGCAGGGGTAGGGGGCAGATTAAGGCCCCCACAATGAGGGAGGGAGTGGGGCGGGGGTTGGAGCACCTGCTGCCCAGCCAGGGCAGGGCAGGCGCAGGATGGATCCATGGCTTGTCCAGTGGGGGGTGGCTCCCGCCGCTGTATGCTGCCTGTCTGGAAACTGCTCATTCACTCATCTGGTGGCTTCTGCCACTGCTTTGACTGCTTATCCAGGTGGAAACATCAGTGGGGCAGACTGGGGCTGGATCTGCATGGGGTAGGGCAGTCTGCACCTGGTGCTGCCCCGGGCTCTTACCAGTGGGGACTGGGCTGTGCTGTGCTCAGGGCAGGCAGTGGCAGCACTGGGAGAGGGGGTTGCATAGTTGGTAGGGTCAGAAGGGACTCTTAAAGACCCCCAGGGTAGGAGCCAGCACCACTTCTCTTGGAAGTTGGTTCCAGATCCTAGCTGCCCTGACTGTGAAGTAGTGCCTCCTGATGTCTTGCCTGAATCTACTCTCTGCCAACTTGTGACTGTTATTTCTTGTCAGTCCTGGTAATGCTCAGGGGGACAGGGATTCCCCCAGTACCTGCTGGTCCCCCCTAACTAGTTTGTAAATGGCCACCAGATCTCCTGTCAGCCTTTGCTTGTGAAGGCTGAACAGGTTCAGGTCCTGTAGCCTCCTCTCATAGGGCCTGCCCTGACCCCGAACACATGGGTGGCCCTCCTCTGGACCTGCTCCATGCTGTCCCCATCCCTCCTGGAGTGCGGCACCCAGAACTGGATGCAGTACTCCAACTGCGGCCTGACCAGTGTTGCATAGAGGGGGAAGATCACCTCCTTGGACCTGCTTGAGATGTATCTGGATGCATGACAAGGTGTGGTTGGCCTTCCTGACCACTTCCCCACAATGTCAGCCCATGTTAATTTTGGCATCAAAATGGGTTGGGGGCTATGGAAAATTTTGGGGTGGCTGCAGCCTTCCCTCCTCCCACCCTCCCCCGTCCCTGCCCCAAGTGCAGCGTGGCCCAGCCCATTAGGAAGAGCCCAGTGCAGCCCTAGCCCCTGCCCACAGGGACACATGCCTCCCTATGGCCTCCTGGGGCATGTACAGTGCTGAGAACTTCTCCCCCTCCCTCTCCATGACCCCTGGTTGAGCTGCTTATGGCTCTGTCCTGCACTCTGCCACTCCCCGGCTGGGCAGCACCTGCTCCAGCCCCACTCCCTCCCTCACCGCACGGTCTGACCCCCTCCCTCCATGCCCCTTCCTTTCCCCCTCTCCTTCCACCACAACAAACTTACCAACCAGCTAGACATTGCTCTTCAAGCTGCCAGACTGGTATCGTAAATAAGATCAGTATCAGCTGATATGCCTCAAAAATCAGCTGTCACTATTGGCCCCCAAAATCTCTATTGGTGCACCCCTATTGTTTTGCCTTCGAATTGAAAAGACTGGTTTGTAAGTAAAGATGTAACAAGAGAATTACATCTTCAAAATCTTGTATAGATTTACATAAACTGTCACCATCCTGTCAAGTAGTAAACTACTCCAAGTAATTTGTCTTAAAGTATTTGTGATTCATAGTAAAATACTTGAAGGGTTCAGAAATAAAGTAATTTGTATGTTAACCATATATTAAACAAAGCTCCTTTGGAATATTAAACCAGAAGCTGTTTCCGTCTTTTAACAGTACATTAGTTTACTGTGTTTACATTCTGCATTGTATTGGGGTTTATGTCTGCTTCTAAAATTGAGACGCCAGGTTAAAATTAACAATATATGTTTTGATTTGTTTTGTTTTGTTTTTTCCCCCCAGATCTTTTACCACTCTGTGTTACTCAGCAGATGGCCAGTCTGTTTTGGCAGGTGGATTGTCAAAGTTTGTCTGTATTTACCACATCAAGGAACAAATTCTGATTAAAAAATTTGAAATCTCATGCAATTTTTCCTTGGACGCAATGGAGGCAAGTAACTCTCGCAGTTGATTTTGTTCACTGAAGACTTGTTTGCAGCATCAGTTAATAAAATGTTCGTGAACGAATCCTACCTACATGGGGGCTCATTTGGTTGGAGTCAATTCCAGGTGAAACCACCAAAAAAGAAAAGAACACTTCTACCCTGGGTCTCTTAAACCAGACCCAGTCAGCCAGGTCGTAAATGTTTTGGTGTTGAAAGTCCCCAGTAATTCAGATAATTTACAATTAAGTTTAATTATTACAAGAATGTGAAACTTTAAAACTGCTGACAGTTTGTGTTGAGCTGTTTTCTTTGTGCTTCACTGGTTTGTGTCTGAGAAGGGATGCAATTTTAAGGAGTATTTTATTAAAAGTCAAATTTATAAAAGTTGACTTGATTTGAGCAATGGCATTCTTACAATACCATCTATCATTCTTACTAACTCGCTAGAAACTCTTAATCTCTTTTCTTTTCTGTTGCATTGAAGCGACTGTTTTCAAGAATGTTAACTTAGACTTGTGGTTCTCAACCTTTTGGACTCAAGGCACCCCTCCATAACTTTTGTGAACTGAGTGGCACTTCATTTTAAAAACTAATTTATATATTACGGTGTTTATATCCTTGCAGAAGATCCAGGATGTGAGGGTGGGGAATTGGCCAGGCAGGGACAAGCATGAGCCTCCACTTATCTAGTTATCTCCTCACACCTTGCAGCACTTTTCAAAAGGTCTCGTGGCACTCTAGGATGTCACGGCCCCCTGGTTGAGACTTTCTTTGAAGCCCGATAGTAATCGTCCACAAGGTGACTACTGTAGTGGGGCCAGCTTTTGGCAGGCACACCCGCCAGTTTGAGCCCTGTGCCCTCCCAATGAGCTGTTCTGGTACCCTTCCCTTTTCTGTTCTGCTCTCTCTTCCCTGCCTGATCCACCACTGTGCTGCTTGCCCTTTCTCTAGTCTGCTGTGAGTCACAGACAAAGGCTGCTTGTGGCATGTATACCACAGATTGGCCACCACGGACTAGCAGGTACTGTAAGATTGTGTGGCACGTGCACTGTCACCACTCACTGAGCATTATCCCATAGAATTGCAAGTTTCAGTGACACCTATTGGGTGAAATTACAAAGCAGTAATTCTTAAGTAACTGGACTAGTCCACTTAAATGTTTGAGGAATTATTGAGTAATCCTGTTCTTCATTTGTTTCTCTCAAACACAACCTCCATTTTTGGATCTGAACCAAATCAAATACCAATATTTTTCAGGAGTACCTGGATCGTAGAAAAATGACTGAGTTTGGCAGCATGGCACTGATTGATGAAGGAGCTGGGGACGAAGATGGTGTTGCCATTGCTCTTCCTGGGGTGAAGAGAGGTAATTCAACTCTTAAATCCAGTGTCAGTAATTTGTCATTGCTTTTTAAACTGGCTTTGTGGGATAGAAGATTTCTGCTCTGAGTCTGTATGCATTGAAAAAGGATTCCCATTAATGGGAATACCAGGATAATTTTCAAATTTATTTACTCAAAAAGTAAAACGTTGAATTCTGTCACTTGATGGTTTGATGTTCTCTTTGTCAATTTTTTTTGGCACTGATTTGATAACAGTAACTCCAGGGTCAGGATTGGGAATCTATGGTGTACCTATTTAGTTGGATATATTCGTGAATCACTTTAAAACTTTTGTTTCAGGTGACATGAGTTCTCGGCATTTTAAACCAGAGATAAGAGTGACAAGTGTCCGCTTTTCTCCTACTGGTGGGTATTGACAGGGAATGTTGTTTATCAGTAAGGGGGGGGGCAACTTTCCATATGCAACATGTGGAAAGACTGAGCAGTGGAGAAGATGCAAGTACCCCCTAGAGTTGACCTCTGCAGAAATGGTTATACTGGTATGTTAGTGGATTTGTTTCCCATGTTATGTGTATATTCTGGTATCTAGCTGGAATCTGTCAGATATAGTAGCCAATTAAAAAAAAAAAATCCTATAGAGCAAGAGGGTTGCAGTATATGGCCTGAAGGCTGTATCTGGTTTGTGGAGCCTTTGAATACAGCCTGTGTACCCATGCTTTGTCAGCATTCAGCAGTGGGGGGTTCACACTGCACTGCACTGCATTACAGTCAGCTGCCTGGGGCTCCAAAGAGGGGGAGCTCTGCCTGCACCTTGCCACAGTCAGGAGCATGGGCTCTGGCAGGGGTGGGGATGGGGAAGGAGCAGGGGAAGAGAGAGAAGAGGGCTTTCACCTTTCTGAAATCATGCCAAGCAATAGTGACAAGGAATCTTCCTGTTAATTAACAACACCTCTTCCCCCTGACTCCTTCCTACCAAGGGTTGTGTTTAAATAGCAACTTCTGCTTTTCTTTTAGGACGGAGCTGGGCAGCAACCACCACAGAAGGCCTTCTCATCTACTCTCTAGATTCTGGACTGGTCTTTGATCCTTTCGAGTTGGACATTGACATCACACCCAGCAGCATACGTAAAGTGCTGCGTCAGAAGGAGTATGCCAAGGCCATCGTTATGGCCTTCCGATTGAATGAGAAAAAATTAATTCAGGAGGTTATGGAGACGGTGCCATATAATGAAGGTAAGCAGAGCTTCCCTAAAGTTTTACCAAATGTTTTGCAGTACAGCAAAACTATTACATGTTGAAATCTGTGTTCATTCAGGATGGAGAAGGGCAAGTGCATAAAACCCCTTGTACAGGAGAGGGGTAGGGAAATTCTAATTTGAGTGAAAGGGATCTGTTGAGTCTGGCATTCACTGTTCTAAGGGAGGAACAGAGTGGGAGTAGCAGAACAAAATCAAGCAACAAATTCAGGGAATTGGTAGGCAGCGTATCTTAGGAAGCTATTCCAAAGGATAAAAGAGTTCTGGAGAGCTGGCAGTTACTGAAAGATACCATATCAGTAGGGGTGCGCGGATAGAGCTTTTTTTGGACTGGTACTGATAGCCAGTTTTTAAGGAAGCATTATCAGCTGATACCAGTCTGATTTGCAATACACAGCCCAGCAGCTTGACGAGCAGTGACTGGCTGATAAGTCTGTTGTGGGGGAATGGAAGGGGAATGGTGGGGGTGGAGATTGAGGTCCCTGTGGTATGGGAGGGAGTTGGGCTGGGGCTGGGTCATACTGATTTGGAAGAAAGCTAGGAAACAAAGTAAGAGGTTAATATGGTGGCAACAGGAGCTCTTTAAGGACTTGAACATCATAAAGGAATTGTACAAAAAATGTGAGGAAGGTCATATAATTTAAGATGACTAGAAAGGAAGAGCACAAGCATGTTGAGGTAAATTAAAAAAGACAAAATTAGTTGCACCTAACACGAGGCATAAAAGGCAACAGTAAAATACTCCTGAAATATGCCTATGATTTTATGAATTGCTGGGAATGTCTGAAATGGGAAGATGGTTGGGAGGCATACTGGGGACTTGGGAAAGAGTGCAAGTAGCCCCTAGTCTGTGCTGTGAGCTTGGCCTAACGAAACAACAAAGTGTGTACTGCTTTAATATTACTAAATAGTTATTTAGAAAGATGATTTCCCTGTCCAAGAGAGTTTAAAATCTAGATAAAGACAGGAACATGGGGATAGATGAAAGAGTTGGGAAGAGTATTTGAATAAAAACATTATCTAGAAAGTGAATCTTAAATTCAGATATTTTTAATTAGGGAAGCAAGACAAGAAAGAAGAGTGCAGTGGTCAAAAATGCATATTTGACTGGGGTAGGGGAGAGGAAGGTTGGTTCACAAGTGGAGTGATAACATGTTAAGTGTATGGATCAGGTACAAAGTCAAGAAGGAAAGGAAATGATATGGGGAAGGAGAAGTGGAGTTCTGTACAATATGCCAGATGGAGAGAACTAATCTGATCTAGTATGCCACTTTCTCTAAAGCAAGGAACAGCAAGATTTTGCCAGTCTATGCAGAAAGAAAAAGTGTAATGAAATTGATGGGGAAAATGGGAAGGGGGAAAAGATTTATTGAGAGAGAGAATATTATGGCAAACCCTTTTTCTTTTTCTTTTTCTTTTTTTGGAGGTACATGTGATGGTCTTACTTTGATAGTAAAAATTTTCAGGTTCTCAAGAGTGGAGACTTCCTGGAAGGCTGGAGAGTAGTGGTCACAATGGTGACCGATGGGTGCTTCCTATAAGGTGGTGCAGAGAATTATTACTGAGCACTTGAAAGGGTACCCATCTCTTTCAACTTCACGTTATTCCAATTGATAATTTTACCTTTTTTTTAAAACCCCAACAAACCCACAGTTGATGTAGTCTGCTCATCACTGCCAGAGGTGTATGTGGAAAAGGTGCTGGAATTTCTAGCCTCTGCCTTTGAAAAATCTCGTCACTTGGAATTCTATCTTATTTGGACTCAGAGGTTGCTCATGCTATATGGACAGAAATTAAAAACAAGGTGAGTGAACTTGAACACTAAGGGCAGAACACTAGGTATTTCAGAACACTATGACAGTTTAGTGGCTTGGGATTCTGAATTGAAACTTACAAGACACTTAAAATTATTCAATTATGACTTTTCAGTGACTTAATATATGCAGAAGTTTGGGAGACATGACTGATTCTTGCAGTTAAGTTGCAGATGAGTCTTTCCCAGATTTGTAGCTAGAATTTTGTGTGAACAATTAGCTTACAGGTAATATGTAAATAAAAGCTGTAAAAAAGACTTGAAAATACTTCCTACTGAAGTGCGCTAAATGCTGATGTGTTTGGAATGCATTGCAGTGATTTCAGTACGCAGCAGTTAGATAAGATGTAAAAGATGCATTCAGTCCTGCTTCTCTAAGGGAATTGGAACACTTGGCACATTAGAAATGGGATAGCTACTCCCAGTTGCTGTTTGAATCATTTAAATTAGAGGAAGAATCCATTATATGTTCATTTCCTTTCTGCTGTGGCTTGAAGAATAACTCCTTATTGCGTGATAGTATGTTTGAATGAATCTCAAATGTCAAAATCATTTATTTTTCTGTTCAGCTAATTGCTAAAATAGAGACAGATCGTAGGTGAAGTCAGGTTCTTATCTCCGTTTCCAAAGAGACGTACTTATATCTGGAGTCGTCATTGTGATTATAGCAAGAAGAATCTGCTCATAAAGCTGCAATTTAACTTTACAATGGAGTGTCTTCTTTGGTTGACATTTACATTTGTGATGGGGATGGAATAGCAATTGATTAGCCATGATGAAGGAACAGGAGCGATAAACTGTGTGCATATGATGTATTGACTTAAAATTATATACAATTATTTGTGGATATGGTGCAAAGTCAGTTGCTTTTATTCAGTAATATTTAAGAAAGTTCATATATGTAAAAATTGGTTAATAGTATAGTTATATTTTAAAATGTGAAGAATCATGCAGGAAGGCATTCTAGAATTCCATGTGTAGCTTCAGAGTTGCATAATAAATTGCACATTTTCTCCTTTTAAGGTCAGGGAAACTGCTGCCCATGATTCAGTACCTTCAGAAGAGCCTCCAGCGTCACTTTGAGGATGTTTCCAAGCTGTATGTATTGTTGTCTCTCAGGGGCTTTTTGTCTTATTTTGTGCATTTGTTTTTTTTTAAATGTAAACCATAATCCTACAAAAACTTGAGCTTTTGAATGCTGAGGGAGTCTTTATTGAATACTCGATGATATTTAAAACGTGGAGCTTAGCTTTTAATATTGTCCTTCTGTTACTTTTTGTTTTGTTACAGCTGTGAGTGGAATCGCTATAACATTAAATATGCTCTGGCCATTTCACAACAACGTGGCATGAAACGTTCAGCAGAAACATCAGTGGATGAGGGGGAGATGGAAGAGTCTGACAGTGATTATCTAATGGAACATTCAGCTGTGGATTCATGAAGAAAACTTACTGTACCTTGATTTGATGATTTCATTTTATGCAGGAGTGGACCTACAGAAAGAATCAGTAATGCAGTGGTATTCACGGAGACTGAGTGGCCCTCATAGTGGCTTTATTTGTTGTGAGTTAGGGTGAGATACTTGCAAAGGTACAGGAAATATATTAACTTAAAACAGCAAAAGTACTGCTCATACCCTACCTAAAATATAGCCTGGTGTGTCATCTCCTTGAAGTCATAGGACCCAAGCTGATCAGCTTGGTTTTTATTACTTTTGAATCAAAACAAGACATTTGTGTTCATTTGTCAATAAAGATAGAACCATGGGTGGAAAATAGTTCTCTGCATTTTTTTTATAAAATGTATATAAATATATAGGAGATGTATATTAATATACAGGAAAACTGGATATTGTAAGTCACTCTTCTTTAGCCTCTCCTGTTTCCAAAATGTTTGCATCTCTGGATTAAACTCCTTTTTTATTCATATATCCCATTTTTAAATAAATATTTGAAAGGTTCTGCATTGACTTCACCTTATTTTGAAATGTTACGTTACCTAATTTAATGCAACAGGTGTTGGAATGTAGTTTTAAAAACAGAAATTTTGCTCAATTCTAAAACTACCCAACTTAAGTTGAATGCTAAAAGTTAAGGACAATTATTAGGATAAATGTTGTACTACAGGGGTTTTCAACTTTTTTTTAGTCTAAGTTCTCCTGGCAGCTGGATTGGGGGGGGGGGTGTGTGTGTGTGCGGGTATTGCGCAGCTAGACACGGAGCATGGAGGCAGGGACAGTATACGGGTGCACCACTGCTTCCCTGGAGCAGAGGCAGAGCGGGGAAGTTCTCTGGGCTAGGGTGAGAGCGCTGGTGCCTCTCTGCGGGGCAGGGAAACTCACCAGGCTAGTGTATGGCAGCAGCCACCACTGCATGTGAGGTTCCCCACCCCAGGCCACAGAGGAGCGCTGCTGCCCTTGCCTTGACCCAGCCCTGCTCCTGGGAGGCAGTGGCACTCCGTCCCCACCCACCCGCTCGCACGTACCCCCTAGGACCGGACCAAGTATCCCCAGGGGTACATGTACCTCCAGCTGACAACCCCTGTGGTTCTATATACATAGAATGTGTGAGTAAAAGCTGTGGAATACAGCTTCTGCAGAGAATTGAACTGGTTAATGAACATGGGTTCATTACACACATGTTTTTTAACATTGTTCACCTATTAAATAATAGAACTCTATTAAATAATAGAACTTGTAATACAGGTAACTGTGTAAGAGAACAACACATATTAGCATTTGGGTTTTTTTGGGGGGGTTTAATAGTCCCTTAGAGTGCCAGTTTGTGTGTTTGGGTCCTGGACTGGCTAGGGCAGGGGCCATGTGCCATAGTCTGACCAGACTGGTCACTGCTTGCAACATTTGCTGCTCTGACCAGACCATACTGCTCTGGTCACTGTGGGGTCTGTGCTGCATGCAGTGAGAGTCCTAGACAGGCTGGAGCAGTTGCCAGATCCGGTATGCTAGAGAAGGGGCAGGGGGCCGGACCGAATCCAGCCTGGGGGCCAGCCACATGCTGTGGGTGTGTGTTTTGCCTTTTGAGAGTCTGATCAGACCCAGGGGCAGCAATGCAGCCATGTGGCAAGGCTCTGTGGGCCATATGTTTGACACCCCAGACTAAAAGTGTAAAATGAACATGTATTAAACACCCTAGTGGTCAATGTAAATAAAATATATAGTAGTATAACACTTTATTCTGTACTTACAAACTACTGTTCCCTTCCATTATTTATCTAAGACAGTGAGATTGACAGTCAGTATATGACCAAAGAATGCTTTGGTGATCCTTATGGTGTGGTTAAGTTAGTTATGGTACAAAATTTGAAAACCTTTTCATCACTCCTGCTTTTATGTACTGTACTAGCCAATTGCCTGTCAAGAATGATAGGGGACGAGGGGGGGGGGGAGAGGGGGCTGGGATGGAGTGCCACCACCTAATGCCGCTCTTCTACCTCTTGCAGGGATGGGTGGGGGAGCCGAGACCAGCATTGCTGGCCTTGGCTCCTCCACCCCCTGTCTGGTCCTCAGCGCAGCTTGTAGGAAGCGGAGTGGGCTGGCCTTGACTCCCCCACCCGCTGTCCAGTCCTCAGCACCACTTGCAGGGAGTGGAGCATGAGAGCCAAGGCCAGAGCTGCTGGCTTCTGCTCCCTCGCCCTCTGTTCGGTCCTTGGTGCAGCTTCAGAATAATGGCGGTGTTCCCCCACGCTTGGAGCATTCTGATTGGCTGTTTCCATCAGCCAATCAGAATGTGAATAAAGCATTATGGACAGACAGAGACTTAGGTTTTTATAATATTGGAATTTAGTCAAATCTAAAGACATCCCTGAATTTAAGACCACACCCAACAATTAGGTTCTATCCATGGAAAATTTGTAATAGTTATAATTTTCCATGTATAATTGTAGGGTCATCTTGAATTCATCCCTCTCACCACTGCAGGAGGGCAGACAGTAGGGGCAGGTGGTGTGAGGAGGTCAAACAGCTTAACCCCTCCCTTGCCTGCTGCTCCCAGCCAGGGCTCTGGGAGACTTCTTCCCTGTTCTAGGCTGGGCGCTGAGCATTAGGGCTGTGTGAGTCTTTGGATCCCACTTTGGCATCTGAAGTGGCACTTCTGGATCTAGGTGGGGTCCCAGCAATGGTATCTGGAGCAGGTTGGAGGCATCTGAAGCGATTCAGACCTTCTTTGGTCATTTTGAGGCTATTAGAAGGGCGGGGGGACGTGGGGAGACTGACGTCTGTAGGTAGCCAGTGAGAAGGATTTCTCCTTGGCTACCTTTCCAATGGCAGCATCTGTGGGGGCTGGGAACTAGAAACAGCATAAAAG
>JAGPOW010003316.1:44330089-44346331 GCA_030014935.1 Caiman crocodilus
GATCCCGAAAGCTTGCAGAAAAGGACAATTTTCTTGCCATTTTCCAGTTGGTCTAATAAAAGGTATCATTTTGGAACCAAGAGTTCTAGTTTTTTGTATTTTATCATATTCAATTAATTTCCACTTGCTAAGTACTACCCTGAAATAGCCTTGATGGTAGGTGGTTCCTCTCTGGGATCTTTTTGACTGCCAGGGGATGCCACTATTTTGTCCCAGTTTTATGTTCCTCAATACGCTCTTATATCACAGTGTTTCAGAGGGAAATGATTGGGCGCAGTGTATGGCTATTAGCTACTAAACCAGAGTAGTGAAATGTTGAGAGACAGGCCTGTTCTCTTGAGCAGTACCTCTAGTTCCTCCATTCATGCCACCTGAATCATAGATTTAATTTTATAGCCAGCTTTCTGAGTGTTCATTTCTGAGCCATACTTACTTATAAGAATAGTACACCAGGTATGTTCATCTTAATTTCTCTTGGTGTGACTTGCTGCCATTTCTGAAGGAAGACCAACTGATCACTGAAATAGTTATAGACAGCCAAAGGGATTGAAGTAATGCTTGCAGCTCATCGGGCACCCTGTTGGCCAACTATTACACTGTAAACATTTTATTAATGCTGGCAATGTGTAGTTTTATTTGATGGTACTTTACCAGGTTTTTTTTCTCTAAAAACAAGGAATATGTCTCTAGCAGGACTTAGAGGCAAATTAAAGTCCTGCTGTAATTTGTTTGCCACTATGACATCCACGGTCTGAAGGTTTTCAACGTATTTTATGCCTGTGTTGTAGCATACTGTTCCACCTGAGTCGCAAGGGAGCTGAAGTTCAGATGTATGCTCCAGATGTTCTTCAAATGCACGTTATTGACCACACCAAAGGACAGCCTGCTGAAGCTGAATCGAGGTAAAAGCTATTTTAAGTAGATTCTTTTTCTTGTGGTTACCATATACAGTCTCCTTTATCTCACATGGGTACTGTATTTCCTGCTAGTTTTGTTTCAGAAGTCACCTCACCATTGCTATGTTTTTTCAAAGCCATGATGGTTTCTTATTCTTCAGAAATGACATAATTCCTTTATATATTTGAACCCTTGCACACACAAAGCCTTTTTCTTCTGTTTTATTTCTGGTTCTCCAAGAAATGTTTTAACGGAATCAGCAAGGATTGCTCGTGGTAAAATCACAAACCTGGCTAAACTTACTACACAGGACCATGATGCTGTGATCTTCCCTGGTGGCTTTGGAGCTGCTAAAAACCTGTGAGTGCCATGTTAAGTAAGCAGTAATTTAAATCCTTTACGCATAACTCACAGTAGTAACAAGAAACAGTGGTTACTTGCTTTTTTTATAGAATGCATACATTTACTGAGGTTGGAGATTGCCATAGGATAATGTTCTCAGTGCAGTGCTTAGATAGTCTGGGATTTTTCCATATGATTCTTATTGCTGCAGGATGACAGCACTAAGTCTCTCTCCATTGGTCACACTAAAAATTCCCTATTAAAATTAGTCAACAGTGCACGTTACATAAAAAGATATTTTTTCCCTCTGATGCTGTGATTTGTTGTGGCATAGTGGGGAAAGTAAAGGCAAAACTTTTAGTTTCAGATTATTTCTTGGTGCTTAGTTTTGGCTACAATGTATCTGTGTGTCAGTAAACTTATTAAATAACTTGCTTTCAAAAAATAGCATGTATTTGTCTTGAGAAAGTTTGCTTGTCAACAGAGGGGGACATTTTCTTTTGATTTTTGGAGCACCATGTGTTTCTTTAAAACAGGGGCAGGCAAAATGGCAGGTCTGGCTAGTGACTGGACTCTATTTCCTAGTAGCCCCTACATGCATTATTGCGGCCAGTGTCCACGGAGACCCCAACAGCAGCAGGGCCGTGACAGTATGAGGCCAGGATTTCCATGGAGACGGGCCCTAGCAGCATTGGCAGGGTGCATAGCTAGGTGGGGAGCTGCATTAGGGCCGGGGTTGGGATGTTGCAATGGTGACAGCATGGTCTGGAGCTGGGGCAGAGCTGCAATCCACTGCCTGCACACCCCTGCCTTTATGGCCCTCCCACCTCCACATTTTCTACTGCTTTGTAGATTTTTGCTGTATCAAGGAGCTGCCCCTTCTCCTTCACTGAAGTTTGGATTCTAACTTGTGGTGGTTGTTGAGAGATGTTCTGAGTGTCAGCGCACGTCTGAATGCTTAGCTTTGTAATGAGGTGTTCATGACTGTCTCTTGTGACAGATCCACCTTTGCTGTGGACGGGAAGGATTGCAAAGTGCACAAAGAAGTTGAACGGGTCCTTCAGGAGTTCCACAAAGCAGGCAAACCCATTGGGTATGTACATAATAGGAGCTGGGCCCTTACAAATACTGCTGTGGAGTGGTAGCTTGAGAGTGGAGATAAAATGAGTTCTGTGTAGGTATGAAGAGGTTGGCATGGAAAGTAGAAAAAATGTGTGTGTTTTGCATACATGGCTTTTTTAAAAGTTGTCCTTCAAGATTGTGTGAGTAGAGAGAAGTAGTTATGAAAAAAATCACAATTACTTGTTGGTCAGGAAAATCTTGATAGTGGACAGAAAAAATGACCTTTTTACATTTGTCTTTCAGATCTTTAAGAGCACAGACTGTAAAATCTTTATAAATACAATTAATCCTTTTAAAGAAGGGGCTTTCTTGGATTTTCATTTCCTATTTTTCTTGCAGGCTGTGCTGCATTTCACCAGTCCTGGCAGCAAAAGTACTCCCTGGTGCTGAAGTTACTGTGGGACACGAAGCAGAGGAAGGTGGGAAGTGGCCTTATGCTGGAACTGCAGGTGCCATTAAAGCACTAGGAGCAAAACATTGTGTCAAAGAAGTAACCATATCCTTTCTCATTAACATTTGGTGACTGTCAGTTGAGAGTTAAGAAGCAATGAATACTCTTGGCTTATACATTATTCCAATTGTAAAGCCATACATGTGCTTCTATTCCAAATTATTCCAATTATATAGCCATACATGAAGCACATGTCTGTAACAATAGCTGTGTGATTCCTGATGTACAATGCTCACCCCTTTTGGCATAGTCAGCACCACAGTTAATTCAGAGGTGCTCTGAGCAATACATGTACAGATCCATTCATATGGTCTCATACAGACCCATAACTAGTAAGTTTTTCTTGTAATATGTAATATAATACTAGCATTGTAGTCTCGATGAAATTCAGGTATTTCTGGCAAAGTAAGTAAAAACACTCCTTTCATAGGAAATAATTTTCAGTTTGCCTGTGTGTAAAGGAAGATATTTGGGATTGTTTTTATTTGCTTTGTTTTTTTTACAGTCAGTGTCTATCAATACTGGGTTGGTTATGCTTTCCTTAACTCTCTTCCACGAAGCTTATGTGGACTTGAAAAACAAGGTGGTCACTACCCCGGCCTTTATGTGTGAGACAGAATTGCATCACATCTTCGAGGGCATTGGGGCCATGGTAAAGAATGTCCTGAAATTAACTGGCAAATATAGTGGTGTTTCATAAAACAAGCTTTAGGAAAGATTTGAATTTGAAGTACACCACCAGAAATAAAAATCAATTATTTTGTAAACCACTGACAAAACTGATGATCTTGTTCCCAGTTCTATTCAGATAATGCCTTTTTATGTAGTAGGGATTTTTTTTTTGCAGTGATTCTCAATCACTTCTGAGCAGAAAGGTCTGCAGAATGTCTCATTAGGTACAGTCAGTGTGTCCTAAATCCTAAAGTCTTGTCTTGGACTTAAGCTTCTGGGGAGGGTTACATGGGAATGATCTGAGGCCAGCCAGCATGCAACAAAACATTCCTGAGGAAAATACTAAAGATTCACATGACAATTGAATGGCATGAGCATCAGTCATTAGCCAGTGGCAGTCTGGAGTACTGGACTAAGTTTGAGATACATGGCTAACACCGTTTGGAGTTTCTGGCTGCTGCTCTTGGAAAACTATGTTAAAATTCACCTCTGGCTAGTTTAGTTAAAACGGCTGTTATTACCTTTACTTTCCTGAGACTGCCTGTCTGTCTGGGTGCTCAGATGTTGCTCAAGTTTGAGGAGAGAGAGATTGATCTGAATCACAAAGGTGTTGGGGAAGACGCACTGATGTGCGTTTCAAGCAGGGTTGCTGTAGTTTGCTGTTTTTGCAGATGTATGTGAGCTAAAAGCCAAGATTGCTTTGATTTAACCAAGGGAATCACACATTTTCAAGTCCTAATTCATTGTTAGCTTTGTGTTGCTCAGGTTTTTTTTTCCTTTCTTTACTTGTTCAGGGGCTTTTTTCTGTTTTAAAAAAACCTGCTCTTTCCAACACGAGTAAAACTAAATTTCAGGAACAGGACATATCTTTATTTATAAATATATAGATTTTGAGGATGCTAACCATGATTAATAGCACAGTAAGCCTCCTGCATAAAACAGGCCTGGAAATTAAAAAAAAACCCAAACTGCTGCAGTAATTGGTAAGGTTTAAAGACATCACCCATGCTAATGTAATTATTTGCCTAGCAGTGAACACTGGATACTACCATGTTCCCCTCACCAGAATAACAAAGCTCTTCCAGAGAAATACAGTCAAATGTAGGAAGAATGATGGCTAAATAAATTAACTTCTGTCCAATAATCCTTTTATAATGTTTAATCATGGAATCTTTTGCATTTTGAAATCACTTGATGTGTTCGTACAGTCAGATACTATAGTATTTTCATCTTTTTTCCCTACATTTTCCCATTTGCTTCTGCTTTTATTTCTTTTTCTGTCTTCATCTTGAATATTAACTTTGTTCCATATGAGCCCACAGCACATTCTCTTCCATAGACAACTAAACTAGAAGGCAAAAGAGTCCTTTTACCTATTCACAGGCAAATAACGTTGGCTTAACTTTAATATTGTGCCCTTTTCTATGACAGATGCCATCTTTAAAACACACTTGCCCTGAGTTATATCTTCAACAGGAATTTTAAGCCATATACATTAAATTATTTTTTTCAGAAGTCCCAATTCTTAGGATGACCATATTCAAAGATCACAAAATGGATTTTGAGGATTTTTAAAAAAAAATGTTTGGCTTCCACAATCTCTGTTTAATGTGGTGACTGACTAATGTGACAAGCTGAGTATATATACTAATTATTTTCTCTTCAGGCCTACTGCCCCAATTAGGAAAACTGAAAAAAATTGTTTTGACCTGGCCACAAAAGTCTGCTGGCTGGTGTATTACAGCAGTGTCATGATACACATAAAGTTAATAAAAACTGATATGAGTCATGTTCAGTGGTTAATGCCAGTGGTTAATGAGTGTTTTAGTTGTGTGTCTCATAAATCAGTAAACCTCATTTAGTTTCCAATTGCATCAAACTTCAGAGTTTATTTGTTGATCTTGGACTGAAATACTCTCTCTGCCCTTCACTGGAAATCAACAGGGATTTAGTACAGTTTGTTTAAAAATGATTTTTTTAAAAAATTTTTACAAAAAAAAGATTTTGGCTTGTAACCTTGTTTAACCAATCCTCAGATGAAGAAAAGATAGGCACTCCCTTGGGAGAGGTGTTTTTCCTTTTTTTAAAAAAAACAGATCATTTTTATCTCCAAAGCAAATATTTGGCATAGTTGGAGGTTCTGAGTGCACCACAAGAATATGCAAAATTGTCATTGATTACTTTAATTATTTAAACTGTGATCTTTTTTAAAGATAGTATTCTCTCTCATAGGGATTCTGTCATTAGCACGTATGCAGCTAAAGCAAGAGCTACGTACAAACCGTATCACAGAGTGAATATATATTTGTGTGTGTAGAATAAACTGCCTACTGCATTGATTTGTACAATGCTGGCTTTGTGTGTGCAGAAGATTTTGTAGGAAACTGCTGGCTATCAAATGAGCGAGAAATGAAGAGTAAATCACTGTCATGCAACTGATGACAAATAAAAGTTGCTTCCTTATGTCTGTCTTGTGAATTTATTATGGTATTACCTTATTTTTACAGATATTTGATTAATTCCATGAGGAGAAGGAAAGGTTTGAACCTTATTAAGTGTAATAAAGTGTTCAAAATATCTTTAGACCCTGAGTCAGTGAGAGCGTTTTGGGGGGAGAGAGGACCTGTATTTTATTTATTTTGTAGTCTTGAATGTATGTCTTACATTATAAGAAGTTAAAAGGAATATTATATGAACAGCATTGGAAAGCTCTTGATAAACACTATTTGCCTGTAGATGGTAGTTAACTATCAGGTGTCATCCTGGGCCATGGGCAGCCAGGACTCGGGGTCATCAAGGGTCAGAAGAAGCAACCATGATCTGAAGAGAGCATGCAGGATCTGTGTGGGGAAGCCAGGAAGCTCCATCTTGGGAGCCAAGTCAGAGAGCCAGAGGGTCAGGTAGAGCATGGGGTCAGGAGGCCAGCTGGGTCAGTTATCCAGGAGTTCATACCAGAGTTGAGTCAGGGAGCCAAAGGATCAGGCCAGGCTCCGAGTCTATGCACAGGCCAGGATAGGTAGCCAGAGAATCTGTCGGAGAGCCAGTGGAGACAAAATCTAAGGGTAAAGCAACGCAGGTAAGAGATTGAGCCTGGTTGCTCAGACACTTTCCTCTTCCAAGTCAGGTTTTTTTTTAGGAAGGGGTAGAGGGTCATCTGACCCTCACTGGTCACTTAGGTTGTAGAGAGTGGGTGGGTGCTTGAGCCCAGATGGGTTCTGACCATCTATGTCCACTCCAATGTTCAGCTGAGGAGGTCATCTTCTTGTGTCTCCACACCACATTTGACCATTTTGTTATATGTGCTTGTGCTGGTTTATTGTACTTTGTGATATCTTTCATTATATACATGACTACAAGTGGTGGGCATTGCAGCCGGTGGCACATATGCCTTCAAGCAGGTGTTGCATAGTCTGAGGCTCTGTGCCACAGTCACTGGTGGTTAAACCAATGGTATAGCCTCACTTCTTCATTTCCTTGGAGTGTCCAGCTCTGGTATGTGGTTGGTTGAGACATTGCCATTTTGCCATGGATCTTCAGCCCATGGTGGTAAGGGCTCGGCTGCTGGAATGTCCAATTTTTGCTGTTAGGGATTTTCTTCAGCCTCTCATTCTACATCTGTAGTCATGTCTCCTTGATGTGGCATTGAGAGGTTGGGTGCTGGTGAAGAAGCCGCTGCATGACTTCAGACATTGTGAGCTGTGGGATGGTCATCAGAGGGTGTCTCACATCTTCACTTTGTCTTGATCATTCTATCCTGCTGGCCACTGCTCTTCTGATGTCAGGCGGAGCAATGCCAGCCGCAGGTGCACACTGTTTAGACTGGTTTAGATTGGTCATTTGTATAGATGTTATAAATCGGGGCCTACACAATTGGCAGTATTTGTGGAAGCTGCAACATTGGTAGGTTCCCATGAAAAAGTGCACAATCAGTGAGTGTGTGTGTGTGTGTGTGTGTGTGTGGGGCAGGAATGGGAGGGAACTGCAAACAAAGGCTGGGAAGCACTAGTGTCTTGAATATAGCATATATACTCTCTGTTGGTGAGGGAACATCTGCATCACATATACTGCTATATTATCTCCTACAGCAGTGTTTCTTAATCCGTGGGTCATGACTCAGAAGTGGGTCACAATATTTCAAAGGGTCATGAGCTGCAGCAGGCAGAGGGGCAGTGGGAAAGCGCCTGCCCCTTTCAGCAGGGGAAGGGGCAGAGGGAGCTGCATGGCTAGGTTGGTGGCACTTGGGCTGGTGCCCGTGCTTGTAGGGGCAGAGTGGTTGGGAGATGCTGCTTGGGGGGCAGGAGGGGCCCTGACCAGGCTGCCTGGCGCAGTGTGGAAGCCCCAGCTCAGGGAGGGGGGTGCCACAGACCTCTGCTCCTCCCTCCAGCCTGTGTTGGGGCCAAACTTACTCTGCTGCTGCTTGCATGAGCCAGAGCTGCTGTTGCCACTGTGCTCCAGCCCAAGCAGGATGGGGGCAGCTGGGGACCCCTCCGCCAGGGCTGAGGAGAGCAGGGGCTACGGGTTGGGAGTGACGGACACCAGCATGGCCTTGGGGGTGCAGGAGACTGGAGGTTGAGACAGGCTGGTAGGAAAAAGGTTGAGAACCACTGTCCTACAAGACTGCTGTAACCTGGGCTCGCTCATACTTTTTGGTCCTCAGAGGCTGACTTCATGTGCAGGCACTTGGTACTACTAACTACAGTAAGGTTGCACTTACAGTAGGATGTTTTTATGCACATGACTTGTAGTGGGTATGGTTTGGGTGGTGATAGCTGTAGTGCTGAGGCAGGGAGTCTTTCAGCTAGCAAAAGCTTTCTTTTCCTATGGCTAGCCAGATAAGGCCTTCCTAAAAAAGGGGGAAGTGTTTTGAATAAAAATGTAGTATCACGTTGTAACTTCTTCCTGTAGAATGAGATAACTGGTCATCAAAGCAGTGTCTGTCCTTGCAGTCCTCTCAGTCTTCACTGACCCTAGTCACCCAAATTGGAGCAATGCCCACCTATGCCTTGTTTGGTGAGTCAGAGTCTCGAACATGGTGATGCCTGTCTTTGTGGCTTTCTGGAGGAATTGCTGTGCTGTGTATCAGGGAATAAACACACAACCCCTAAAAAATCCGAACTGGTATTGAATTGACACGTTCTGAGAAACAGTGTTGGATAAGTGCATATCCCCTTGGTGGGTAGGTCTCTAAATGCATACCTGCCAATATGTATTTAGCAACAGAAGTTCAAGGTCATGGGCAGCCTCTTGCAAAGCTCCACCTCTTGACAGCCTTGTACTCAAACAACCACCTCAGTGATCAAGGCTTTGAGATGTAGAGGGTGGTTTCAGGTTAGATGTAAGGAAAAATTTCTTTACGGTAAGGGTGTCCAGAATCTGAAATAGACTTTCCCAAGGAGGTGGTGCAGTCCCCAGCCTTGGAAGTCTTCAAAAGAAGACTGGACAGACACCTTGCTGGGATCATTTGATCTCAGCTATATTCCTGTCTAGAGCAGGGGATTGGACTTGATGATCTTTTAAGGTCCCTTCCAGCCCTTAATTTCTATGATTCTGTGTTTGTGCCTAGGAACAATGGAGCCATCCCTATAGTGTCTAGGGATGACACTTTTCCCAGGACTTTGGTATGTATGGAATTTCAAAGACAACTTGTTGTGATACCTCAGCTTTCCTTCAACAATAGCTGTAATTTAAAATCTCCCCATGGGGCTGAGGATGAATTAACCATACACAAGAATTAAGTTAATTTTATTTGCTTGTCATCCTAATTAATTGCACACCACAAAACTTGGTGTGTGGGGGCATACAGGTTTTCTTGTCTAGGATCTTGTAAGGTCTGATCTGAAACCTGTTGCTGGTACAGGCTTTAATTTCCTTTTGGCTCTCAGCCACTGACTAGATGGAAATTCCACATGTGTTTGCAAAACAGTAAGAAGAAAACATGTTTCTTTTAATTGTAGGATGGGTTTTCCCCTCTCCGTGAACTTGTGGCTGTTTGAAGTTTGGCCACTAGTTAGGTAGCTCCTAAGTTTGTAGTAAATAAAATTTATTATCTGATAGTATCAGAAACAAACAGCACACACATATACATACATATTCTTTTTGCTTCTACAGGAAGGGTTGTCTTTACATATGAAATGACTGGCCCCTGGCCAGCATGAAGTCTTCAGTAAAGACTGAAGGGGATGACTTAGTATAATGTTAGCATGCATTTTCTGCATATGTTCTACATGAATGTTCATAATGTTTTCTTGGATAATGTATGCCAGCCTGAGCCCATGAATAAAATTTTATTTGCTTTTAGAAACTTTGGCTTGCCTTAGTTCCATATTTGGGCACTGTGCTTTGTTTCTAAAAGTAGAACTGAGACTAAGGGATGGAGGCTTCCTCTCGTTTTCACTCTAGTTTGTAGTGTGAAAGCCATTTTCAGAAGGTTTACCAGCAGGGGGCACTCTCTGAACAGTCTTCCAGGACAGAGATTTTCTTCAGCTAAAAATCAGCTATTATCTTTCAAATGTGCAACTCTTACATAAGTGTCCAAAAAGCAACACATTAAGAAAAAATATAAATGAACATTACTTATGTAAAAAAGACAAAACTAAACAAAACAAAAAACCCTGGCATCCATCTGAAGGCAGATTCCACATTTAAAGAGTGCATTTTTTATTAATACGGATACATAGAGGACTTTGGTTTGATTCCCAGTCTATGTTCTTTCCCCTCTTCAAAGGTCTGCATTGGCTGAAAAGAAGGTCATATATTTTGGTGTTAATTCTCTTGCAGAATTAAGGAAGTTACATTTAAGTCATTTTTCCCATGATGGCTTGGGTTGTCAGAATCCTGTAAGTGGAAGTAATCTGCTGTAGGAAGAAATGGGGAGAGCCTAAAACTGTCCGGAAGCAAAACGAAATGGAACAAGGCTATGCTTTGAGATTAGTCACTGTGTGTGTTTTTCCACTTTTGTTTTTAATATCTATTTTTAAAACATTTCAGTTCACTTGCTTGGCTTGGATGGTGATTGCAAAAAGAGAGAATTGCATATGTTGATTAACTCAGTTTGTTCTCAAATAGTGATGAAAATCCCACACTTTGATGTATAATTGCATTGACTTTGTGCTAGTGCATTTTATGCATTACTCCTTACATAACATTGAAACTTAAATCTCTGGTGACCATTTAATTACAACAGCCAAGTCTCTTTAAAATAGAATAATGTAAAAGCTAAGAAAATGAACTGCTATTTGGTGATATGTTGATTTGCATTTTACGATGATTAAAGTCATGAGAGGAGGAGGGGTCCCCCAAGGCTCCGTCCTTGGGTCTATACTCTAACATCTTTATTAATGATGTAGACATTGGTGTCAGAAGCAGAATGGCCAAGTTTGCCGATGACACCAAACTTTGGGATAAAGCATCCATGCCTGAGGATAGGCTGGTGATCTAAGCTGACTTTGACAGGCTCAGAAAATGGACGGATGAAAACCTGATGTCATTCAACACTAAAAAATGCAAGGTACTCCACTTCGGGGGAAAAAACCCCACAGCATGCTTATATATGCTCAGCAGCGCTACGCTTGCTAGCACCACGGCCAAAAGGGACTTGGGGGCTATGAATGACCACAAGATGAATATAAGCCACCAATGCGATGTTGCAACTGGTAAAATGAGCAGAACTCTGGCTTGCATCCATAGATGCTTCTCTAGCAAATCTCAAGATGTCATCCTTCCACTGTACTTGGCCTTGAAGAGGCCACAGCTGGAGTACTGCATCCAATCCTGGGCTCCACAATTGAAAAAAGATGTGGAAAGAGTCCAGAGGAGAGCCATGTGTATGATCAGAGGGCAGGAGAACAGGCCCTATGAGGAGAGGCTGAAAGCCATGGGACTCTTCAGCTTAGAAAAACACAGGCTCTGGGGGGACCTGGTGGCTGTCTATAAGTATATAAGGGGTGTACATCAGGATCTGGGGGAACATCTGTTCACCAGAGTGCCCCAAGGAATGACAAGGTCAAATGGTCACAAACTCCTCCAAGATGGTTTCAGGCTGGACATAAGGAAAAACTTCTTTACTGTCCGAGCCCCGAAGGCCTGGAATAGACTGCCACCGGAAGTAGTGCAAGCACCCACTTTGGACTCTTTTAAGAAACATTTGGACACCTATCTTCCTGGGATCCTTTGACCCTAGCTGACTTCCTGCCCCTGGGACAGGGGGCTAGACTTGATGATCTTCTGAGGTCCCTTCTAGCCTTAATGTTTATGAAATCTGTGAACCCCTTAGTGACTTGTTACCAGAAAAATGTACAAGGGTCTCTTAGTGTAGGAGTGACGTAGCTATGCTGGTCCAGAGACGGGCTACAACAGGGTTTGAATTATGAGGGACTGGGGGGAGAGGCTGAGTCCCCTCCTCCCCCCCAAGAGATGAGAGCCCCCCAGTAAGATTTGAAAAACATAACCTGGGAGGGGTCTCTGATTTTATTAGGGCATCATGATGGGCAGCCCTCTCTCCCCCCCCCTCCCCCCGGGCAAGCATCAAAGTGTAATTCGAACCCTAGCTACAACATAGTGTTGAAGAATGTGGTAGATAAAGGTGACCAAATGCCAGCAAACTGCTCGCTGCGTGGGGAAACAGCCAGTGCAGTCCAATTAGCCACGTGAGAAATGTATGCAGCAAAATCCCCGGCTCATGCAGCTCGAAAACCACACGAAAGGAGGGCCCAACCTAATTGGTTGTTGGGGCAGTATAAAAACAAAGCCCAGGAAAAGGGAAGGTGGGACCCATGTGACATTGGCGAGGCCTGATCACCCTCACTGGAGGTCCTGTGTCCATGGCTCCCTTTCGCCCTGCACGCCCCCATTGAATAATTGCATGAGATAGATGCCTGAAGAGCTCTCGAGTTTCCTATGGTTTTGGTTTTTGGAGATTGTTATAAGGGGAACTGCCGGCATGGACGTGCGTACCAAGCATTTAAGTGCTTCATGGTGAAACTTTACAGAGTGTGCCTACACTGTATTCCAGTTAGTAAGTAAAGTGTTTATTTGTTATATTATCCTTGGACTCTTTTTGGACGGGAGAATAGAAGGGTAAATAGCGTTCCAGAACCCTTGCGTCCCCGGCCTGCTAGGATCCAGGGGTTAATCACCTCCCCCCAATTCCTTCCCACATGGCATCACGAACAGGATCCTTGGGGCAAAGGGAGATCCTGACAAATTAGTTAAGCACTGCCCATGGGGGAATCATCGTCGGCCCCCAGCCACGGATGCTGATACTCTGTGGGCTCATGTAGCATATCATCAAGAAGGGCAAGGCGGGAAGATGGGAGGTTATGTTTCCATTTGCCCAACTGAGGACAGCGAGGAGCCACTTAAAGAGTGCGTCGTGTCAGGCCTCAGCCCCGCAGCTCTGGGGTGTCTTCTCTCCAGCCTCACGGTTCTTTATCATCCGCCCGATGTAAAATCGGAGGCATCGCTTAGCTGCATTAAGCATAAGGGTACAGACGAGTACAACCCTGAGAAGGAGTACGACAGGTGTGTCCAGTATATAAAGGAGGGGACCAGTTGCGAGATTTCCCCTGACAAATTTAGATGCCCTGATCTCGAGCCAGGAGGCGCCGAGAGTGAAATCTTAATGGTACCCCATGAGGGTCTTGAGGCCGATGGACGTGACGTGACAGGGTGGACAGGGCAAAAGTGGAATAAAGGGAAAATGATTAATGTCCTGTTCCACTCGGTAACTACTTTACTGCAGCATGCAGCAAACCAAGCCAATATGATAGATGCGTTAACTAAGGCAGCTGCGCGGCAGAGTGTTTTGCAGACCGAGCCACCACTCAAAGATGGCGTTGCAGGAGAAGAAAGGGGCATGGCCGAGAAGCCTTGGGGAGGAAGCTCTGACATCAGCGAAGCCCCGTCGGCCCCGCTTGAGGAGCCGTCCCCGTACGGCATCCCGCTGGGGCCATATTCTGTTCTTCCTGTTGATGCGGACGTGCCCATCCTGCATGCGAACCTCATGGCCTTAGTAAGGACAGTCACTGATGGCGTGGGAACCCGCACTCTTACTACCCTCCGTATGCGAGCTGGGGGGAGCTCCAGGAACTGGCAAAGGATACCCAATTGGCCCTGGGTGAAACACTGGTGATGTGGCTGGGACGGCTAATATTAGAGCATGGGTCAGATTTAGTGGACCCTGAAGAGTGTACCATGTTGATGCGCCAACCTGCATGGGGGGAGGAGCGTGTAATGACACAACTCAAATATTGCATAACAGGATCTGGCCAATTCCCCTGTCTGCTGCTGTGATTCTAGCACTGTTGACCCGGGCCCATGCCTGGCATGTGGATCCGCCCAGTGATTCATCACCTGCACAGCTTTTGTATGCAATAGCAGGAGCCAGTTATCTAACCTGGGATACAGGGCATTACCCACTAGGTCTAACTCTACAACAGGCAAACAGTGTTTGGCCGCACCGATGGTGCAACAATCCCGGCAAAGTCCCTGTGTCCGCAGCAGCAGTTGAGGTTTGTGTTGAAATTTATGGAGGTATTAACACACCTATGTTCCGTTTGTTGTTGCATCCACTGACAGGGAGACCGAAAGGGAATGTCTTGAGTAGCCTGGGGAAGCTCACTACGGCACGAAGAATGGAATCCAAGCTCGCCCCGCCAGCAGCAGTGCAAGCAGTCGGAACATGGAAAGTAACACCTGATAAGTCTCAGACTGATCGCTTGCTGCATGGATGACCACCAGACTGTACGTTTGAGGAGCGCACCATCTTCGGGTTTCTACTAAGCAGAAGTGGTCTGACAAGGAGCCAGCTTTGCAGGTTAGGAGATGAAGGACAAAAGAGACTGGCACAGATTCTAGGCTTTAGGCCTGGGGGACAAGAAGCAGACAATGAAAAAAACGAGTAGCGGCCGTTGACGCGGGCAACGATGGCCAGCCTATTGATGAACGCCCATATGCAACTTACGATGTGAGTGGAACTGCAGATTCCACTCCTATACCTACACGCTTTTTGTTAGACACGGGAGCCCAAGTAAACATATTGAGACCTGAGACACCCCATGTCAAAACATCCAGAATCATTTTTGTACAAGGGCTGAATGCTACAACATCCACACCTGTAGTTAAGTTTTGGATTAATAAAAAGGCCCTGCATGGAGTCTTAGGGGGCATAAACATTTTGGGTATCCCCGCAATTAGAGCATTGGCTTTGAAAGAAGTCATATACTTGGCTCCCATTGACTGTTACACCAAGCGAAAGACATCAGCCAATGCTAGTAAACCCTGTGCCCTGGCAATATCAACCAATCCGGACGCGCACCGACCTGCAGCCTCAGATTCGAAACCTCTTGGCTGACTTGTGCAAGCGAGAATGTATCCAGCTTGTAAAATCCTCCGCTTACCTATCGGCTGGATGGGGTATTCCAAAACCAGGGAAACCAGCGGAAGCACGTCTAGTAGTGGACACTGAAAGACAAATCAACACTGTAAGCCACTCCAAATGCCCGCTGCACAGACTATCTCGGACATTCTTGATGGCATAACTGAGATGCAAAGGGGCGGAGAATGGTTCGCTAACAATCTAGACCTAAAGGACACATTCTATTCGATCCCTATACATGACCTGCATGGGATTCTTAATGTGTGTGTGAACAGACAAATGTTTTCTTGGAAAGTTTGCCCACAGGATTATCTCAATGCACCAGCATTGGCAACCGCAGCAATGAATGAGACAATGGAGAGTTTCATTCGTCTTCACCAGGAGACTGTAGATAGTCGCATCTGGGCCTATGTCGATGGCATTGTTATTATAGGACATGATGGCGCCGTAGTTCGTGCCGTTACCGCAAACCTAAAAGACCACCTGAGTGACCAAGGATGGACAGTGAGTCTGACCAAGTCCATGAGTGAGCCATCCTCGGACATCAAAGTTTTGGGGACGTGATTCACGGGATGGTGGCAGTTGGGGACAGCACACAACGCCAACCCCGAGTTGTCGCTGCCTTGGCCAACTACACAGGCAGATTTCCAAGGCCTGCTGGACCAGCTGAACTGGTTTTGTCATTTCATGATGCCACCACACTTAAAAGTCCTCTGAAGGTTACAGCATCAAAAAGACACAACGCAGAACCCCTGCATGGGGTGAACATGATCAAGCTGAATTAGAAAAGGTTATGACAGAGGTTAAAGAGATTAATTGCACCTCCTGCCGGTAACCTCCTAACAATTCACGGAGGCTGCATTACAGAGCATATCTGGTTCACAGCTAGTGATGCTGAAACAGGAAACCTTGCATACACTGGTCACCGCACGCTCCAGAACTATCAGCACTGGTATGGCTGCCTAGGAAAAGTCATGTTTGCGGGGAAACAAGTGGAGAGGGAAAGGTGACAGTAAGTAGCCTTAAATGTCTCTATACAAATGCTCGCAGCATGCGAGGTAAACAGGAGGAGCTGTCTCTCCTGGTGGCTGTGGAGGACCCAGATTTGGTTGGGCTCACGGAAACCTGGTGGGACCTGACCCATGACTGGGCCGTAGGCATCGATGAATATTCCCTTTTCAGGAAGGACAGGGTGGGGAAAAGAGGCAGAGGGGTTGCGCTCTATGTCAAAGAGCGTTTCTCTGCATCGAGCGTCAACTTGGCAACTGAGGACCAGGCGGAAGCGATTTGGGTCAGGCTGCAAGGAGGATGAGGGGAAAGGGACTTAATGGCGGGTGTCTGCTACAGACCACCCAACCAGAGGGAGGAGCTGGACCTCCAAATT
>JAGPOW010003316.1:44346431-44447624 GCA_030014935.1 Caiman crocodilus
GGTGGAAAGCAAGCTATCCAAGTTTGCTGACGACACCAAACTGTGGGCTGAGGTGGGGACGCCAGAGGAGAGGGAGAGGCTGCAGCGGGATCTGGGCCGACTGCATGAGTGGGCGGACAGGAACAGGATGGGGTTTAACGTGGACAAGCGCAGGGTGATGCATCTGGGGAGAAGCAACCCCCAGCACACATACTGGCTGGGAAGCTCCCCTGTTGCTAGCATGGAGGTAGAATGGGATCTTGGCATCAGGGGTGCCTACAGCTCGGTTTCGCTCATTGGCAAGTCCCCCACATCATACACTCTGATGGAGGACTGCCTTTTAACTCTAAAGGTTTAGAGCGGTTTGCAGCAGAACATAACGTTCAGTGGCATCATCATTTACCTTATCATCCACAGTCTAATGGTGTTGTAGAGCGACAGATAGGACTGTATAAAGAACAATTGAGACTGAAAGAAAATGGGTCATTTAAGAACTGGACCAAGTAGAATAATGATGTACTAATCGCCATGAACGCTACCAAGGCCTTGTGGGATGAGTATGCCCTGGTGCCACGCCCGCCTTGGAAGCCATGTTACTTGGCACAGGAAGCAGTATGGCTAGCTGTTCCCACAGCCGCTAGGAAGCGTCCAAGTCCAGTTCCCAGTGTCATGTTTGAACCCAGCAAATATCCAAATACCTATTTAGTTTCTCTTGAAGCAGTCTCACCCGCATGCACTGTCTTGGCTCACCATAATTGGCTAAGCCAACGTAGCACAGTTATTAATGAATCTTGAGTTTGTTTTCTAGCCCGAGATGGTATGAAGCTGCCAGCACATAACGTGGTGTGAAGCATTGACATCAATTAGCAGTCCAATTAGCCGCGTGAGAAATGCGTGCAGCAAAATCCCCGGCTCATGCAGCTCGAAAAGCACGCGAAAGGAGGGCCCAACCTAATTGGTTGATGGGGCAGTATAAAAACAAAGCCCGGGAAAAGGGAAGGCGGGACCCACACGACATTGGTGAGGCCTGATCGCCCTCACCGAGGTCCTGCGTCCACGGCTCCCTTTCCCCCTGGACACCCCCATCGGATAATTGCATGAGATAGATGCCTGAAGAGCTCTCGAGTTTCCTACGGTTTTGGTTTTTGGAGATTGTTATAAGGGGAACTGCTGGCGCAGACATGGATACGAAGCATTTAAGTGCTTCATGGTGAAACTTTACAGAGTGTGCCTACACTGTATTCCAGTTAGTAAGTAAAGTGTTTATTTGTTATATTATCCTCAGACTCTTTTTGGATGGGAGAATAGAAACAAGGTAAATAGCGTTCCAGAATCCTTTCGTCCCCGGCCTGCTTGGATCCAGGGGTTAATCACCTCCCCCCAATTCCTTCCCACGAAGAAAAGCTAGGAATGGTACTGTAGCATCCCAAAATTGCAGCCTGCAGAGCCGGCAGACATTGACAGTCTAGTATCAGAAGATAAGTAATTAGCAATGCCAATGCTTTGGGATAATTTTAAGAAAGAAAAGGGAAGGCCTCCTCTTAGCTTCAAAAACTCTTGCAGCTTTGTATTGTCTACACTTTGCTCAGGCTTTTGTGAATAGATGGTAGATTATACAGGCAAACCACTGTTTAGGTGTCTGTCCATTTGCTTGCCCAAGCAACCCATTGCAAGTACAAAATGATACTAATTGCATCTGCAGTTGTGGGGGGGGGGTCACATTTTATGTTCTTGCTCTGAATGTTTTTTTAAAGACCTTGACCTTTAAGTTATTGCCACATGACATGTGATTGTTGAGGTGAAAGCCAGCAGCCCACACCTCTGAGTTGTGGTTTGCATGCAAGCAGACACAGGAAGACTGTCCTGAAGTGGTTCCACTTTTGAAGGTTATGTTTGCACTCAGAAGAGGTAAGTGGTGTTTTTTAACAGGTTTTAAGTTCTATAGAAACTGTTGAGATTGCCAGAGAAGAGCTGATATGGCATGTGACTGCATTATTTATTATTTTCCTTCTAGTAGAAGGCTAACTTCTGTTTTGAAGAGCTTATGCTTTATGACAACAAACATGTGGAAGATAAGACAATGGAAGATGTTACAAATATGTACATATTTTAAAACAAATCTTTCTGTTAAATTGATACATAGCCTTTATACCCAACTACTCCTCTATCATTTCAGTATATGTACATACTGGCTCTGTTTGATTCCAGCCGTGATTCAGGTGCAGAGATTTTCATGAGCTTTTTCCCCACAGTAGGGGTATCTGCCTCTGTTCACTGAAAATCTCTTTCATCAAAGGCTGCAGAAAGGAGCAGCGGGTCCCTTGTTTCCTTTTTTTTCCTTTCCGGCAAGTACAGTTGTGTCTTGTTTGTAAGGGAGTGTAGAATGACTTCATCCAAAACCAAGCTGCTCACAGTACATTCTTGTGAGTTACATTTCCTCCCGTCTGAGATGCTCTGACATTACTCCAACCTTGGTAAGAAATTATCCAGCACTGCAGTCATGATGGTAGCGGGCTGTCCCACAGGTTATGCAATTTTTCTTGATATTATAGAACCATAGAAAATTAGGATTGGAAGGGATCTCAGGGGGTCATCTAGTCCAACTCCCTTCTCAAAGCAGGATCATCCCCACCTATATCATCCCTGCCAAGGCTTTGTCTAGCTGGGTCTTAGAAACCTCCAAGGATGGACAGTCCACAATCTCTTTAGGTACCAGTGTTTTACTACTGTTCTCTTGAGAAAGTTCTTCCTAGTATCTAATTTAAACTTCCCTTGCTGCAACTTGAGACCATTGCTTCTTGTTCTGTCATCTGCCACCACTGAGAACGGTCCAGCTCCAAATAGGAAGTTAATTTCAACCTTAAACGTGGAGAGATATCCTCTTTAGTTTCCTGCATGGAGCATTCCAAAGAACAGACCAGTGCAATCCAGACAATTATTCCTAAACTTCAGATGCTTAAATCATTCTGTATTCCTGTTTTGTTTAAATACATCCTATATGAATTAGTAACTAGGTGTCAATGGTCATGGGATTGCTTGCATCCAGACCAAGTAAAACTTGAGACTTGTGTCAACTGGTTGTATTTAACTTATGTTTTATGAGGAAGAGGGGGTGAAAATGCCAGATAATGTCTTTTAAAGTCTGGCTGATCTGTTGGTGGGATCATCTTCCTCTGCACTTGCTTGCTTTAAATGTTTAATTGCCTTCTACCATCACTCCTCTTCCTATTAAGTGAATAGAGTATTTCTTTTTGAAGGAGAAGGAGGGATCATAGATGACCTAGGCACATAAAAGAGCAGAAATATGAGCTACAATTTTACAGCCTCAAAATTTCCTGTGATAGTGTTTCCACTCTTGATTTTCACAACCAATTCTGCTACTTCCACTTTTTATCTGACATGCAGACCAGCTACCCTTTCTACTCTTTCATTTCTCTCTTTGCGAAACATGGAATCTTACGCAAAAGAACCACAGTTAGGAAGAATCTTATAATGTGACGTAGTATTGTAAGACTCAGTGATTTGAAATAGTAATTACAACAAAAGCACAAGGGAACTATCATTATCAATTTTTTCACATGCGGATGGCTAAAGATAGGCTCCCAAATATGGGTGAAAGAAAAACCAGGCTCATAATCTCTGACGCTTGCTGTCTCTGAAGATTCAGGCCCCCTGTCTGAGCACCAAAATATGGATGCAGGTGCCTAAAGTGTGACCTTCGTCTCAAGTATCAATGCCTCATTTGTTCTGGAACAGTGATAGTCAACCACACAGAAGGGTTCAGTTTGAAGTCACTCACTGTGAGAAGGCTGAAGATGAAAGTTTGTATTCACAGTTGTAAAATCCAAGCCATTATTACTACCAGAAGGTGAAGAGAAAAAACAAACACATCTGAGTCCTTTGCATTGCTGCTGCAATTAGGATGATGTGAAGGTTGACCTAAGAGCAAAAAAAATGTGTGTGTACAATCAGTAGTCAATAATTTCCTATTTAAAGACTTCCCAGGCTGTCCACTTCAGATGTTTGCCACCTTTTTAGTTCAGATTTGTGTCAGATTCAGAAACACAAATGAGGGCAACAGCCTGCTTCTTTCCTGCGTAGGTACTGGAGGTATATTGTACTAGTTCTGGATTCAGTTATTCTGGACAAAGCTAGTCATTCTTGAATAGTAGGGATAGTTTCCCTCCCCAAATACAAATGTGTGTTTCACAACAGCTCTAAAAAATAAGTGCGTGATAGTAAAAATCACTGTAAATTTGAAACAGCTATATTTTATGAAGGGAATTTTTTTTTAACGTTTGCACGCTCATCTGCATTTTAACTCATTTGAAAAATTCCATACAGCTTTTGGAGTTTATCAGCAAAGATACAGGATATAGGACTGCAGCAGAATCTTTTTCTCTCCATAAGACTGATGCACAAGACAATATATATAAATGTATAAAGCACATTGGTTGTGGTAATTTCTTTATGCTTTGGATTTTTTAATATATATTAAAGTGTTCTCCACTTCCACACCAGTAATATTTGTTTATACCTTAATGGGCTAACATTAACTAAAACAAAAAAGTATAAAATGCACAAATGGCCTCTCTCTGCTTAGGGTCCCAGATCAAGTACTTCTATTTACAGTCTTCAAAGAGCAAATTTTTAAAATAAATTCCAGAGGATAAAGGCATTTCCCTATTGTACTTAGGTCATAGACCTTCTCTGTAAAGACCAGGTTGTGTTCTATATAGTTTTATATGCTGATCTTATGGCTATAGTCTCGAAGGACCTCAGAACAGTGTATTAAGTAACATGACTTACAACTGTCAGATTATTCTTTTTCCCCATCCCCTTTCCAGAAGACATATTATGTCCAAACATATTGTGTACAACTCTTTAATTTCTGCTCATCCTCAATATATCTTTAGTATGTAGGTATAGGATTGTAATGAATTTTCTATCCAGACGAGAGCTTAGAGCAAGTTGCTATTAGAGTAGAAAGGGTCCGCTCTGAGCCCAAAAGTGTCAATACAACCATCCTAGGAATAGAAGAGGATCTTGGAGATTTTAAAAAAAGGACAAAAGAAAAACAAAAGGATGTTTTGGAGCGGGGGGAGGTATGTGTTTGCTTTGATTTGATTATGGCCTTTCCCCACACATGAAACAGTGAATAGCTGCCTGAACTCTTTTGGTAACTAAAGGAAAAGTACAGGTTCTTATCGGGCATCTCACTGTATTAGGTGGTTCCCAGAAAGAGTCTGAATGCCAGACAGGCAAATGAGGCTAATTGTGACTGATGGAAATATAAACATTGAAGCTAGTGAATGAACTTCTTTCTGCGCTCATCAACATTTTTCAGGAATTTTATTTTTATTGTCCCAACTTTGTTTTGACATTTCAGGCTTCTGCCATAAAACTTGATACCATGTGCTGTTGATTGGAGACAACTGCTAAGCTTTATTTATTTATTTATTTAGAGACTTCATTACAAAATACCAGAATTTTCTCACAAAAAAAAAAAATCTATCTGAAAAAAATGCTTCTGTTTTGGAGGAGGAGGAGAAATTGTCAGGAATTTTTTTGACCAGCTCTATTACATATTTCTCCTTTAAAATAAAGAAATGTGAGCATGATCTTCTACTCTTCTTCCTCCCCATATCTGTATCTTAGTTTTGCTGTTGCCAGGAAATTTTCCCTTCCCGTCAAATTAATGTGACCCCTGGGGGACTCGTCATCATTCATGTGGAATGTAACTAGCAAGAGTGGTCTTGTTGGCTTAGTTGCTTATTTATTTATTATTGGTTCTGGTAACTTTGTATCTTAGTCGCCTGTAAGGAACACCATTAAAGATGAAGATCAGCACTCTGAAATTACCCCATTGTCCTCTGAGATGCTGTTGGGCCAGGAGCACTTTTGCATTTTGTACTTTTTGCTGATTATTAAATTTTGAGAGGGCCATTTCCTGCAATTTTAAAGATGCTTATTGCAAGTGACCTACTAAGCTGAGAGCTGCTACTTCTAACGAGACCAAAAAACAATGTATTTCTTTGCATTTGTTTAAGATTTTGGTGTTCTCTCTTTTTCTGTGGCCTGACAGTGATGTCATGGTGTGTGTGCATGCTTTGTCAGCCGTACCAGTTCAGGGCTACTGATTCAAGAATCGATTATGTTGTTGATCTAACAGAAATCAGTAAGGATGCCTCACAAAAGGTAATAGTTTTATGAAGCAAATTAGGAATCTGAAAAGCTAACATCAATACTTCAGGCCAGTGGGGGCCAACCCTTTTGGCAAATGTGGCATAAAATAATTACACACCCTCCCTGAGTGTCATGCTGATCCTTTTCCCTTTCTTCTGCCTGTCATCCTCCTCTCTGTTCTGGTTCCTACTCTGAACTCCCTTCCAATCTGTTGCTATGCACTTGCTTCATACTCTGCAGCCCCTGTATGATCTCTTGCTCTTTCTGCTTCTTGCCCTATTTGCTGTGTCTGTCCCCTCCCTTATCTGTTGCATGGCACACACACACAGGTTGTCCAAGCTGCAAGTTGGCCACTCCTTCTTTAGGCCATAAGTAGGATAGGAAGGAGAGAATTTACTGAGGAAGATAGCTCAGAACTGGAGGACATTTGCTTAACGTACCATATTTCCTAACATGCAATATGCATTTTCTACTCAAATCAACACCCCCAAATTAGAGTATGTATATTAAATGGGGAAGCTAATTTTCTGCCCAGGATAGAAGCACCTTGCTTTGATTTTTGCTGCACGCTGCAGCAGCTGTGGTATTACTACCCAGGCAACTGAGGAAATCAGTTGACTTAATGTTTCATTGCTTTTCACTACAGAGGTGTTAATGGTTAATGATTATCTCTCCTTTGAATAGTCTTGATATTCCTCTAATTAAGTTAACCTTTTTAGGGCAATTTTCCTGCCTGCTATCTGCTCATGGCCTCTCTCCTCCTATTTCGCAGCCCTGGAGACTAGTTATCTCTTTTAAAAATTTCAGATCCACCCATGGAGACTAATCTTCAGCAGTAGTTAAGGCTTCAGATTTAGTTAAGGAGGAAAGGGAAAGTGAATCAGTTAAAAATTAGGCCCTGTCCCTGCTCTGTGCAGCCATAACTTACGAAAAAATGTTTTTTTCTTCTTTTTGCCTTTCAAAAAAGAAGGTGCATGCTATTTGGGGTAGGAGTGAGGTGTAAGAAAATAGGGAACAGTTATTCTCCACTAGCTCTCCTATGCTAGAAACTCAGCACCTTGTCTTTGATGTTCTGGAAGTACTTGGAGACAAACATGCAAGGGTCAAAGCATTTAATTTTTTTATTATAAAACTAATGTATCTGTATAACTCAGATTCAGAGGTCGTAAGTCACATGATCAAGAAGTTTCTACAAAGGACCCTAGTGCAGGCAATTATATAAGGTAAACAATTTTAGAATTTAGCAGCTGCATTGTACTACAGAACTGTACCAGGAAAAGAACCGTTTCAGTTTTCTTCCAAGGACTTACATGAAGACATCTGCCCTAAGTACTATTAAGGCATCTATTAATATATTACTCAAGTGCCTTTCCAAACCTTTTGATTTAACAGTTCATCCAAACTAGGGGTATTTATAGAGAAGTTCTTTTGTCCATTCTAAAACCCCAGCGGCTGCCCATTCACTTGAACGTGTGTACACACATGTGCCATATTAGCTACAACAACAAAAAAAGTAAGGGCTAGTGGCTGCTGGCACTGTAATTCTTTTTATTATGAGCTTGGACTATTCTAGTGGTAGATGTATTCTCATCTAGGAAGCAAATAGGAGGTTTTTTTCCCCATGCTGAACCCATGTACTTCCTAATGGCATTTTGTTGGGATCAGTAAGGAGTATTGCCAATGAGAGACAAAACTGAGTCTTCATTGGGCCACCCTTGCTTAGAAGGGCTCATAATGAGTCATACAACCAAGGGATGAAGGAAACCCTAGCTTACCCTATGGCTTTTTCAGTAGTGTATAACTTACCAAGGTAAAGAGAATTTCCTTCTTTTGGCTGGATCTCTTGAATTTGAAAGAGAACAACATTCAAGTTAGTCATGTATATGTAAGCAAGATGAAGAAATGTGTTTCCTAGACAGAGCTGGGAAGATTTTTTTGGTATATTTGCCAAGGAACAGACTTTTTTTGGATATCACAAAACAGCTCACAAAATAAGGTCAAATTTGATTAATAGCTTTGGCCAAAGATATGGGATAAAAATCATTTTAAAATTCAACATATTTTATTTTTACATTTTACATTTTTACAAACAAAATGGTTCACTTTGGAAATTGCAAAATGTTTTATTTTGAGGCTTTCCAAATTACACTTAGATTTTTTATTTCAAAACATCATGTTCCCTTGAAAAATGGACCTAATTAAAAAAAAATAAGTTTTAGGACAGTTTATATAATCTTTTGAAGAAAAAATTCTAGATATCATGTTACATAAAACACTGAAGCAACTGTATTTTGTTTTTCCCAATGTTAGCTTCCCCACCTCCACTATTTTTGTATTCAGCTACCAAAAATTATTATCTTTCCCAGCTCTGCTCCTAGAGTACTACAATCTTTATTCAGTATAAATAGTTAGCATTATTCAAGTATTTGTCACAACCTCACTTATTTTCATACAGAAGAAAAGATCTTTATTGCATATTTAATTAAGTCTATGTTCCATGAGCTATTGAGATGGACTGACCTTGCTGCCTCCTTTTGTGTACAATGGATTTTCTCTTTACTTTTCAGCAACTCGGATAAAGTCACAGGTGCAAAGGTAATTAATAATTAATCTGAAAGAATACAGACCCTTTTTCTGCACTCATAAATAAATCAGTGAGTTTTTTCATCAGCTCCACTGTGCTTTGTCTCTGGCCCATGGAGGTCAAGCTAATCTTACTTCATTGCCTGTCATTCCCCATGCTTTCGAGTAGTAAAAGGAAAGGGTGTACTCAGTAGCATTTGTAAATATCAATGTCCAAATTCTGGAAAAAGTTTGAGGTATGTTTTCTTGTCAGTGTCATTAAAAAGGGGAAAGTGGGTGGGATCCTTCTTTGGACCACTGGATCCTATAAAGATGTGCAACCCTGAAGCTTCCCAAATGTTCTCTATCTTTCCTTCCTCATCTCATATCTCATTCTTCCAGTAAAATCACAGACTGGAAAGATTAAAACTTGGAGGAACTTCAATTTGAAAAACTGTAATCATCCCTAGCAGAAGCAACATGCAATTCCATCATTACAATAAGCTCAGTGGAGAATCATCCCTCTTCACTCCCCCCCTTTAAGTTCAACTGTTAATAGTCTTACCTGAGACATTCAGTCTAACTGCATGCTTCCCTATTGCTCTGGTCTCTCCATTTCTGTAGATGCAGGTATACACAGCTTCATCACCATGCTGAACTCGAGAGAGTATTAGAGAAAAGTTACCATGCTCCAGCTGATCCAAAAAGAGCCTGGTTCGGTTCTGATATCTTTTAAGCTGATTGTTCAGTGATTCTGCCCCATTATGAAAAAAATGCACTACTGATGACTCAGTCTGCCAGTATATTGAATACTTCTTCATGTCCAGTTTTTCAGATGTCTGATTGGCACAAGGCAGAATAGCAGTGTCTCCACTGATTGCTTGGTACAAAGTTGGTTGAGGAACCACTGTAATAATAATAAAAAATGCTGTGTGTGAAAAAAGGTTGATAGTGTCAAGAGAAAACTCCTGAGAACTTTGGATCACCTGAACTTTCTATTTCTTACCTCTCAGAACAAACTTATCATTGACTGTAATGGTAGTGTACCAACTTCTGACACCTTGAAAACAAAAGCTATCTGCTACCAGTAGTAGATGTAGTGGATTCCGCTTTATAGAATCATTGGTTAATAGAATCAGCTACTTATTTGAATCAACATGGGAAAACCAAAACCATTTGTATATTATTACATGTAAAAATCACTCATATTAGAATCACAAGTTTTGGGTTCTAGGATTATATTACCAGAGAAGCCTGGGGATTTTGCAGCTTTGTGAGGAGGCCTCTGCAGACTGGCAGAGTTCCAGCCTGCAGGGGGCTGGGTACGGGAGGGAGTGGGAGGAGGGCAGTCAAGCAGGGGGCACCATGCGAATGTACTTTACAGCCTAGAAAGCAGCTCCCGCAGGTAAGTGTGGTGGGGTGGGGAATTGAGCCCCTGTAGGGAGGGAGGGATGGAGTTGGGCAGGGCTGGGACCCCAGCAGGAAGTGGGATGGGTGCCAGGCTCTCTGACAATGAACCCCCTGTGTGCATGGTAGCTTTGAGGATTGCAATCCCACATCACTGCCCTCCCTGTCCATGCCTACCTCCACCCCACGCACAGATTTGGGGGGCATGGGTCCCTCCCTGCCCCTCCAGGAGTGTATGCCACGCTGGGGAGCTGGCTCCACCTCCCTCACCCAAGCCCGCAGTGACCAGCAGCAGGTGGGGAGCTGGGCTCTGCTCCAGTGCAGCAGCCATTGCCTCCTGCCAGGGTAAAGGGGCTGTGGACGCAGGTCCCTGGCAGCTGTGGCCCCCCTCCAGCAGGGCTGGTGGGCCAGGGGACTGTGGGTGGGGGCAAGAGGCACCAGCAGGGCTGTGGGGACTGTTGGGGGGAGAGGAGGGGTAGATGCCTGAGGAAGGCCAGGGGCTTTGGGAGAGGAGTGAGTATTTGTCTTTTAAAAAAATGGGTCTCCTTTTAATGGAATCAGCTGGTTAATAGAATCAAATCACCATTTCCCAAAGTGATTCCAATGAGAGGAATCTACTGTACCTTCTACATTTATCTTAGGTATTTTTAAGTCTCCTACTAATTGCAGCACCTAAGTGCCTCATACTTTTTAATGGAATTATCCTTTATAAATTTTATTAGGTACTAAATTTGGAAAATATCTGTCTTGAGGCTTATTTTCTATGAAATAGTATGGATTTTAACAAAAGGTAAAGATAGCTATTGCACTTCCTTTTTGATACAGGGGATTGAGTTTCCTGTTCTCCATGGGCCTGGCCTACAGTCTGAATAGGATTATGGCCCTTGGAGGGGCTAACTGTCCTTAATAAATACCTGTCGGTTTGCTTAATACTAGAGTTCATTGCAGCTATTTATCTGGAAGTGATATGACCACATTTGAGAATCAATAATAGAAAAAACAGGTCAGTAGAGCTAACTAAGTGACCAGTCTTTTAAAAATTGTGCCACAACCTAGGCACCTGCAAAGGCTTTTTGCATCTATACTGTGAGGTAGCTATTTTGAAACTATTACTGCTGGGGATTTGTTTACACAGTTATTCAGGAACAATGAGTCATGTTCTAAATCCACACACTACCCTGAGTTTACTTTCAGATACAGACAAATCCTTAGTTTTTTCTTGTTGAGGTTCTAATCTGAAACAGTGCTCTCTGTTCGTAGCCATACATCATCAGCATTTCATTTGATGGCATCAAGCTTCAATACTTGCATTTTTCTTTTTGGAAAAAAGCAATTTAATCTCAAGTTGCAGTTTAAGATGGAATATTTTGCCCTATTCTCCATATGAGAGAAAATGTGTGCATGGCTATTTCTGGTTCTAAGGCATACGTTCATTTTCTTAGCAACAGTCAGGAAATACTAAGGTAAGAATACATACACATCCTTAGAAGCATGCAGGTATCAAAGTAATTGATTCTTTCCTTAAACAGTAGTTCTGCAATGAGGCTGAACCAAAAAATAGCAGGGGAGAGAAATTTGGTTCAGGTTAAGCCAGACCAAATTTTTGGTGGGCCGGTGAAACAAAAAACAAATCTTATCTTGGGTTGCCCCAAAATATTTAATTAGATCCATGACAAAATAGTCTGTTTTGTTTTCAGGTAATTTAACCCTTTCGTTCAACTTAAAAAAAAAAGTCTATTATTATATAGGAAAAATACTACTTTTTCATGAAATAAAATATACACATCAAAATAAAAAGTAGAAGTTTAATTTTGAAAATGGCCAAATTACAACACTTGTGAAATTTCCCCTTTTGGGCATGAGTAGGTGGAAACTACTCCCTGAATTCTCAAATAGTCTGGTTCCATCAGGAGTCCGTGTTTTTGGCAGTGCTGACATATAGCACTCCTACTACCAGTATCCGGGTACCCGCTATAATGTAGCTATGCAGAGCTGCTGTGGTCTTGACATGATTACGAGGAAAAAAAGACTCGGGTTCTGATTCACCAAAAACAGTCTGTAGGGATTTACGTCCGGCTTTATTCAGCAAAGCACTCAAGCACTGTGATTAATTTCAGTATGTGCCTCAGCCTGACTGAAGTCAAGTATCTACCTAAAATAAGTATGTGCTCGAGTATTTTGCTGAAGATGGACAAACTTCTGAATTGGGGCCTCATCACTTACATATACAACCTTCTACAGTTTGTCTTCCAGTGCAAGAAGAGGCTGTTGTTGTAGATAGCCTGTATGTTTAAAGATAATGAAGCTCTTTTGGTTAGAGAGGTTAAATCTTCTCTGTGAAACAGTCTATGTCAGGATTGTCATGAACTGTGGCACTGTAGAAAGCAAGTGGCTGTTTTACTCACTGGCAGTTTAATTACAGTCATGCTTAGCCCCAAGTAATGATCAGGGCTAGACAGCTTGCATAAATCCAGTAAGATGGGCTGTATTTCTCTTCATCAGGGATCCTGGTTTTCTCTGATTTAAAAGAATTCCCCATTTTTTAGATTAAAAAAAGTTACCCCAAATCCATGTTTTTCTGTGAATAAAATGAAATGCCACCAATATACATATATTGGTGGCATTTCATTTTATTCATGGAAAAAAGTGGATTTTGGGTTACTTAAATCTGAAAATTGGGGCTTTTTTTTAAATCAGAAGACAAAACCAGGATACCTGCTCAAATTGACCACAAAGGGATTAACTGGGGGCTGAAGAGGAACTGAAGAACACCTGGGAATTTCATTAACCTCATCTGGTACAGGTGGAGAGGGTGTGTTAGGCTGAGGACACATATGCAGCAGTTAAGGAAGGAGAGAACTGAGGTTAAGAAGTATTGGATCATTTGAGAATTGTTTCTTGCTATAGCCTCTCTGGGGTGGGGCTGTGATAAACCAAAGGAACTGGAGTAGGAAGGGGGGAGTCCAGAATAGTTCACTCTGTTTTAGTTACATTTATTCATAGGATCTATGAAAACCCCAGAAAGCTGGATTTTTGCAGGTCTGTGTATTTAGGGATGTGTCCTCTACCATGGGGATATCTGAAGGAGTGTGAGAGAGTGAAACTCTGTGCTTTCTATATATGGGTGTTCTCTAAGGATGATGGACTCAAGCAGAGACTATAAAAAAGAGTCTCCACACCCAAATGCAAATGCAGTCCAAAGCTGAGACAAACCATGCTAAGTGGCTTTAACAAATGAAAGGGGGATGTGCCCAGTATGATTCCTGATCCTATTAATTTTTTAAACCTTGTCTTCCAGATTTTTTAATATATTGTACTTTCTATGGGTATGTTTGTTATGAGAAATGAATGCAAAGGTCAGTTAGACCTGAACCTTTCCTGGCTGCTGTTCCCCCTGTCATCAAGTGTGCAAGCCCTTACTAGCCAGGACAGGGATGATGGAGGGCTGTGGGTCCAGTTGCTTTTGCCCTGTTGCACCTGCAGTTGGTGTCAGAGAAGGAGTTAAAAGGAGAGAGGAACTTGCTCAGCTGGGCACTGACCAGGAAGATGGGTGGAGTTTAGCTTTTGCTTTCCTCTAGGAAAAGCTTCACAATAGCTAGGAATCTTGGCTATTTTGCTGCTGGGTAAGTCTCCTTCAAGGGATGACTGCATCTGCAGAGACTGACTGAAAGTGCTTAGATAAAGATTGGGCCTGTGTAAAAGAGTGGTACCCTGCCAGAGACTTTTCAAAGGATCCTATTTTAAGTTCCTTGTTTCCCCCCCTTCTTATTCTGGGTCCTTCATCCCCTGGAAGGAATAAACCTGGAGAAGTTCATAGCCAAGAAATGATGCTTTTACACTGAATTCTGGGACAGACAATAGTGAAGTGCTGGAGGCTCTGAGGTAGGGTGAGTAGTGTCCTATTAGACTACAGTTTTCTCTCATCCTTGCCCTTTCCATCTTGTCCTCTTTGCTCTATATGCAAAAAACATTGTACACCACTCGCAACCCTGGAAACAGTGGATGTACAGTTATAGTGTTTACTCTTGGATTCAGCAGTTCTTCCAGATAAGGAATCTTCTTTAAAAAAGAGTTGTTGTTGTTAACACTAGTGAGACCTTTAATGGGTCAAATTGAAGATGAGTTTGTTATGCTTTTATTATTGTATTCTGATGCATAATCCTCTGGGATTCCTGTTCTGTCATAAGTATTACAGTACTGCATTAATGTCCCCTGATTCACTATTGTGTGTCAATGCAAAGCAACTTTAAGTCTTCTATCAAAACCACTCAAATTGCCAATTTGTATTTTCTTGCAGGACCTTTCTTGTTAGATGCTGCAGCTAAGCTACACAAATAGGTACCTATTTTTTCAGTGAATTGCTCGTGTACCTAGCAAGTAACTTAACTGACCCTCTACCCCACCTGCATTGGGCATTTGACTGCAACAGAATTAAAAGCTTGTATCCCTTAAACAGCTGTCCTACCGTTCATCAGAGGAGGCTGGTCTGACTGTTTGGGAGTCTTGTAATTATTTTTGGGCCCCTACAGTTCTTACAGTAAGAACTTAAGAGCTTTGTTCCTAGTGATGCTTCAGAATTGCTTGGATGTTGGTCAGTGTGAAGGATGGTACAACCAGGCTCTAAAAGACTCTCTTCAGAAGATGTGATGAATAATCTTGACTAAGAAAAATGGTATCTGTTTGTTTAAATGCATATCATGATAGCTTATACCCTTTGAGAAGCTTAAAATCCAGTAAAAAATGGGGAAGCAAATAATTATACGCATGGGAAGGGGGGAGAGGAAAGAAGGTTTTAGAAATGAGTAATGTTGAATGTGTCTTTTGGATGTAATAGGCAATGTGTCTAACAGTTCATGAGGTTAGTGGAACAGAAAATACGCCTGCAGTAAAGGACAAAATGCCAATCCATTTCAGTGCTAAAAGTAGTGCATAGTGCACTCCTACCTTGTCTCTCTGGTTGCTTAAGTTGTGTCATGTAGAGGGTTAGTAATATCTCATTTCCCTAAAAACTCTATGCTACTCCTAAATGTAACATGGGATGTGTGACAGATCTGAGCATCTGCAGGCTCAGCACCTCATTCAGAAGAACTGAGCTCAAACAGCTTCAAAGGAAAGGTGAATCAGAAGTGTTATTAAACTTTCCAGTGTCTTAATGGTGGGTTGCCGTGACCCATGCATCAGTCAAGGTGGTATCTATTTGGCAAAAGAAATGCTCTCACCTCACAACATGGGGACTGACAAGGTGTATTAAAAATTAGGATTGTGTTTTTAGCATAGTGAGACAGATCAAACCTGTATGAGGAAATCCTCCCCTGACCTATTGCAAAGCCTTTGGAAAATAATGGTGTAAGCCTTTTTATAATTGTTCCAAACAGAAAACTTAAATTATCTGCAAGGTAATTGGCATATGAAGTTTTTTTTTTAAGTATAAATTCTTCATGTTTGGGTTTAGGCCTTCCAAACAGCCACCCAGCTCTTACCAATAATTCAATCCTGTAATAGTATGGCGTACTGCATTTATATAGGGTCATAAATTATGAAGCACCAGGGACCTTTGGATCAGGCACTCATATTTCACTGTTATTCCCTCTACTGAGTCCAAAAACTTGATACAGTGAACACTTGAAATAATCAGAGAGAGATAGTTAGCTATGTTAGTCTGAAGGCAGGGTAGGGTGGCACCAAACCAATTAATCTTTGAAGTGCCACATGCTCCTGTCTTTTCCCTGATCTTCTTTGTTGAGGAAACAGATCTAAGAGAGCCGATTCTATGGAGTGCAATTCAGAATGATTTCATAGTTTCATAGATGTTAGAGGCTGGAAGGGACCTTACAGATCATCGGGTCCAGATTTCCTGCACTTGGTTGGACTATGACATGTACATTCAGAAACTTTAACATTAACAACGCTCTGAGAACCAAAAATATGTTAATTTGCACTTTGTAGCTACATATGCAAAAACTCAGTAATGCAGGTTGTAATATACTTACCACCCGGTACAAACCACAGTAGTAAGCAAGTGATCAAGTGAAGGACATCTGCCCTGTGTAATAAGAGAGAACAAATTTAGAATGGTCTTGGTTCTGCAACTCGGACAATTGCTTTGTTAATCTAATAAATTTGATACTTGTTAAATTGCACCTCTAGTTTACACCATGCATATTGCTATTATCTATATACAAACTGTTATAAATGTCATGGCTTAGGATCTCAGTTGCATTCTTTTACAACTGGGGTTGCGGGTGGGGAGGAAGGTGTCAGTCATGGTTTGTTTTTTTTCTTACACCTAAACTTTCCCACACTGGGTTTTATTTTGTTGTTGTTGGGTTGGGGCCTTGGGGAGGGTGGGGATCTGGTGCACCCAGTCTGGTTTATCTTATTGTGTTTGTCTGATCAAGGCTGAAACACCATGTTTTGTCATTATTATTTTTAACTGACTCTGCAGCTGGTCAGGTGGTGGAAGCATTTGCAATGCATCAAAAGGGTTACTAGCTTACCTTTTCATTTTTGCACCAGTTGCTGCAAATCCTCTCACTTCATTAAGTTTTCCATGTGTGCCTCCTCATCGAATGGTGATGCCTCTGTGGAATAACAAGGCAAGAAAGACATGATCTCTGCTGTCAGGACTTCAAGCCAAAGGAGAGAGAAGGATATTCTTGTCATCATAATTTGCTATACTACTATGTTTTGATTCCTGTCTTTCCCTTACAAATAAAATGAAGGAGTTTTAACCTTTTAGCACCATATAGGATGGGGAAGATTCACAACTCTCCAGAGGCCCAAGCGTGGATTGTCAGCCCATAATGGGGCTGCCTATGAGACATCCACCTGAGATCAGAGTTTAACCATCACGTTTAGTGCACTGCTCAGACTAAATGACTCCGCCAAGCATTGAACCAGCTGCACATCTGCAAGTGCAGTTAAAGCTGCATGGACTGCTTCAGTTTAAGCAAACTCCCTAGTATATTCCCCTTTCCCCTCCCATTTTTATAATGGTTAAATTGAACCAATCCTCATTTCTCAAGATTGTCGCAACCCTGCCAAAGAGAAGACACTGCACTTCCCCCCCCCCCCCCAAATCTTTATGATTCAAGGAGGAGCAAATGTAAGAAACATAGTAGTTCTTCAGTAGTACTAGGGCAGGGAGGGCTGTGGAGCAGGTACTGGTGGGTCAATGACATGGGGCCAAAGCCTGCCACAAACTACACTGTCATCTGCTGCTGCTGGTGAATTATGCAGGCTACTTCCAAGAGTAGATATGGCCTTTAGAGTAAACCCCCAAAGAAGTAGTGAACAAACGGTACTGGTAGTCTTGTACTTGTGCTCCAAAAATGAGTTGTAAGAGTGGCCTGATTTTACCATTCTCCCTCTGTTTTGCTAACCCTAACTATGTATAATTTCATTAGTACTTAGAATATAGTCTTCAATATTGCAATGTTTTGTCCTGAATCTTGTGGCTGTCACCTGTCTCTTGTGGCTGCTTGGGCTGATCTGAAGGCAGAAGCCAGCCCAGGCAAATTATGAGAGAAGCTTTTTCATCTTTCAGAGGCAGGGTGGGATTGATTCCAGCTGCGAATCTTTTTTGACTTGCTTTACACCACCCCTCCTGCATGACAATAGGCTGGGTTGCAGGGAAAGCTGACTCATGGGAAACTAACAGTTTCTTGGTACAGAACATTTCTAGCTGAAGCAAAATGTTAGTGGTTAAATTAGGGATTGTGACACCCTCTTTAAGGCAAAGTAAGCTAGGGAGCTCAGAAAGCACTGAGAGGATGAAGCAGCTTCCTTCCTCAGCCTTGGAAAAACTCTTCATGCCCAGCATGAGTAACTTCATAGTTTCATAGTGCCTAGGGTCAGAAGGGGCCTAGAGCAGGCCATCTAGTCTGACCCCCCAGCCAAGTACTTGTTACCAATCACTGAATACACGTGCTCATTTGGCGATGTTAGGTGTGGGCTGAGCAGCTTTCCTGACTGGATTCCTTTCTCCCTAAGCCCCATCCTGGGTATGTGGACCTAGACCCTTGTTTGTAACCACCTTAGATGTCTTATTGTGCATGTTTATAGGTGGATCCTTGTGCCTTCCTTCCCATTTGTGAATGCTATGGCCTTCCCTTATATGTAAAATAATACAAGGAAAATATTCCCTGAGCATTTTGCCCTTTCTTCCCCCCATGTTGTCTTAGTAAAGGCACCAAGCCACTGGAGGTCAGGCCAAGGATGGTGGTGATTCTATGCCTATGGAGGGACTTTACATGGGGGACAAGTCCCTGCAAAAGCTTAGTAGTAGCTGGGAAAACAGACTCCTGAGAACAGATAAAGATCTGCTAGAACGGATACAATTGTACCGTCTACAGGAGATAGTATTGTTTTAACAGTTGCCATTTTTTTTCCCTTTACACTAGGCACTTTTCTAAAGCCTGATGGACTTCAGTGTGTTTTGAAACTTGGCAACCTTTCCATTTATGGTGCCATGTAATGCAAAGGCAGTGTAGTTCTAAGGACTGGGCTTTTGCTCTCTTTTTTCTGAATCTTTACAGCTCTAATTGGTTTGCTTCTGTGAAAAGTCTTCTTGGGACTTTTCTTCAATTTTGTTTATCCATATTCATGAGAGGGAAGGAGCCTCCTAATGCAAGCCTTCTCCAGTGGTGGCAGGAGAAAATATTATTTGGGGCTGGGAGTGTGGGGGCCAGTGCAGGGTAGTCCAGGACCACCACTTCCTCCTGGAGGGCCGTTGAGGGGCCAGCATGCAGCAGGGGTGCTGGGCATGGCGCTGTGGTGGCAGGGCGTGGTGGTGGTATTGAAACAGTGGAGCCACATTTGGGAGTACTAAGCCCTGTTAGCCCTGGCTTTCCATCCTCTATGGCCTACTTAAGCCTAAGCACATGAAGGTGTCTATTACTTTTGTAGTCTAGTTGCCTATGTAAAGGTACTTTCTAGTTCTTACTTTTTTAAACTTAAATTGGCTTTGCACTGTTTCAACTAAGATAGTGCAAACTGATGCATGGATCTTTTTATTTTTGTTTAAACCATATTTATTCCAGTCTAATTTTAAATGGTTTCCTAGGTCAGTTAAATTGAAAGAAGACATTTTGGCCAGGGACACTAGTAACACGTAAACTGATACAAGTGATTGAAAACTAGTTTAAACCTGTAACAGAACAGAACTTCAGTGCATGCAGGCCAATTGCAAAATGGTGGGACCTGGTTTAAGATAGAGCTGGAACAATCTAGTATCAGATTTAATCAGTTTAGGTTAAAAGAGTCTATCAAACTTCTGTTCCAGATTCCCACCCAACTCAAGTTATCTCACAGTCCCTTAGCATCCCAGGATGCTTTCTAGCTCCATGCATCCTCACAGGGCAGGCAGGTTAATGAGCCAGCTGTTCCTGCCCCCAGGCTGTTACAGTCCAGAGGCAGCAAAGCCTCTGCTTTCAGCCCAGCTGGCAGGGCACACAGGGGCCAGCAAATGGGGAACCCTGCAATATTTCCTCTAAGGCACAGGTGGGCAAAATGCAGACTATCATTGAACCAGTCTGTAGGGTTGGGGGGCAGGCTGTGTTGCAGAGCCTCCTAAAGTATGCAGACTCCATCTGACAAATCAAGGGGGTTCTGTTTTCCACCCTTGCCTGCTGCCCCCCTCCCCCAGCAGCCATGCCACCCAGTGACTGCATGGGGTTGTGGGAGGATGAGCCTGCTCAGCTGTCCTGGGCTGATCTGCACGCTGGGAAATGAGAGATGTGCAGGGCACCTGCCTTCTGGCCTTGGCCAGTACAGGCATTTGCTTCCTCCCCACTTCCCCTTTCTCCTCTCCTGGTGCCTGAGTTCCCGTTGCTTTTGATTCAGTCTTTGTAGCTTAGAGAAACTCATGAAGGTTAGACCAAGGCAAAAACCCTGATCCATAATTAGTCTTTGGAATAAGTTTTTAAGTAAGGGAATTTCAGTAAATCAATTTAAAATAACATCTTGAGTTAAGATGGTGTCACTTTCTTGTCTAGAGCAGGTTTAGGAGAAAATTTCAGGTAGTTAGTATTTTTTATGTAATTAGACAAGATTTGCAATGGAAGTTTCCTACTTGTTTCTGAAACGTCACATAAAATGCAACAAACAAACTTCTGGCTTTAAGTCCCTTGTTCCTCTTCCTCTTGATGTTTCTTAAAATTGCAAAATGGAACGATACTTTCTTTGTTTCAGCTTAATAAACTAAGACTGAGACTTTTTAAACACAGGCTTAAAAATTGGGTGGCATTTTCAAGGAAGCATAAAGGCAAGTCAGTCTCTTGTATTACCATATCATGTAACTGGAGGGAGGCTCTTTGTTCTAATTTAATAAATGGAAAAGCATTACTACAGCAGAAGTTTACCTGGTTCCCAAAAAATAGAATAAAGGGAAAGGGGGACAGATTTCTCGAACCATACACATTTGTCCAATCCTGCAAAAAAACTGGGTCAACTAACTAACCACGTTAGCAAACAAACATCCAAACTGCCTGTGAAAACAAATGTTCTTTGTTTCATATCCTGGAGATAGCTTGAATCAGACTATTTCATACTGGAGAGGGGAGTAAGTGCCAAAGTTTAGGTTCCTTCATGTTTAGAGCTCCAAAATTATCTTTAAAAAGATTACATGAGACTTTTTGAAATGTCAGCAATCCTCAGCTCAGTAAAAAGGCACTCTAGCTTAAGTGTGCCACTGATGAGAATCAAACCCCAGATGCCATTTTGGCTTTGTACCCTGCAGTACAAAGTCCTGCCTTAAACATTGCTGTGTACTTTATGTAACTTGAAAGCTGTGAGATGAACTTAATGCAGGGTGGGCACTAGCTTCCACTAAGCAAGGTGATTAGTTTTACAGACTTCCTCACTCAGTGCAGTGCTGACTAAGGTAAGAAAGGACCCAGCAAGGTGAGGTTCCTCAGCTTTTTGTAGTCAAGGAATTCTGAACAGACTTTAGGTTTAGAAGATGTTGCCACTACCAAAAGGGTTAATCTAAAACTACTAGCAGGTAGACTAGGACAATAGGATAAAAGGAAACTGCCAGGTACCAGGCAGTGCAGTTCTTTGGATTAAATCTGAAAGAACTGTGAATCATTTTCTGGAAGATTCAGCTTTCAAGCCAGAGCATTTCCTCTTGGCCATTGTAACTCACCTTTTTCCACTTAAAAAAAAAAAAAGAAAGGTAAGTAAAATATTCACCTTGGCTTATTGAGGTACTTCTTTCTCTCCTAATTTTTAACATCAGATTTAGATGCTGAACTTCTACACTCCAATTAACATGATGGAGAAAACACATTTAGCATTGGTTCCCAACCCCCTCTGCTTGCCTCATCTGTGCAATCATCCTACCTTGATCTCTAAAGAGAGGAACATGAAAGCTGAATGCACAGAGCTCAACATCTAGCCTCTTGGAGAGAGCTCTGATGATTCAGTAATTTATACTGAAACCTGGCAATATTCCCAGCCTTCTCTTCTATGCAGAGGGTAATTTATCTATAAGGGTAATGATAAATTCACTCTGAGTGGCTTTTGCAACAGTTCAAAGTTGGCCCCTGTGCACCTCATGTGAAGGACACAGTGGGCAAAATCCAAAAGGATAGGAGATCATACTGTCTTTAAAGAAAAAAAGAGAGCATGGAGTAAATGTGATTAACTAATCTGGAGGTAACTTTCTGGGGACTTCCAGGTTGTGGGCAGGGCTTTGGCAGATATTGCTTTGTTTATTCTACCTATCCTACAGAGCATTTTTTCAGCTACTGAGAGCCTTGGCAAACAAGCTGCTATGGATGCATCCAGTTTCAGAGTGATCTCTGCTGTCTTGAGCTGCATGCTAGAAATGGGTGATTGTCAGCCTTGTTAGACTCAAGGCACAGTTCAGAAAATGTCAGCTCTTAGTTTTTGCTTGTATTTTTTTACTATAGAAAAGTAACAGAGCAGTTCCTTGGTTGCCAAGGACTTGGACCACAGCAGGTCAGATTGCTGTTAACACTATGGATTCCTATTTGCAGTCTCTGAGTGTGTTCCCATGTACAAGGGCATGTGTTTGTTGCAGCAAAAATAGCAGCAGCACAAATGTATGCTGCTGCTTTTTGCCATTGTGCACACCTTTGTACGTGGGTTTTGGTGTGGAGCAAAATGCCCTACTTTGGGGAAATGGCTGTGCACTGAAGGAGCTAGGGTGGAACTAGAGGAGGGGTGATGCTCTGCTAGCAGCCAAAGTATCTCCCTAGAGGACTGAACCTCCATGTCTGTCGGCAAGGGCTCCTGTGGCATGCACCACGCCACTCTTTTGCAAGGTTTTTTTGCTATTGGGGTTTCCTGGTAGCAAATTTTGGCCTTGCATTGAAAATTTGCAATGTAGGGCACGTTTTAATGTGCTGGGCATGAAGTTTGTAGTACCACAAAGAGGTCTGTGGTGCCACAAACTACATGTGCCTGCACATCTGGGTCCAGCCTCGAGGTTTTTCGTGTGAACCGTACATAGATGTTTGGACACTTAACAATGCTAATATTGGATGGCACCCCAGAGCTCATGGCATCCTGACTCAGAATCACTGCTACAGAATGTAACCAGCTGACAGGTCAACTCCAGATTGGGGACTGAATCTTTGTGTATACTATAGCAGAGCTTGGTGCATCTGTGGGATGGATGGGCTTGTGCTCCTATGCTGTCCTTTCCTGCAGTCCCAGAAGCTGATTTAACTTTTGACATAATCTGCTGAAGTTTCAAGTCTGTAAATTTGCTCTGGTTTTCAGTAGCCTTGTAAAGGGGTGTTATACTAAGCTCTGAAGGTACCCAGCTGGCATAGTTTGTTCGAACTTCTGTTCTTCCTCAGTCTATTCTGAACATAGCCAATTATATGGAGTAAGTGGAGGTGCTTTCTGGACTTCCCCATGCTCTTGGAATTTCCAGACAGCTTGGACCACATTCTGTCTCTAAAAGGTCACTCATAAGGGAGACTATTTCAGACATAAGTGTGGTAAAGCGGATGTTTAACTGAAAAGGAATAACTAAGTAGAAGTAAATTATATTCTGCACAGATTCCAAGGCTATTACAAAACCTATCACATGCACTGACTACTTTTTTTTTTTTGGCAGGGTTGTAGAGAACTCAGATTTACTCTTCCTTTCAACCTTATAATAAACTTCTCCCTGCTTTTAAAACTCCTATTTGATGTTTTGCACATCAGTCCCTAAAACTAGGGAAAATGGTTTGCACTTGGGATAACAAAATCTAGGTGGGTCAAACCAAAGTGAGGGTAAAGCAAATCCTAGAGCTGATTATGTTTCACAGAGATCATCATTTTCTAGCTCCTGGGTCATGCTCTTTGGTTTCCGAGTGAGGGTTTGTTATATTTTGAAATTCTCTGAGTAACCTTCTGTGTCCCCAGCTGTGCGCACACCCATTTCTTTGTGTAATTTCTGTCCAAATATGACAGTCTTTTCGTAAGGCAGCCTTGACTGGTGGTGACCAAATGTTGCTGCTGTCAGGGCTATTCAGTCACTTCTGTAAAATGTTTGGTCTGGGTACAATTTTCAATACACCCAGAGTTAGTGACAGTCACTATGTAAATGCCAGTTGTAGAGGATTTCAAGGGAAATGCAAATGCTTAAAGAGACCTGGATACCAAACTGCTCTTTCTCTCTGAGAATAAAAGTGTATAGGGGACCTTAAGCTGCTGTTGCCTGTCCTGGACTTCTGTCTCCAAGGTTAACTTGATTCTTTACCTTTAATGAGCATGGCTAAATTCTTTTAAAATGGGGTTCTGTCCATTTTATAGTGCATGCACACACTGATATATATAAACTATAGTATATTTTAATACATTTCATATATTTTATTATATATACAGGTATGTGTGTGTACATATGTATATACATTTAAGCAGACTTGCTACATCTGGCACATAACTCCTAGATTTGCTATCTGTTATAGAAAAAACATGGTAAGAAGTCCCTTTTCTCTGTTCCTTTAGAGAGAAACTACTTTTGAGCAACTTTATGTGGCATAAGAGGTATAGGTTAGTGTGTTCTCAAACCAGCTACCAGTAGACTTCTGATAGAAATCATTCTAGGTTTCTGAAAGCCATGGAGCCTTAATGTTTAATTGGGCCCTGCAAAAAATCATCTTGCAAATAGAATTCTACCACACAGTTTTTCCCAAACCCTCTCTCATGCCTGTTAAGCATCAGGATCCAAGTCTAACCTATTATGTGGGATAGTCTTATTTATGCCTCTTTGTGAAACTTTCAAGAGAAACCAGAAGTGAACTCTGTTCTGTTGTGGTGTCTGTCTCTGGCAACCCAGAAAACAGTTCCTCTTTTCTTTTGATTCCCTTCTCTTCCCCTAAGAGTTTCCACTGTCCCTGCCTCATCTGTTCCACACGTTCTATATTTCTTATACTGGAATTGCTCTTTTTTTTTTTTTTTCTAGAAAAATGAAGGGGAATGCCTTCCAAGAACTTTTAAAATTTTATTTCCCCTTAATATGAAAAAGTTCTTTATGGGTGTTAACAAGGATGTGGGCATAGGGGATCCAGTAGATATAGTCTATTTGGATTTAAAAAAAAAAAAAATTTTTTTATGAGGTCCCTCCCCAAAAGGTCTTAATTCCCCAACCCCAAACCAACAATACAAAAACACCGAAAACCAAAACTAAGTGGCCACAGGATTGCAGGGAAGGTCTTTTTAGGGATGCCATTGGTGACGCATAGGGGGTGCACATGGACCCCCTGAGATTGGTTGTGCACCAGCTGGGAAACCGGAAGTGCCGCCAGAAGTGTACTTCCGTTTTCACCGGTTTTGCTGCTGGTGGTTCTGGGCTTGGCGATTGGTCACTGAAGGAACGAACACCCCTGTCGGTAATCTTGGTGTCCCCCCAGACTCGGGAGGCACCAGTTGCCCGTGTAGGGATCCAAGCATTTATAAGATAGGAAACAAAGGGTAGGGCTAAATCAGGCATACGCAAAATTTGGCCTGCCAAGGGATTCTGTCTGGTCCATAGTCAGTCCCTTAGCCTTGCCTGGCCCAAGTGTGGGCCAGGGTGCATTTGGCCAATCCTGGCATCCCTGGCCATGGAGTGGGCTGAGAGTGGCTCAGTGGCTGGACTTGGTTTCCCAGCAGCCCCCACAGTAGCAGCTTGCTCTGCCTGGCTGCTGCTGCCAGTCCTCCCCACGCCCATTGCTGGGAGTGCTAGAAGGAACAGGCAGGTGGGCAGGGTCTCCGTGGAGAATGGCCTGGGACCCCTGCAGTCGGGACGTGCTTGGGCAAGTGGGCAGGATACGGCTGTGGGTGGATGGAGAGCAGGACAGGTGGGCAGGGGTGGTGACAGTGCAGGGCCAGGGCCCAAGGCACAGCTGCAAGTCACTCCCTGCGTGTCCCTGCTGGTGGAACCAGCTCCTGCTGCAGGGACGTGTGGGGAGCAGCTCATGGCCTTGGCTCTGCACTGTCACCACCCAGCAATCCTGGGCCCAGCCCCACCTGCTGGTGGCCCCATCCCATCTGCCTGGCCAAGCATACAGGGTGCTGGACTGGTTTCCATGGAGACCCTGTCCCCTGCCTTGTTCTGTGTCCCTGGTGGTGGGTGTAGGGTGCGCAGGCCTGGCACTGGGTAGGATCAACTGTTCCTGTCCCCCCCGCCCCGGCCCACAACAGCTCACTGAAATTCCTTAAGTGGCCCTCCAGCCCAAATTATTGCCTATTCCTGGGCTAGATTATCACTTTGGGATGGAGAAGGATCAGTAGTGGGGATCTGTGCTGGTTCCAGTTTTGTCCAGCATTTTATGAATGACCTGGAAAATGGAATACACAGTGACAGCTCTAAATTTGCAGACTGTGCTGAATTATATTGAGCAATGAAGTCTCAAGTGGATGGTGAGAGGTTCCAGAAAGGCTTCACAAAACCAATTTAGTGCAAAACAAGGTGCAGAGGAACTTCAATGTTTTCAACAGTTACAGTTGTTTTTTGGATATGGGAGAGAAATAATCTCAATTATGCTTACACAATGCTAGGTTCTGAAGTAGACATTGTGGTTCAGGAATGAGACCTTGGAGTAACTAAGTTGATGGTTTTTAGAGAACTAGCTACTATTAAACATTGGCAACCAAAAAGCCAGTGAAATGCTGGGCATCATTAAAAAGCAAATTAGAAACAAAATGGAAAACCTCATTATGTCACATCCTGAATACTGTGCATCTTGGAATGTAAGGGATTTTAGTAAAGGTGTAGAGAAGAGCAACCAAGATGATCAAGGGTGTAGGAAAAACTGCTGTACCAGGAACGACTAAAAAGGCTAGGACTCTTCTGTTTGGAAAGAAGGCAGGGGCGTAGGATGATGCAGGATGTGGCTAAAATGAACAGGGAAGTTTTATTTATTAAGTCCCAGAATACACGAATTAGGGGGCAACCACCAAAGTTAACAAGAGCAGGTTTAAAACAAAAGAATGCAACACTTTCTTATATAGCACTTGTCGAATTTGTTGCCACAGGTGTTTGTAAGAGCAAACCATATCACCAGATTAAAAAATGGATTAAATTAATTTGTGGAGAACAGGCCCATTGAAAGTTATTAAATAGAATAGTCTGACAACATATCCTGTAGCATCCTTAAACCAGTGATGGCCGATGGCTGGGAAGGTATGACAGGAAATGGATTATGATGAAGGTGTCCAGGTGATATCATTTCTTTCAAAAGCATCTACTACAGCCAGTGGACTAGATGAAACATTGGTCAGTCCCAGAATGGGACTTATGTTCTCATGCCGAAACTTCTGCAGGAATCGGCATGTTGGTTTAACTTAGACTGTTAGGGGAGCTTTGCATGGGGCTACATGAAGTGTTTTACCACTAAGTAACTAAATAAAGTCTTGAATGATATACCTTGACTTTAGTGAAGCTTTTTGACACTACCTCCTATGACTTTCTCATTAACAAACTAAGGACATGCAGACTGGACTAAAGTACTGTAAGATGGATATATAACTGTTTGGAGCATCATGTTCAGTGAGTAGTCATCAGTGGCTCAATGTCAGGAGGTATCAAGTGGCATTACCAAGGGGTCTGTCCAGAGTTTATTATTCAATATCTTCATTAATAATTTGTAGAATGGAAATGAGTGCACTTAACAAATTTGTAGATGACACCAAGTTGGGTGGAGTTACAGATGCTTCAAAGGGTAGAGCTAGGATCTAGAATAACCTGGATAGACTGGAGAAATATGGTGTGTAATCATCCGGATAAAATTCGACCAGGGCAAGTGCAAGGTCCGCACTGAGGACAAAATAACTGCATGCACAGATACAGACTGGGGAATGAGTGGCTAGACTGTAGTACTGCAGAGAAGGGCCTGGAGTTTACAGTAGACTATCAGCTGAATTTGAGCCAACAGTATGTTATTGGCTTTTTTGGCAACAAGAGCATACTGGGTTGTACTAATGGGAGTGTCACTTGCAAATCAAAGGAAGGGATTCTTCTGTTCTCTTGCAGCACTGGTGAGGCCTCACCTGGGGTATGGTGTCCAGTTTTGGCCCCATACTTCAAGAAGGATGTGGACAGTTCAGAAAAAGTTCAGCACAGAGCAACAAAAATGATTAGAGGATTGGGAAGCATGACTTATGAGGAAAGACTTGAAAGAGCTAGGCTTATCTAGTTTGAAGAGAAGACTGATGGGGAATAGGATAACAGGCTTCAAATAATTGAAGGGTAAGAGGCTTTCTTCTGTGGCCATGGCAGACAGGACTAGAAGCCATGGGAAATTTTAGGTTAGAAATTAGGATGAACTTTCTGATTATGAGGCTAGTCAAGCATAGGACCAGGCTACATAGAGAAATTATGCAATTTCCATCCTTGGAAGTGTTCAAGAGCAGGTTAGGCAGATGGTTTAGTCAGGAATGCTCCTCTCTTGAGCAGGCGGTTGGAGTAGAATCTAGTTGCTAGATGAACCTGCAAGGTTTTTTCCAGTCCTACTTTCTTCTGCTCTGCAAATGCTTACGCCTGGGCATAACTCGAATTAAAAAAGGGAAGAACCATGTGATTCAACAAGACTGTTTATGAGAGCAAAGTTGCACACAAGCTTAAATGCTTGCAGAAAACAGCCTTATTTTTTCTGTTCCTCAAAAGGTTAGAAGCTATATATACTTGAAGTAACTTTCTTAATTTTATCCTACTTAGAATTTATGATGATCCTGAAAACTCGCATTAATGAAATTTCTACCTTCCTTCTCCAACTCACATGTCCAGTTACATGTTATAGTACAACTGAACTACACCAATGCCAATATTAGTTTGAAGACAGCTAGCTAGTTTTCAGAAAAATGACCTACTTGGGATTTTTGTTTGCTTGGAGAAACCACATACATTAATCAGCCTGTTCTAGTTGCAGTATTTTTTGGCCTAGTGGCCAAACAGCAAAAATTGAAAAGGGAAATTGGGTTCAGGTTTAACTGAAACCAGAATTTTTTGGGGGGTTTTTCAGCAAAATTGAAAATATGTAGAATCAACTTTAAAAAAAAATGAAAGTATTTCAGTTTGGGCCGATGTAAGTGAAAAATTTTTTAAGATAGGTCAGCATGTTTCATTTATTTTCCCGTCTTCCCTCCCCATCTCTGAAAATATTGACATTTTGTTTTGAAAGCTTTTTCTTCTTCAGTTGAAACTATTTGTTAATTTGACTTAAATATGTAAATATTTTTTTGCTCCCCTGAAATTCCTCTTTTCAAATACGTTTGGGGTAGGGAGAGGCCACACCTAGTTGTAAGTATCATTTGAATATTACAGGGGTTGCAGAAACTTTGACTCCACTTGTTTTTTTAATGTCATGTTCCAGCCAAGCCTTGTAGTTATATAGGGCAAATACTATCACACCAGTGTAAATCTGGGATCTGTACAATGGGGTAAATAGAATTGCTTCTCTAGATTCACATGCATGAGGAAAGAAGGACAGTAGATGCCGCTAACAACACAGTCTGATGTTACAAATTCATTTCTACTGTGAGCATTTCATGGTGGTTGTTGGGACAAATAGAAGGCAGGCTAGATTTGCGCCTTGCAGACTAACTAAAGTACATGTATAATATAAGCTTTCTTGAGCCAAAGCTTACTTCATCAGATGCGGTGAAAGGATCTACACATAGCTTTGCATAAGGAAAGAAAAAATTGAATGCAAAAGTGGAAGGGGGGGAGTGCCAGCAGAAGGAAGTCTGTAACAACAAGGGTCATAAAAGCTACTATGGGTAATGGGTTAAGAATCCATAATCCTTGTTTAAAACGTACTTAACATAATCCAGTCTGTGGATGATTTCTTGTTCCTCAGTTTCCTGTATGAGTCAGTTTGTAAAGATTTGCTGCCTGAAAACGGCCACCCTCAGGTCAGTGATGGAGTGTCTAGGGAGGTTAAAGTGTTCTGCCACAGGCCTCTGTGTCTTCCTGCAGTTTGTCAGAACAATATTCATTAAGGCAAATGTTTGCTTCTATTTCATTGCAGTTAGCTTGCAGAGCTTGTAACTTGCCTTCGTGAAGGTGTAATGCTATTAAAATGTAATTTAATTATCCATTAAACAAGTATGCCTTTGGACAAGCTTGATGCTAAAATTTTCTACTGACTATAAAACCCCCTTGACAAATGTTATCAGGCCAAAGAAGGAAAGAGGAAAAAAAAATTTTACTTTCTACTCTCAGATCCATATCTTGTCTAAAGCCTGGTTACTGGGGAAAAAAGGGACATTCTTTGGGACTTTCTTAGGAAATGGAAGGGAAACTTTATTGTGTCTGTGAGAGATTGCTGTCATCTGACAGCAATCCAGTCAAAAGACAATACTGTCTTTTTTGGATGCAGTCTGTTTCATAACATCTGACAGGAAGTATGCAGTAGTCACTTGGAGATATTCTGCTCCTTTAACATGCTGACCAAGTTTCCCTGAGAAAAGGGCAAAATACTGGCTTCAGTTTCTTTCTTTTGCTGGACACTTGTACCTTAACCAACTGGGTGACAGGTCTGGTTGCACTGAGTCTACTGTAAATGTATCTGCATCTTCTCTTGTGCTTATAAAAACATACACTATTGCCAACTAACAGGTGACACACCATAGAGGCTGCAGAGCGGAGGAGGCTTCTAGTGTAGTCTTGAACCTCCTTATAGTTCAAGCAGTCTGAATCACTCCAATACTTGGTACAATTGGTAGGCTTTGCTCTGAGGCCCATGCCCAATTATAATATTAGGCTCAGCATGTATTTGTAGAGCTGTAGAAAGGGAGGCCTGACCTGTCTCGGAGTGACCCTTTTATAAGAACTAGGATTTACAAATTTGATCACTCTGTTTAAAGCAAAAAGTAGTAAAGATACCAAACAAAACCTTGCAACTACAGAAATCAGTAGGCAACTTGAAAGAGAGCAAGCAGTGACTCACAATAAAATGCAGCAGCATGAAAAGATGTGGTTTTGCTCACGCAATACCACAAAAAACAAAGGTCAAGTGGGCTTCTGCTGAGATCTACAGAAACACCTTTCCACCCAGATGGTAGGTTTAAATCTTTTATTTCTATTCTTCTTCAAACTGGTAATGTGCTGTATTTCCGACTGGTCCAAGCCAATGCTTGGGGGAGTAACATGTCTCAAATAAAATTTCCCGATAAGGCTTGCAACTGCTAGGGCTCTGTCTGCTTCGTATCAGCAGCTGGTTTCAGGAGGTGCAGAGCTGAGCACATCTGCCCCATATAAGAAGGAGTGCATTCTGGAGAGGTTTCACTAAGGAAGTTTTGACTTGGGTTGGTAGGGGCTCTCCCCCAAACCTGCTGCTGACATGGTGTAGACCAGTGGTTCCCAAACTCAGACAGGTTGCGTACCACCAATTTAAAAATGGCACAACCTTAAATACCACCAGCAAATTTGTGTCTCATTAAGTAATTATAATTAATCTGTTAACATGTACCACTGACAGGTCGGTCTGTGTATCACTGGTCTGTGTACTGCTGGTGTGGACAGAAACACCTACTGTGATGTCCAGTACTCCCTTGTCTGGGAGAGAGACTGTCTCTAGGTCTCACCCCCTTTTACAGGACAAAGTCAATAATATGCAAACTTTGTGATATTCTACTAGGGTTCTTGTTTGATTTCCAGCATATGGTAAGTGCAATCAAAACACCTGAGGGATGAATTAGACTAATTGGAAATTTCCCCTTCCCCTGGATTCTCTTGCTTGTTTTTAAGGAATTTATAGAGCTGTAAGGTAGGGCTTCAGTTATTAGCACCTCAGTCCTGCAAATGCTTACTCATGCAAATGTTAATAACTTCAGAAAGTGGTGGCCTCATTGATGTCAATGGGAGTTGCCTTGTGAAGCACTCTATTACTTGATTATTATTTTATTTAATTTACTTCTTAACATTTTAATTTATTTAAATTGCTTGCTTTCATAATCTGGTAGAGGTGCACAACAGTATTTTGCACAGTCTCTGTTAAATTAATAGAAACTCAGATGGCTTTGAGAACTGTGCCTTGCCTCCTTGGGTCTGAACTCTTACTGCAGAGTTCTGTAGATAGCCAAAACCACATTGTGTTTTTACTGCTGGTTCAACAGTAGTGTGCTAGCATCAGAATATCAGACTGAAAGTGTTGGACTGAGAGGTAAATTATGCATGCTTTTGTCAATTAAGGCCCGGATTCAGCAAAGAACTTGAAAACCCAATGAAGCTTACTAAAAGTTACCAAAATCAGTAATTTATGGGGAAAAGTGATATTTGTTTTCTTAAATACAAACTTCATGACTCTTGAGAATTTGTCCTAGTTTTTTTTGACAGATTCCAGTACTTAAAAGCACTAGTGTTTTTCACGAGTCTCAGGTAGGTCTACTCTTATGTGAGAACTAGCCTTCACTTGCCTAAAACTTACTGTGTTTTTCTTGGAGTGGAAAGAGGCTTTTGTGTGATTGTAGGTCACTTAGCTTCTGCACCTCAGTTTGTCTACTTGTCAGATGATAATGACATCTGCCTGTTTCATAGAAGGAAAATACTTTGAGATTGCAGTTAAGTGCCTTTAATGTGAGAAAGTACTTAATAATTGGATAAGGTATTCCTTCATTTGACATCGACAATGCCTGTGCTTTCTTGTCATGAGCTTGTTTACTGGCTGCCACCCTGAGACAAGCTGCAGTGTCAGGGTGAAGTGTTTGTATCTAATTTTTAGAGCATTCCAAAACCCCTTGGGAGATAATATGTGTAACTGAGGAGCATAAATTAAGAACATTATTCCTCCTCTGTAATGAAATTCAGAGTCATTGTAGTTAGCAGGCTTTGCTAACAAGGCAAGAGACTTTGCATAAATATACAGCAGACAGCTGATCAGTTGTGCTGTAATTCTTGTGGTGTTCTAGGCCAGTCAGTCATTCACAACCTTTTTAGACTCAAAGCACTCCATAACTTTTTTCTGTATTCATCAGCACCCCATTTCAAAATCTAATTTATTGCAATGATTATCTCCTTGCAGAGGGATTGGGTAATGGGGATGAGAGAGCAGCAAGGCAGGGGAAGCCTGAGCTTACATTTATCTGCTTATCTCCTTACACTTCCCACAACATCCTTCAAAGGATCTGGTGGCACCCCAAGGTGTCCTGGCACCATGATTGAGAATCACTCTTCTAGGCACTGGCTGACTTGCCACCTATCTTAAGTGCAACATATCAAGTTACATACAACATTCAAAGATAACTAAGAAACACTACCTGGGTGCAGATGCCTCCAGATTACCTCTTACAAATTAGTCCATGAGCTCTGCTCCTTATTGTGTAAACACTTCCACAGACTGGGCTGGCATGCTGCTGCTTGTACAAGGTTTATTGTTCGAATCCTTTGCCCAGGATCCCACTTAGCTGCTTAGGGTCTTGTTCCAGGAGTGATTTATGATGAGGGAAGCTAGGGTGTGAACTGTTAGTGTGGCAAATGCCTATGTGCGTGCGTTTAACCTGTGGTTAAAAGCAAGGTTGCTTGTGAGTTAAAATGGAGTAATCTGTTTACTTGGCACTGCTGTGGGAAGTGATTCTAATACTGTCACGTGCTGATCACCTCTTCCAACCCACATAAAGTCGGTCTAAGAGATACTAGATTTACCCAAAGAACCTTGTCTGCCTATGTCCTTAGACCAACATGGCTACAACCTATACCCAAGCTACGTAAAGGTGTTCAGGGAAGAATGATGGTAGTAAGTGAAGAGAGATGGAGCTCTTTGAGACTGGCTTCCACTTCAGAGCAGAGTTGAGCTGTAGCTCAAGATGAGGGGAGAAGTGTCTTTGAGCTGGTGTGTGGGGTTTTTGGTTTGTTTTTTGGTAGCTGCTCAGATTCTGGGGCCAGCCAGGCATTATTGCAGTCCCTGCCATACATTAGAACAGCCTGAGGGACATAGCTGGGGATTTTCCCTTTGCTGTGGGAAACTCGGTAACAGGGTAAGCCAATTTTTCTCCTTTGAGTCACCAGAGATACCTAACTGGGAACAGGGAGAAACAATTTTATAGCATATTGTGCAACAAATGTAATGCATGTAAATTACATGCTTCATTTTGGGTGAAGACATGGAATTGCCTAGAATAAGTTGTCTATAGAAGTGGTACTGGGGTGTTGGCCCCCAAGAGCCACAACTGGTTGGCTCTTCAATTTATCATCGGACTCTTCCCCGAAAATGTTTCTAGAGTGAGTTTTTAACGGTGTTCTCTGGGCATGTGTTTCCTGCAAACTGTGAACAATGTAGCTGGCTCCAGCGTGCTTGTGTACTCTCAATCATTGTAGAAGCATGGTAACTTTTCCCCCCCTTTCTTTTGAGCTGGAATTGGTTGGCCACAGTTCACTCAGGAGTGTTTATTATTGCGGCTTGTGGCTGTCAGGGATGGCTCATGTGGTTTCTGAGGCAGAATGTTTGGACTCAGAAGAATAGGTCAGATCCTCAGCAGAGACTAGTGGGTTCTCTAACCTCTTCAAGCTGTAAATGAATGGAGCTGCACAAATTTTTATCAGCTGTGTGGATGCTATACTGCACCTGAACTGAACCACATATGGGCAGCTGGCCTATACAAAGTGGGGAGGCTCCTTTGTAACTAACATGGGGGGTGAGCTGGGTGTCAATTTAGAGGGGGCACAAATGGTATCCTGCAGTCCTCACTCCAAGCTCTCCAGTGCTCAGCAGCATCCCTGCCCACTTGTTTGACTCCACTTGGAAGTGGAGTTATTGCTGGAAGTGCTAGTTATGCCTCTGTCTTTATGTTTAAAAGAGCAATGTGTGCAGTAGTTGGAGTGGAATACATCTTTTCCTATACATAGCTGTCACCACCCCAAATCACTTAGTCTAACTGAAAGATTTCTCACTTGGATGGGATTCAGATGGTTGAACTGAAAATAATATAAATGTGTTCCCTATAAAAGTATGCAAGAACACTCTAGCTTTGAGCTGTTTCCTAACAGATATTTATTAAAAACATTTTGTTTGGCAATATTACAGTCTTATTCAGGCCCTATTTTAGCAAAGCACTTAAATCTTGGGCTTCATTTAAGGCCTGTCTTAGTCCATTGACTCAAATGGGACTTAAGCATGTGCTTAAAATGGGTTTAAGACTTCTTCTGGCTGAAGAGGATGGCCTTTAAGTGCTTGCTTTAAATGCTTTGCTGAATTGGGGCCCCAGTGTATAACTTCTCTGAGGATCTGCTTTCCATAATAAATGCAGCTAATGCCCTCTTTTCTCCCCTATCCCTTTTGTAGCAGAAGAGTTGCACAATTATATTTCAATCAGTGTTTGAATAGTATCTGAACCAAGGGAGGATTCGGAGGGAGTGCAGTACTGCAGCTGCATACTGCCTGGTTGGACTGGAACATAACATGGGAGCCTCCAGGGACTTTTTAAAGTTCCCATAGCATATGAGAATCCCTCTTCCTTTCCCTGTTCTGCTCAAAGGCCAGCTCTCTCCTTGCCCCTTTTCTGCTCTCCCCACTCTGCCTGTCTTTCCCTGCTGTCCCTGGGCCAAGGAAGCACCAGTGCCCTACCTGCCTATGGTGTGGGGGCTGGGCTCAGCTTGGGACAAGGACAGTTGCAATGCCTGCTCCAGGATCTGGCAAGGTAGGGGAGACCTACTCTCTAGCTGCCCTGTTGCCGCTGTCCCCTCCCCAGCTGAGCCTAGCCCATGCTCAGCCTGGCTGGCTTTGGAGTAGGTAGGGGAGTGTGTGGAGAAGAGGAGAGCTGCCTCTGAGAAGGAAGTGGGGATTTTCACCTGCTTTAGGGACTTAAAGTCTTCAGGAGCTCTTGTGGCTCAGTCTGCCCACACTGGTGGGGACAGGAGAAGCTGGAAGCAGGGTGGGGCAGCTACCCCTGTTTTGTGGTTTGCTGCTCCTGCATCTCCCTTTGGGAAATCCTTGATCCATCCCTTATTTGAACCATGGACAAAATGACTTGCCACCTTCTGCCTCCTGGACTTGCTTCATCTTGTCACAGCTACTTCTCAAACTTTCCTTCTTCAACAGAAGCCCTGCACTCCCTGTGAACCTCTCTTTCATGGGCAGAGGACCATGGGAACATGGTTGAGACAGAGCACAGCCTGGTTACAGCTGGTGAGAGGGTGATGGAAGACTTCACTGCTTCTGATGCAACAGTCCTGCCTCCCTCTTTCTCTGCAAATCATTAAAATCTCGCCTGGTGGGAATGATTTTGGCCTTGGCTCATGCAAACAATTTATTACTATTACAAAACACTTATTATTCTGGAACCCCAAGTACAGACTTCACACAGCCCAGCACAATGAGGCCTGACATCCATAAGTGGAAGAGGCCTGAAGGGTATGTCTGCTGAAGCTCATGTAGATATATGTGATGATAGACTTGCACTAGAAGGGAGCTGTTCCTTTGATGATCATTGAGGAAGAGAGGAGAGCAATAACACTTTGGGTAAAAGGTATCTGTCATAATTAGAACAAGAACAGAAGGCTTTTTAAAATAACATCTGTGGTTTGGGAACATACCAGTGTTTGTTGACAACAGCATCTGTTGTTTCCTGTGGATTCTGCTCTCAGTTTTGTACTAAATTTGAGAGTTGGCAAATGAATGTCCTTAGCTGTGGAGGAACGTGGGTATTCAGTTGCAGGAAATGGCTGTTAGTAAAGCTACAAACATGTATCGCTAATATCTGTGCTTAAAAAAGATGCAAGGAAGAGAGAATGTATTGTTATTTCTGGCTATTCTTCCCTCTATCTAAAGCTGAATAAGACTGTGTTCCATGGACGTGGTAGCACAAGTTTTCTTAGGCACAGCTCAAAAATATTTCACACAGCAGCAATTAATTCTTCCATCTTATGAGGAACTATGCCAAAAGAGATATTGCAAAGTCAAGCTCCAGTCTACAGAAACGCAGCTTTGTTTCAGGACTTTCACCATGTGGTGCTGGGTAATATTGGGCAGGAGAAACCACAGGCTTTCACCACGCTGAAATCAGAAGATTCCATTCCCACGGTGGGGCGGGGAATTGGAAATCCAAATCTATTATATGGATTTGGACTGTGCAGATAACCAACTCAGTCAATGACCTGGGAAAAGCAAGTTTGATTCCTGCCTTCTCCAGCTCAGTATGCAGAGTCTTGCCAGCTGCTCAGGAAGGGAAATTGGAAGAGAAAATGAATAATATAGGCGATGTATGACTTCTCCATAAGAGGAAGGTCAGGGAAGCTCTGAAAAAAATAACTACATGGAACATGTAGCTGGGTTTAGGTTTCATTAGAAAATGATTTAACTAATATCCTATGTATCAAAAGAGTCGCTAAGGTCCTTTAATCATTTCAGTCAGAGATTCTGTCTCCAACTAAATCTAGGGGTATTGTTGCATGGTAATTTTAGGTGGCTTCTGGAGCTCTTAACTGCTGGATTGGCTGTACTTTAATACCTGGCTTAAAGCACTCATTTGACTTAAAGTTATGTCACTCCAGGACAGGATTATTTCTAGTCCACCTGATTTTGCTTCTGTTCTATTAAGGTGTAGCCACTTTCTGCAGGTATTCCACCCAACTTGAAGTCTTCCAGCATCCCAGGATACAGTGGTTGTGCTTGAGTTCAGAATGGGTATGCTGGGATGCAGTGGGGCTGGAATGGTGCTTCTTCCTTGCTGTTCAAACTGGGCAGAGCTAGCACTGCAGCCCTAAAGCACCTAGCAGCTGCAGTACCTCCCAGATTGGCTTACTGTTTTAATGCCCAGGCCAGACTCAGGCCGCAGTGCATGCAGGGGTGGCAGACTGGTGCTCTCCTCTGTCCCTGACCTGCAGGTGAACCAGCACCCAGTCCTGTGCTCCACAGTAACGTGTCTCCTGCCTGGTGCTTGCAGTCCTGGGACTTGGACACATGCCGTGGGCATGGCGGGTGGCTGGAGCAGGGTGGAGTTGGGTGGCTGCAGCATGGCCTACACTCCACTGGGCTGTGCAGGGTCCAGCTGTTGGTTTCCCCTGCCTGGCTTACCCAACAGTGACCATGGTTGGCAGGTGCCTGAACCCCTTAGTGGGGGTGGGTGGGGAAGGATGTACAGGGACAGGAGTTCCCACTCCCACTGGGCTTGGGAGGCAGGGGGGAGTAGTGCAGCCTTTTCAACTGCTCTGTACAGCCCCAAGCTGAACAGGCAGCCCTAACCCCCATTCCCAGAATTGCAAGGCTGCTACAGGGGGGTCAGGGGCATCATTTACCTACCAACCACATGCACTGCCTGCACAGCTTGGTGGAGTGTGGGGTCAGTGGAAGCCAGCCTTGAGTTGCAGTGCTGCAGCTGCTGAGCTTCACCCTGCTCCAGCCATCTAGCCCCGCTGGGGCATATGTCCAGATCCTGAGCGGAATGATCTTGCTATTCTTCCACCAACTTTGAAGCTTGCCATCAGCAGCTGGGTGCTGCCTGAATTCTGAGGGGCCCAATCCTTTTTGAAGCTCCAGTGGTGCCTGGTTGGCTGGCAGCCCAGGTTGGGGCAGTGCAGGCTCTGAAGGAAAAAAATCATTGGGTTCCCTGGAGCTCTAGTCCTGCCTCTAGCTCTTAGACATGACTCTGCTCACCAAGCCTCTAGTGGCAGGTCACGACTCTGTAGGTGAAGGGCAGTGAAAGATGGGTTTTTTTGAGTTAAGGTGCAACTGTTCCACTAAGCTGAACAACATTAAGCTTATTAACATTTGTTCAGCTTATTGAGTAAGGCCCTTAATCAAGCTACTTTTTCTGCAATGCATTTGATTTAAAGCTGAGTTTTTAATCCATAGCCCATCAAAAGCTGTTGGCTTCATATGCACATTTCTTGACGTATGCATAGTGTCTTTTTAAAAAAAATCTCATTCCAATTCAAAACAAAATACAAATTGAAACTGTTTAAATGGCCAAGACCAAAACCAAATAAAAAGCACAAGTGAATTCCTGCTAGGTGAAATCTCTTTAGTTTCACACATCTGTTAGACACAGACTTTCTTTTCTTTAACATCAGCACTGTTCAATTAATATATTATTACCCTGTGACATAGCAGTTAAAACACTTGGAAAAAAAAATTTGAAACATGTTCAATCTTAATTGTTTCCAAATCATATGTGTGTATACAAACAGAACTTCCTGCTATCGCTATCTTGTTTATTCATCTACATTTTTATTATGCTCTCATGTAGTGCTTTAGGAGGGGGAGATCTGTACAGAAGACATGGATGTGGAACGCCACCAACACAGGGCATATCAATGTACCCATGAATTTGCAGTTGGCAGGATCTAGAAGATGACCCATGTGAGTCAGATGCTTAGCTAAACTCTTATTTTCAAAGCAGCACTTTTTTGGTCCAAATAGTCTGTTCCAGGATGTTAGCCATATGGCTTACTGTGCTGTGCCAGTATAAACTATCATAGTTGTAGAACTTCCTAAGATATTTGGAACTAGAAGGTTATTTGGAAAAATCTGTGGCTAAAGAGCAGTGGGATTACATGCATTTTAGAAATTTACATTGTTAAATACATAGGGTCCATAAGCAAATCCCTCATGTCTGGAACTGTCTGATTTTGATCTAACCAGTATGGGTTTAATTTATTGGGCCATAAGAAGACAAAGCATATCTCAGCAGAATAACTATTATATCAGACAGAAAACAGGGTAGAGACTACCTGGTTCAGAGAGGCACAGGTTCTTGTAGACCTGCTAAGTCAGATGCTATGAATGGTCTGGCAGATAGAAAGGGTTTTATATAGAAGGGAAAGTGATTGTAGGGAAGGGTGAGGAACAACAATGCTGGTAACCTCAGCATAGCTGCCCTTAAACAAAATAACTTTAACCTGAATATAAAATTGTGCAACAAGAAATCATCCCCAGACCTGATGGTCTCAAAAGGGATTATGGATCCTTATCCTGCTACCTGTATTTGCTGTTAACTCCAGTGTTCCTCTCTGTTAACTGCCTTGTTCATCTCAGTTGATTCGGTCAACCCACTCTACCTGTCTTAGCAGTGCCCCTGTATCCTTTTCCTTTCTATATAAAGCTCTTTCTTTAAATGCTGTGAATAGACAGGAAGAAAGAAGTGGGTTGCTGCTTATAAAAGCTCATGGCTTCCTGAACCCTTCCCTACTTTCTGCCTGACTTCAGACTAACATGTCTAACTATCTCTATTAAGCAAGGGGTGTCAAATGTGCTGGCATGTCATAGATTCATAGATTGTAAGGGTCTGGAAGGGACCTCAGAAGATCATTGGGGCCAGCCTCCTGTGCCAAGCAGGAAACTGGGGGTCAGATGACCCCAGCAAGGTGATGGTCCAGTCTCCTCCAGATTTCCAGGGTAGGTGATTGCACAACCTCTGGAGGGAGCTTATTCCACAGTCTTGACACTCTAGTTGTGAAGAAGTTTTTCCTAATGTTGAGCCAGAAATGGTCTTTCAGGAGTTTGTGACCATTACTTCTGGTTTTCCCCAAGGGTGCCCTGGTGAACTGTTGTTCACCAAGCCCTTGATACACGTTTCTGATGTAGTGGTAAGCTGCTACTGAGTTCCCTCTCAGCCTTCTTTTTTTCTGGCTGAAGAGTCCCAGATCCCTCAATCTTTCCTTGTCTGTCAGTGGAGTTGCAGGCATATTCAAATGTTGCGGTAAACTAAGATTTCAGTAACAAAGAAATGGGTTTCTAACTCTGACTGCACGAGCAAAATGCCAAATAGGAGTGACTGCTGCTGGTACAAAGCTGCTTTCCTGAATTGGGCAGCAGACTTAAAGGCATGCATTTTCCTCACCTTCATTAGTCTCATTAGTTGTTGCCTCTGAAGCCCAATGCTTGGATATTAGCAGTACTTTTTCAGTGTGGATCACTTTTAGCAGTTTGTATGGGAAAGGGGTGGGGGTGTAGAAGTTGGCCTATGATGGTGTGAATTAGCAGATCCTACAGAGGAGGAAATGCAGATGAAAGATAGACCTGTGGCATAAAGGAAGAGAGAATTGAATAAAGGGGCAGAGTGGGCTATAGCCCTAAAATAAGTGTATTTCTAATAATTCGTGCTAGAAGTAACAATATAGTAAGTTCTTCCCTCCTGAGATCAAGTGACTAAGTTGGGGGTAAGCGAGTTTGTTGTCCCCCTTGCCCCAAGAGGCAGATAGCACTTGGCCTTGAAATGAACTGGCCAATGAAATTCAAAGTAAAACTTCCACTGACTTCACAAGGAGCAGAGAGAGGCCTTTTGCCACTAGGTTAAGACCATGTTCTGCTCTTCATCACTTTGTAAAGCTCCCACTGATATCCAAAGCAGATTTTTCATTGGTATAATGCAGGTTGAATGTACCAAATTGCAGCCTGCTGTCTCTTGCTGCAGCAGTGTTGATTTGTGAAGGTTTTTGAGAAATGAAGATGAGCTTTGAGGGCAGTTTTGATTCAGTCTTGGGTCTCCCTCTAAAGCATCTCTGTCCAGGATTAGAATTTGCAGGTTTTCATTGTTCCCTCCTTGCTCTTGGACTGAATTTTGTTGTGTGCGACTGAAACTGGTGCCAGATGAGTATAACAGGAGAACTTGATTTTTGTTTCCTCCAGTGAATAGTTTCTGTTGAAATGTGTGTTTAAGATGCATTCTTGTGCTGTTTTGCTATTTCAGTGACGAATGTATGTACATCTGATTCTTAACTCTTAGAATGTGCAATAATGAAAACAATGACATGGGCACAATCCAAGGAACCTTAAACTTAAGTCACACAAGTACAATAGGAAAAAAAGTTAAGTATTTGCAGCACAACCAGCTGCTTTGTCTCTGGAGTGAAACATGCCACTCTTGCAAACATTAGTGTGTGTATATAAGTAAGTTTCATCTACAGAGTTCAGATCTTATTTCAACAATCTTGCACAAACTCTTAGAATCTGGGTATAGAGGTTTCACAAAGGAAGAGTTCAAAGCGAGTCTGTAAATCATTGAAAAACTAGGATTCCCACTTCCTTGCTTTATTTGTGTAATACTGTTCTAAAAATAGTTATGGAACTATTTGAGGAGTAAATCCCAGCTCAGAGAGAAAAATCTTTACATTCTAGTCCCTAGGGGTTAAACAGCTAAACATCAGATAAAGAGAAACTGGAGATGATGCAAAACAAGAAACCGAGCATTTACAGGGAAAATAGGCAAGAAAAGTGAGAGAACAAGCAATAACACGCTCATGAGAGGGCAAATGCAGGTCATATTGCAGTGGCCCTCTGCTGTGTGCAGTGTGTGAAATGACACGACACAAGACCTGGAAGTTATATAACGAGGACAATCTGAGTTGACTGATTACAGCATTTCACAATTCCTTTTTAAAATACCTTGTTAGTTCAAAATTAACAGTATGTAGAATCTATAATAACATTAACAATAGGACTGTGGAAAAGTAGGGCTGAAAGGAACCTTACAAAGTCATCTAATCCAGTCCCCTGCTCAAGGAAGGATCATCCCAGATTAAACCATCCCAACCAAGTGTCCATCTAACCTGCTTTTGAAATTTTCAAGCATGAAGATACCATGATTTCTCTAAGTAGCCTGTTCCTATGCTTGTCTGCCCTCATAGTCAGAAAGTTCCTCCTAATTACCAACCTAGACTTCCAGTGCTTCATCCTGTCCCCTAAACCAGTGCTTCTCAAACTATCTGATGTGGTGGACAGGCAATTTTCTTTTCCAGTGGGCCAGGGACTGGTGCCCAGTTCAGCCGGTGGCAGCAACTGCGTGTAACAGCGCTACACAAATGCGTGACCGGCTGTTTCTTTCTCTTTCCTCACCTTGCATGATGTGATGCCACCTGGAGTGTTGGAGCGTACAAACTGTGGCGCTATGACATATCAGTGCTATGTTTCTGAAAATATATTTTTCTTTCCTGGCAACTTGCTGCTCCGGTAACCAGTGGCTCGGACTACCACTTTGAGAAGCACTGTCCTAAACCACAGAGAAAAGACCATCTCCATCTTATGTATAATTAGTGACCAGCGCTCTTCAGGTATTTGAAGATTTATCAAAACACTATCAACTATCTCTAATACTATCAACATTGGTATTGTTCATGTTATTGTTAAGTATTAGTGATGTTAAAAACAAACTATTATTACAATGTTTTGATGCTAATATTAAAGCATCTTTTAAAAAAAGAATTGGGAAATACTATATGGAAATAGCGAATGTAGCAGTGAGACCAAACAATTAATGGCTTGTTCTAAAACTATATAATGTCTGTTTGTTTTTTTGGGGTGGCCCTTCTTAAAAAGGGCGGATTCTTGACATCAGATTAAATCTCCATAACATGCATATCTGTTTGGACAAGAATGAATGGGTACTTTATATTATTAAATGAGCTTTTTTCCCTAGTGCAGCGTTGTATTGGAACTCTGCTAACTGCAAGTAACAGACAAAAAAAAGTTATAAAGGCCTCATTTTTGCAAATACTTCAATGCTCTAAACCCTAGTATGAAAAGACAGCTGTTGTTTCTCAACAGTTATTGTTTGGCTTCTTGAGAAAGGTCAGCTGTATCAGTCCCAGAGCATATGCTACATTCCCTGTGTAACTAAGAGCCTGAGTTTGTTATACATCCTGTATTATTTTTTTTTTTCAGTCACTGCAAGTCTTTGGGTTTCAGAATGAGTGAATTGTACATTCATGTGGTTTCAACAAACTTTCAAAACTCCATAATTTTGTTGAAATGATGAAAGAACTTTGGTTAAGCATTTTAAACAAGTGGTGCTTGGCCTTTGGGCCCCGCAGGTCAGAAGACTGGGCTGAATGAAGCCCCTTGTGCCAGGATTGGGACTTATACCACCCCCACAGGTCAGGATTAGGTCCCAAGCTTCCCTGCATGCCTGACCAGCATGTAGGGATGTGCTGTCCACCTCATAGGACACCCTATAGGTCTGGAAACTTAGCAGCAAGCACTTGTTCCCCTACTACCGAATTTTTGGATTTGTTGGAAGCCATGAAGGCCAGATGATGCAGTGCCAGGGATTGGATCTGGTCTGTGGTTGGGTGGTGGGGCACTCCTGTTTTAAATAGCTTCCCTAGCTTATGGGTCGGAGGTCTATTGACTTGTTGTGAGATTGAGGATCCTAGACTGCTTTTGAATGAGTGACTCAGGAACTTTAAATGCTTTTGAAAAAATCATACAACACTTCTAAATTTGGATTAAGCTTGCCTTCTAAGGCAGGGGTGGCCCAGGGTCCACAGAGTTTTGATAAAGTGCAGGCTAGGTAGGCACCCTTGATCCCCCCCTCCCCCCCTTGCAGCTACAACCACTAACCAAAACTCCCTATGTGGGATGAGGCTGCAGGCAGACGGGTAGATGAGGCTAGGATCAGAGTGGGGTCATGGGGCAGCCCCTGTCCTGTGAAGGTGCATGAGGGGAAAGCATATGGTTGAGGGAAGGGAGCTGCCTGCGTGCTAGGTCCTGGCAGCTGGCTGGGGTGAGGGGAGGGAGAAGAGGTAGGGGGCTCATGCAGCAGACCTTACCCAGGTGGTGTGGTCCACAGCTGCCCCCATGGCACGTTGTAGGGGGCTGAGCCCTGCCTGGGGAAGCCTACACAATGCCTGGCCCTGTCCAGCATGCACTGCTTTTAGCGGATCTGCTCCTGGTGTGGCTGTTTGGCTCCCCTTGCCTCCAGCAGCGCCATCTCCTGCTCCTGCTGCACCACTCTGGCCCAGGAAGAAGCTTCAGCCAGCTGGCTCCTGCCCCAGTGTGTGGGGCTTTGGCTCTAGTTCCTGGCTGCCTTCCACCAACTTGGTGGCCTGGGCTGGAGTTAGGGTGGCTATTATAGAGGACAGTTTAGTTTTCTGGTACTCTGTCCTCTATCGATATAAAACCTGACGCCTTTATGTCCTCCATTTTTCTCTCAAAGAGAAAAAGAGGACATAAAGGTATCAGGTTTTATATCAGTAGAGGACACCTGGTCTGTCTTCTGATGGCCACCATAGCTGGAGTGCAGCATGGTCTGCCTCGGGTGGGGTTCAGCTTCATGTGGAGCCCTGCAGGTACAGCCACAGGCTGGATCTTATCAGTTTGTGGGCACCTCCTCCACTGGCTGGATCCAATCAGTTGGTGGGCTGAATCTAGCCTGTGGGCCATATTTTGCTCATCCCTTCTCTAAGGCAGTGTTTCTCAACCTGTGGGTTGTGACCCAAAAGTGGGTTGAAAGGATATATGAAAGGGTTGCAAACAAACTTTCGAAATGGATTCTCCTTTTAAAGGAGAAAAATGTAGGAAACCATGACTTTCCCTTGCAGGTCGTCAGAGTTCCAGCCTGCAAGGGGCTGCTTGAGGGGCACTGGGTCGGGACTGGCCACTGATGCTTACAAATGGGTCCTGGTACAAAAAAGTTGACAACAGTTGCTCTAAGGAATAGTGAGGGTAAATTATCCAGCTTTGCATAGTTAGCCCTTTGCACACAATTGATAACTATTTATATATTAAAATATATTCTGATAGATGCATCTCTTTCTAGTTTGTTCATTCCTGTGTTTTCATAGAATCATATTAAATCAGGGCTGGAAGGGACCTCAGGAGTTCATCTAGTCCAACCTCCTGCTCAAACCAGAAGCATCTCCAACTAAATCATCCCAGCCAGAGTTTTGACTAGCCAGGTCTTGAAAACCTCCAAGGATGGAGAGTCCACCACCTCTCTGGCTAACTTGTTCCAGTGTTTTACTATCTTCCTAGTGAGAAAATTCTTCCTAACATCCAACTTAAACTTCTCTTGCTGTAATTTGAGACCATTGCTGCTTGTTCTGTCATCTGCCACCACTGAGAATAGTCGAGCTCCATGCTCTTTTAAACCCCTCTTCATGTAGTTGAAGGCTGATATTAAATCTCCTCAGTCATCTTTTCTCTACACTAAATAACCCCAATTCCCTCAGCCTCTCCTCATAAGTCATGTTCCTTAGCCCCCTCACCATTTTTGTTGCCCTCCACTGAACTCTCTCAATTTCTCTACATCCTTTCTGTAGTGGGGTGCTCAAAACTGAACACAGTACTCCAGATGTGGCCTCACCTGTGCTGAATAGAGGGAGATAATCACTTCCCTTGATCTGCTGACAACATACATACCAATGCAGCCCAGTATGCTGTTAGCTTCCTTGGCAACAAGGGCACACTGCTGGCTCGTATTCAGCTTATTGTCTGCTGTAACCCCCAGGAACTTTTCTGCAGAGCTGCTGCCCAGCCAGTCAGTTCTCACCCTGTGCTGGTGCATGGGATTGTTCTGTCCTAAGTGCAGGACTTTTTGTACTTGTCCTTGCTGAACCTCATGAGATTTCTTTTGGCCCAATTCTCCAATTTGTCTAGGTCACTCTGAATCCTAGCCCTACCCTCCAGAGTATCTACTGCTCCCCGTAGCTTGGTGTCATCTGCAGACTTGTTTCCCCAATACTTATTAGGCTTGGCAGAATTTGATTTTTTTTTTTAAATCTTTAAATAATATTGATGGCTAACATAAATATGCATCTTGAAGCATTTATGTCATTTTTTTTTTTTTAAATGATCAGGATTGCACAAAATTAGTGTGGGGGGCAGGCAATTTAGTAATGACAGGATACTGTTAAAAGCTTTCTAAAATCATGTCAAAGTATAAAATGTAAATATTCATAAGTCATTAAAGCATACATACTTTAAATTTATTCTGTTCACTCATCACCAGGGAAGAGCTGGGCTGGGGAGGGACCGGAAGAGGAGGGTAGTGGCATTACCAGAGCTCTGGGCTGGAGCTTCCAGTACTCTCTCCTGAGTCCTGTTTATCAATGTTTACTGATAAAAATCCATTCCTGCCAAGCCTACTCATGACTGGCATGTACCATTTGTAGCAAATAATTTTGTAAATGCAGATTCAAAGCCTGAACAGTTTCCTCCTAAATGCCTTCTCAAACTAACCCGTCACAGCATCTACAAATCTCTCTTGTCTGCCTTTACATACCTGTTTAAAACCCCTGGTTTATGACAAATAACCTATGCCCCCATGCCTGCCTCTACTATGTCTTTGTCTCCTAGTCTCTTAATTATGTTTGCCAGCTGCACAGTAAAGCTAATGTAGTGAGCTCTGTGTAGCACACACTGTCTTCCTCTCAGCTGTTTAGTATAATAGGGACCCCAGCCCCTGACTGGTCCATAGAGACTATTGCAGGAAAAATAATTGGTTTACAATCTGAAATATACAGTGTTTGATTTTTTGATGGGGGCAGTCTGTTCACTGATGCTGTTTACATTCTTCTAGTTGGGGGAGAAGAAAGATCCCAGTCGCATGTGCTTGGAATGAATGGGTGCTGGAATTCAGCATTTGCTTTCTGCAAACCTGATTGAAACCTCACACTTTTTCAACTATTAGTCCTGCAAGCACTCTGATTCAATGGTCAAGGTACATTTAAAAGACAGAGAGCAAATATAGGTGAAGTACACTTTGTTTAGTTAACTGAGCAAATAGTTCCAATAGCTCTGGCTTTATGGTGAAGTTGGTTTATATCTTACCTGTGCTTCAGTGGCTTGATTTTTGCAACCGGTTCTCCAGCAGTTTTGTCTGATGATATCTTTTTCCAGAACAAAACCTAAAAGCAGTGGCATTAAAAAAAAAAATGCTTTGTCTGGAGACCGTCACTTTCTCTCTCTTCTCTCCAGCATAATGCCACTTAAAACAGAAAAAGCTTTCACTTCTCACTGCCTTATTCCAGCAGTTTAAAGAGGCCACATCCAAGATCCTTCAGTATTGGCAGTTTTCAATGTGATACAGAAGACTTAACTGACTGACATGTCTGTGACTTTCTTGAACTTCTGCTTGTGAGAGCTGAAAACAAGTCTCGTTTTAAATGAGGAAGTGTTGCTGAGTAAAGCGAGATGTATGAGGCAATATCTTGCCCGTACAGTTAAGCAGATCTTGACTAACAGGAATGCAGGATACATTTGTACCTTACATATATCTACTTTGGTTAGTCTATAGCACAAGCTGTTTTGAGCTGAAATTCCCATCATCAGGTGCTGTGAAAGGACATGTAGAAAGCCGAGTGTAAGAAGGAGAGAGAAATTAGAATACAAAAGCCAAGTGAAGCAGGGCAGGGTATACTGCTCAGAGAAATGAGCAGTAAACCCATAGGAACAAAGTCTTAAAAGGTATTCCAGATAAGAGGATACGAATCCATAGTCCCTGTTTAAGCTATACTTAAAACAGTCCAGTCCATGGGTGATTTCCTGTTCCACACTTTGCTGTTCAAATCAGTTTTTAAAAAGTTTGTTGCCTGAGAACAGCCATGCTCAGGTTGGGAAGGGAGTGTCCAAGGAGGCTAAAGTGTTCTGTTGCATGTTTGCATGTCTTTCTACAGCTGAAGTCAGAACAGTATTTAATCAGTGGTATAGGGATCATCCAGTCTGCCCAGTGTGGATGACGGGGCACTGTAAGCAGGTGGTGGTGTATTTGACACTGGTGGAGTTGCAGATGAATGAACCTTGGATGTTTATAACCTATGTTATTCAGTTTAGTGATGAGGTGGTCAGTATTGATATGGGGCACAGAAGGCCCCATTTTGGTCTGTTGCACGTTCTGGTGTCTCTGGGAGTTAGGTAGCCTGTTGCTTGAGACACACGATTTGAGGTGTGGCAGGGGGTGGCTCTAAGCACTTGGCCCTTTCTTGACTATATTATTGTTAGAGCCTGTGATTGAATGGGTGTTATATGGTGAGAGCCATACAAGGAACTAATGACTTCTGGACAGATCTCTGTCTTTGTCAGATCAATTATGAACATCTGGCTTGCTTGGAAATGCCAAAACCAGCTAAAAACAATATAAAAGACTCTCGACTCCAAATGTCTTCAAGACCTGAAGGTCTGTAGCGTCTCTATTTGTGGACAGGGTAAAGAACTTTTCATAATCAACTTGCCCCAGGCCATGATATGACCCCCTCCTCTTCCCAAATTAGAGCTTGAATCTTAAGGAGATCCAGCACAAGTTCTAGTGCACAAAGTCTCCTTTGGGAAATCACTTTTGTGTGTCTTTATTCATTGCAATCTCCAGCAAGACACCAAGATGCAGGTCTACAGTGCAGTCATCTCCATCCTTCTCTATGAACATGAAACGTGGGTAACTACCATCATCATTTCGAGTCTGGAGAGGTATCACCAACAATGCCTCTGGAAAATCCTCCACATCAGTTGGGAAAATTGCTGCACAAACACCAGTATCCTTGCTGAAGCCAATGTTACCAGCATTGACTTAATGACCCTTAAGCATCAACTTTGCTGGACTGGACATTGTGTGCAGATGCCTGACTCTCAGGTCCAAAAACAAGAGCTCTGCTCCCAGCTTGGTAATGGCCTGACATTTCATGGTGGCCATAGGGAGTGTTACAAGGATACATTGATACATTTTATCAAAAAAAGGTTTCTGACATCAAGAGCTGTGAGTATGTGACTACCAATCAAGTTCAATGCAACCACAACCAAGCGGTAGCCTCTTTTTCCAGGTAAAATGTCTTGCTCTCAGAGCAGAGGAGAGAACAGAGGAAGGAAGAGAGGAGGAATCTCAGCCTCTATAGCCTTTTTTTCCCCTCCCTCCTGTGGAAAGACCTGCAACTTCTCCCGATGAATTTGTGGCTCAAGGATTAGATTCTTAAGTCATCTCAAGACTTGTCAACGAGCCATGGAAGGGCTCATCCACAAATTGAGAGATTGCTGCTGTCATTGTCAACAGTAATATCAAGTTTTGAAATCTACCAGTCTGATCTGATAATCTCCCCATAGATGCCTCAAAGTATTCATGTGTCTTGGCTCATGTTATTTAGCTAGGGTTTGGGGCTCAGCCAGGTTGTTTCCACTAGGAGGATTTTTTTTAATTTTTTTTTTTTTTTTAACAAGTTAGGTGTTCTGACTTGTACACAGAGACTTTACACAAAGCCCTGTTTCCCTGGACACAGTGGGAGTAATCTAGTTTAGTAATTTCCTGAAAAGATAATCTTTCTTTGACTACATGCAGGGCTGGCACCATTACTTCTCATGCTCCCTACTTACTTTTTAGCCGGTGTTTGCTTCTGATAAATGCACAGAAGGACACAAATCAACACCCAGGCTACTCTGTATCTTCAGTCAATCACAGGAAAACCTTTCTAAAACTCTCAAAGTTTGTTCTTCCTCACCAGCTTGGGTTGTGGCCTCTGTTTTAGCTGTTATTTCAAATTTTAAAACAACCCTCCCACTAATTAGATTCTATAAATGGAAAATGTATATTTTTTTTCTATGTATAATATCTGTTTATTCAAGGGTTGTCTTAAATCTGTTACCTGCGCTCCCTGTCCTCCCTCCCCCCACACACTGCTGGCTAATATTCAGTTGATTGTTCATTGTAACCCCCAGGTCCTTTTCTGCAGAGCTGCTGCCTAGCCAGTCAGTCCCCAGCCCACCCTGGTGCATAGGATTCTTCTGTCCTAAGTTCAAGACTTTGCACATATCCTTATTGAACCTCATGAGATTTCTTTTAGTCCAATCCTCCAATTTGTGGAGGTCTCTCTGTATCCTAGCCCTACCCTCCAGCACATCTACTACTCCCTACCTCCCCCCACTTGGTGTCATATGCAAACTTGCTGCAGATGCACTCTATCCCATCTTCCAGGTCATTGATAAAAGATATTGATCAAACCCACCATCCCCAGGACTGACCCCTGGGGCACTCTAGTTGATCCTGGCTGTCAACCATACATTGAGCCATTGACTGTTACCCTCAGCCTGATGCTCCAGCCAGTTTTTTATCCACCTTGCAGTCTATTTATGCCACCCATACTTCCTTAGCTTGCCTGCAAGAATGTTGTGGGAGACCTGTATCAAAAGCCTTGCTAGAGTCAACATATACCACATCCACTGGTTTCCCCTCATCCACAGAGCCAGTCTTCTCATCACAGAAGGCAGTCAGGTTGGTCAGGCATGACTTGCCCTTGATGAATCCATGCTGACTGTTACTGATAGTCTTCTCCTAGTCCTTAAAAATGGATACCTTGAGGACCTACTCCATGACTTTTTTCCAGGGACTGAGGTGAGGCTGACCAGTCTGTAGTTCCCTGGATCCTCTTTTTTCCCTTTCTTAAAGATGGGCATTATGTTTGCCATTTTCCTATCATCCCAGACCTCCCACAATTGCCATGAGTTTTCAAAGATGATGGCCAATGTCTCTGTCATTACATTGGCTAACTCCCTCAGCACTCTTAGGTGCATCCTGTTTGGCCACAGAGATTTGTATACGTTCAGCTTTTTTAATTGTCCTTTTCTTCTACCACAGTTGGCTGCTCACCTCCCCCAACAAACTATGCTGCCAGGTGCAGTCATCTGGGAGCTGACCTTGCCTGTAAAGACTGGGGTGAATAAGGCATCAAGTACTTCAGCCTTTCCTCTATCCTCACTAGGTTCAGTAAGGGACCCAATTATTCCTTGGTTCTCCTTTTGTTACTGACATACTTGTAGAAATGCTTCTTGTTACCCTTTACATCACTTGCTAGCTGCAAACTCCAGTTGTGCTTTAACCTTCTTGACTTCATGCCTGCATACCTGAGCTATCCTTGTATGTTCTTCCCTAGTTGTTTGTCCAACTTTCCACTTTCTGTTAAGTTTTTTTTCCTTTTTGTGTTCTAGTTTACTGAAGAGTTCCCTGCTAAGCCGAGCTGGACCTCTGCCATACTTGCTAGTTTTTCTGCACATTGGGAAGGTTTATTCCTGTACTCCTGTGCTTCAAAAAATTCTTACTGAGTCAGCTCTCATGGACTTCTCTCCCCTTCAGACTGGCTTCCCAGGGGATTGTGATCGTGAGTTCCCTGAGTGAGTTGAAGTCTGCTTTTCTGAAGTCCAGGGTCCTTACTTTGCTGCGCTCCTTCCTTTCCTCAGGATCCTGAACTCAATCATCTTGTGGTCTCCCCACAGACTCCATCCCCTCCTTTCTCACTCGCCTTCCTCCCCCCCCCGCCAAGCAGACCCAACTCTGGCTCAGTTTTTTTCCTGGGGCATGGAGCACATGAAAGTATCCCAGGGCTGGAGCTGTGCTGTGGCCAACTGGGCAGGCAGGGGACAGAGTTGCTTCAGGCCCTGGAAGGGAATCTAGCCAGAGCCACACTTGAGAATTAGGGAGGAAGTTGTGTGTGTGGCAGAGGGAGTGTGCAGGTAGCTGCTGGGGGTCTGACTCTGTCCTCAAATGAGGGCTTGGGGCCTTCCCTTCCCCCTCCCCCTTTCCTTTATACTTGAACCCAAGATGGGGAGTTTTCCTTCCCGTGCTGAATGGGGAGGGGAAAGGGGACCTTATCTTGGATCTGAGTAAATATAGTACTTCAGGAGGAACTGATCCTTCCATTCAGCCTGAACTGAAGGGGACGTGCATGTCTGTCATCCTCAAAGACGTCTGATTTACTCATGGATCAATCGTGTGCTTTGTAGCAGTTACTAAATCTTTTGGTACAGCTGCATTCATAGTTGCAGATTTTCTTGACCAATATTTGACACTGAACTTCTGTATCTCGATTCATTAAACAAACATTGACCTTTCACCTAGAGCAGGGCTGGTCAATACCACGCCGGAGTCCTTCCCCGCAGACTGTCATCTTCTGGCTTGCTCTGTCCAGCTCCTCTGTGTTAGACTGGATCTTTCTGTTACCTCTTTCCCCTACACAACAAACTGTGGGTACAGCCTTACATACTTATGCTTCTATTTGTGTACTCGGAACATGTAACATGCATTGTTTATAAATATCTGCCAGTAGCAGAACTGGTGGCATGTTTATTCAACATAAGCATGATTAACAAAAGCATATCTATTGTCTAACCAGCCAAGGTTCTTTGGGTAAATCTGATTATCTTTTACCAGACCAACTGCATATATGGAGAAATATATCTTGGCAAGCTTTTGGGTTTAAAAACCCTTTGTTAGGCTGAGGAAGCATCTGCAGTTGGGGGGTGTGTGCGTGTGTGCGCGCGCGTGCATGCGCACTCTTCCTGGATGGAATGAATAGTAAAGAAGCCAGAGGCTGGGCTGGCATGCATACAAGACAGTCGGCCAGTGATGATGTAGATGTAGAGGAGTCAGCGGGCATGAAATGGGTAGGGCAGGGGGGTGAGAAGGGCTATTGTCTAACCATGAACTCCTTGTACTGTAATTGGCCTAAAGGCCCATTTTATATAGCTTGGATCTAGCCAACACCACCTTGTCCTTTACCCTTGAGGCTTTCCATAGATGCTGAGGTTGAAAGGGACCTCAACAGACCATTGAGTCTGATGCCCTGCCCAGGCTGGAGAGAGCGCTGGGGTCAGATGATCCTAGCCAGATGCCTATCTAGCCATCTCTTAATGACCCCCAGGGTAGGGGAGAGCACCACCTCTCTTGGAATCCCATTCCAAATTTTGGCCACTCTAACTGTGAAGAAGGTTTTTCCTGATATCTAGCTTAAATCTGCTCTGTCAGTTTGTGACCATTGTTCCTTGTTACCCCAAGAAGCACCCTGGTGATCAGAGCATCTCTGATCCCTTGCTGCATCCCCCTAATGAATTTTATAGGCAGCCACAAGATCACCTCAACCTTCTCTTGCAGAGGCTGAAGAGGCCCAGGTCCCTCAGTCTCTCCTCATAGGGCTTGTCCTGTAAGCCCCTGACTATATGAGTGGCCCTCCTCTGGACCCTCTCGAGTCTATCAACATCCTTCTTGAAGTACGACACCCAAAACTGGACACAGTACACCAACTGTGGTTTGACCAGTGCTGCATAGAGGGGAAGTATCACCTCCATGGATCTATTTGTCATACATCTGCTGATGCATGATAATGTGTGGTTAGCTTTGCTGATGATTTCATCACATTGACAACTCATGGTCATCTTGGAGTCCACTAGGACTCCAAGATCCCTTTCTGCTTCTGTGGTGCTGAGAGGGTCACTTCCCAGCCAGTAGATGTGCTGGATATTTTTGCACTCTAGGTGCAGCACTCTGCACTTGTTCTTGTTGTACTGCATCCTGTTGTGTACTGCCCACTTTTCTAACTTGTCCAGATCTGCCTGCAATCGTTCCCTACCCTCCAGAGTGTGCACTTCACCCCACAATTTAGTATTGTCTGCAAACTTGGATGTGGGTGTGAAGTGTATTCTGTCCAAGTCACTGATGAAGATATTGAAGAGTACAGGCCCAAGGACCAAACCCTGTGGGACCCCACTACCTACATCCTTCCAGGTCGATACTGACCTGTCTACTACTACTCTCTGGGTGTGACCACTAAGCCAATTTGCCACCCACTGGACCATGTAAACATCTATGTCACAACTTCTTAATTTATTTATGAGAATAGGATGAGATACCATATCGAAGGCCTTGCTAAAATCCAGGAAAGTGACATCCACCTCTACTCCTGTGTCTAAGCATTTTGTGACCCTGTCATAAAATCAAACGAGATTGGTCAGGCATGATCTACCTGCTACAAATCCACACTGGTTTTCTTGCTGCATTATTTTTCCCGTTGAACAAATATGATCCTTCATAATCTTTTTCAAAGACATTTCCAAGGATGAAGGTGAGACTGACTGGCCTATAATTACTCGAATCCTCCTTCCTCTCCTTGAAAATAGGAACCATGTTGGCCCTTTTCCAGTCCTCCAGGACCTGACCTGAGCACCACGAGCACTCAAACAGCTGTGCCAGTGGTTCTGCTGTGACACTGGCCAATTCCTTCAGTACTTTCAGATGCAGCTCATCTGGGCCTGTTGACTTCAACACATGCAGTCTATCCAAGTGACTCTGCACCAAATCAGCATCAACGGTTGGTGTCCCTCTGATGCCCATCTAAGAACATATTAAGAGACTTATCTTGACCCCTGTTCAGGAACACCGAGGCAAAAAACTCATTGAATAGCTGAGCCTTGTGCCCCCTCTGTCTCACTAACTGCTCCTTTTTGTTCAGTAGGGGTCCTATGCTGCCCTGCACCTTCCTTTCACTCCCTACATACCTTAAAAAAAAAAAAAAAAAAAGACTTTGTGTTGTCTATAGTTCATGTTGCCCACCTCAGCTCTATAGTTGCTTTGGCTTTTCTAACTGCCTCTCTGCAAGTGCGGGCCAAATAGGTATACTCCTCCTTGGTAGCTTGCCCCTGCTTCTACCGTCTGTATGCCTTCTTTTTTGCTCTTAGGCTTCTCTGGATTTCCCTGTTTAGCTAAGGAAGTTTTTTGGCTCCTTTTCCCTCATACTGGGATATTCTCCCTCTGTGCCTGATGAATCGCATCCTTTAGAAAAGACCACCCTTCCTAAACTCCCATCTTGCCAATACACTTCTTCTGCAGTGCATCATTGATTAGACTCCTAAGCACACTGAAGTTAGCCTTCCTCAAGACAAGCACTTCCACCATACTAGTTATCTTACCCACCCTATGCTGCATGGTGAATTCGATTGATGGGTGGTCAATGTCCCCAAGGTGACCACGAATCTTCAGCTCCCCTACTAGATGCTCTCCCATAATCAACACCAAGTCCAGTAAGACCTTTCCCCTAGTGGGACTGTATACCTCCGGCGCTAGGTGAAGGTCCTGCATGCAGGTTAAGAACCTAGGTGAATGGTTAGATTTGACTGACTGCTCCTCCCAGAAGATGTCAGGGTAGTTTAGGTCCCCCATGACAACCGTGTTGCTAGACTATATGACCTCTGAGAGTTGCCTTAAGAATTCCAAGTCTAGCTTTTTCCACTTGGTGTGGTGGTCTGTAGCACACCCCCACCACCAAGTCCCTTTCCCCTCAACCTCCATGTATCCTAACCTGCAATGCCTCGACTTTCTCCTCTGATCCCATTTTGATTAGGATAGATGTATAATGCTCCTTTACATAGAGAAAAACCCTACCCCCTTTCCTCCCTATTCTGTCCTTTGTGTACAACCTGTAGCCCTCAATGTATACTGCCCAGTCATGGGTAGGGTCCCACCAGGTTTCCATTAGCCCCACTAAATTGAAGTTATTATCTGCAAGCAGGAGTGTGAGTTCTTCCTGCTTGTTCCCCATGTTCCTAGCATTAGTATAGAGGCACCCGAGTCCTCTGAATGGTGCCTTTCGTGCCCTACCGTTCTGATGCCCAAAGGGCCCCTTGGTACTTACCTGGGGTGTACTGTTGCCTGTCTCGCAGTTTATAGGTTCTAGGCTCTCTCCATCTCTTGCCTCCCATCAACTTAGTTTAAAGCCCAACATACGACAGGGGAATAGGAGGCTGGAGATGGAGAGAATGCAGAACCTACAAACTGCAAGACATGCAGAAGTACACTGCAGGCTTGTTTGTGAAATGCTTCTGGTCTTCCCTCCCCCCCATGGTAAGAGCTCTGAACATAGCTCATTTCATAGACATTTAGGGACTGGAAGGCACCTCGAGATCACAGGGTCCAGCCCCATGGGAAGTCAGCTGGAGTCAAGTGACCCCAACAAGAAATAAATCCATCTGGTTTTTTGGGGTTTTTTTTTTTTTTTTTTGGATGGAGTCCAGAGTAGATGCTTGCACCACCTCTGGGGGGAGTTTGTTCCAGACCCTGGACACACTGTAAAGAACTTTTTTTCTCATATCCAGTCTAAACCGGCTTTCCTGGGGTTTACGGCTGTTAGACCTTATTATCCCTTGGGGAGCTCTAGTGAACAGGTGTTCTCCCCAGACCTGATGTACCCCTCTTATGTGATAGTAGGCTGCCACCAAGTCCCCCCGAACCTTTTCTTCTTTAGACCGAAGAGTCCCAAGTCCCTCAGCCTCTCCTTGTATGGCCTGCCCTCCAGGTCTTGGATCATATAAGTAGCTGTCCTCTGGACTCTCTCAAGCTTCTCCACATCCTTCCTGAAGTGGGTGGGGATCCAAAACTGGACACAGTACTCCAGTTGTGGTCTCACCAGGGCTGCCTAAAGTAGGAGGATGACTTCCCTGGTTTTGCTTGAGAAGCATCGGTGAGTGCACCACCAGAGTTTGGCTAGCTTTGCCAGCCACAGCATTACATTGGTGGCTCATATTCATTTAGTGGTCAATCAAGACCCCCAAGTCCCTTTTGGTTGTGGTGCTAGTGAGTGTAGCACTGTTGAGCCTGCAAGTATGCTGGAGGTTCTTCCTACTGAGGTGTAGCACCTTACACTTCCCTTCACTGAAGGCCATCAGGTTTTGATTGGCCTACCTTGAGAGTGTGTCCAAATCAGCCTGTATCCCCAACCTGTCCTGTGGTGTGATCGCCCTCCCCCATAATTTTGTATCGTCTGTGAACTTGGCCAGTTCACATCTGACTCCTGAATACAGATCATTAATGAAGATGTTAAAGAGTTCTGGCCCAAGTAATGAGCTGTGAGGGACTCCACTGGTCACCCTGTGCCATGTTTATTTGCTCCCTTCAACTAGTACTTTTTGGGTCTGACCCCACAGCCAGTTGCATAACAATCGGACTGTATGAGGATCAAGGCCACAGTTCCCCAGCTTAACCATGATGACATCATGGGGAACTAGGTCAAAGGCTTTCTTGAAGTCCAGATATATGACGTCCATGTCATCTCCCTTGTCCAGGACACGTATTACCTGGTCATAGAAGGCTATGAAGTTGGTGAGGCATGACATGCCCGTCACAAAGCCGTGTTGGCTGGCATTCAGAAGCTTGCCTTCTGTCAGTCTGGTGTTGATGGATCTCTAGATGATTTTCTCATGGATTTTTCCAGGGACGGATGTAAGACTGGTCGATAGTTCCCTGGGTCATCTCTCCTCCCTTTCTTGGAGATAGGGACCATGTTGGCTCTTTTCCAGTCATCCGGGATCTTGCCTGAGCTCCATGATTTTTCAAATATCTCTTCCAAGGGAGACGCAATGATGTCTGCCAGCTCCTTCAAGACTCTTGGGTGCATTCTGTCTGGGCCCACAGACTTGTGAATGTCCAGTTTCTCAAGATGTTCCCTCACCTGATCCACATCAATTTTTAGGCCTGTGGCCCACTCCCAGATTGGTTTGTGCCATTCCTGACAGTGTGATCCTCCTGGGAGGGTGAAAAACTGATGCAAAAAGGTTATTTAGGAGTTTGGCCCTTTCTTGGGCATTCAAAGTCAGTTGCCCCATTGGATCTCTCCAGGGCCCAATGCTATCCTTGTTCTTTTTCCAATTTCCCACATATCTGAAGAAGGACTTTTTGTTGTCCTTGATTCCTGTAGCTAGCCTAAGTTCAGTTTTTGCCTTGGCTTTCCTTGACCTCTGTCTACAGATGCAGGTGAGTGCAAAGTAATCCCCTTTGGCAATGCCTCCTGTTTTCCAGCTGGTATAGGCTACTTTCTTGAACTTAAGGTCCAAGAGTTCCTTATACAACCATGGGGGCTTCCTTGCCCGCTGACTGCATTTCTTGTTAGATGGTATGGCTTTGCCCTGTGCTTCAAGGATTATGTTTCTGAGAGATGACCATTCCTTGTGTACTCCCTTTTAAGGGATAGGGGGGCAGGGAGGCAGTATGGCCTCTAACTGGCGACTGACCAGTTCTCTCAATTTGCAAAAGTCAGTCTTCCCAAAGTTAATGACTTCTACTTTAGTGAGGGGTTTGCCTGCTCTTTGGTGAACTAAGAAGGTGACCAGTTCATGGTTGCTGTCACCAAGCTTCCTCTCGATCCACAGATCGCTCACTAGTGCAACAAGATTGGTTTCTGGAAAGAAATAGTTCAGATGACCAGATTGTTTACCACTGCTTAGAGAGCTTTAGATGCTCTAGATTTCTGTAGCACAGGAAAAAAAGATCTTGGTTTCCATGATGGTCACAACATGGGAAAAGAAAATGTCTGGTGCTGCAGTTAAACTCTGAATATGCCATTTACTACTTAAACTTCTCTCCTGTTTGGCAATTGTTTTGTTTGCCCCATGCCAGTTCATCTGCCTATCTCAGTTACTTGTGAAGATAAGGGTTTGTTAGACCTGTCCTATGGTAAGGATGAAAAGGCCATTCTTTTTTACCACCACTGCAGAAAGCACCTCCATAGCTAGAGAAATAGGAATTAGCTTGACCTTTTCTCTGCTTGACTATAGAGCCGTTATGTCGTTCATATCTACTACAGCTTATGTGTATACCAATGCTTGCAGAAGGCATTTTAAGAACTCTGGAACCTGTTGTTTAGTTGGTTGCCTCCATGCTCTGTGAAAGAAGACTGGCAAAACTTGAGCTAAGGGGTTGACCCAAGAGTGAGGGGAAGGCTATATTGTCAATTTTCTTAGGAACGTGACTTGTGGCTTTTCTGCATCCCTCCTTCCATCTCTTCTGCTCATAATTAGAGCCAAGTACAGAAGTAAAGCAACATGCTGATTCCCATGTGAAGAATAGGAGGTTTCCTCCACCAGAGATTCTCTAGGAATCACTTCTCTTCTGTCGTTTGCATGTGCAACAGGCCAAATCCTGTTTTTAATCCCAGATCCTAATTTAATTTAGTTTAAATTATAGAGGTGCTGACAGAAGTGACACATTTTGCCTGATCTGGCCACAAAAATAAGTTTATAGTTATGACCAAACAGAACCACTGTAAATAGCCATGAACACTGGTTATTCTTTCTTAGAAAAGATGGTCAGGGAATCTAGCTTTATTTACTTATTTCAAGAGCTTGGTTCAGTCTCCAAGAATTGTTTATACATTTTGTTAAGTTTTCTGCTTACTACTACTACTAAGTTTAATGTATCTTACAAGTTATGAACTCTTTCTCAGTTTAGACTGAAGTGAGGAACATATAAATTCTTATTTTTGCAGTTGTTTGTTGAATGCACTTACTCTGGAAATCAAATCAGTTGTATGCACTTGACTCAAGACTCTACAGCTAAGTAAAACCATTAGAATCTGTCATCCAAAGGTAGGTCAGGATTGTATATTGGCCGTGAGTAGGCCCATAAGTAGAAGCTGGGAAGAAGACTGAGGGAGTCTGATGACTATAAAAGTGGGAGAGTTTGAACCTGCTCTGGCTTTGTTTTATAATTATGTCTTACAATGTAGAAATCCCATATGTTTCCCCTTATGTAGTATTAATATTAGATGGTATTCTGTCTGACCTCCTACCTAGAAAAAGGAACATGGCAGGGGGTTGTACCCTTTTTCCTCCTCTCTATTATGATCTTATTTATAGAGGAAGTCAGGGCTGCAGACGTTAGTAATTTCTTTCAACAAGGTGGAATTCAGGAAGTTTGTCTGCAAGTTGTCATCCTTTCCTCCCCTCCAAAATCCAGCCCACTCATGTCTTTTTTTCAGGTCTCTAGCAGAATTTTGCATCTGAGTAAATCACACCTGAATCTGACCCTCCACAAAGGCTGTCCATCCCTTATAGCTTAAGTGGAATTCAGGCAGGGCTTAGTTCAGCATGGACTTTCTCTAAAGGCCATTTTCATTTGCATACCTGGTGCTCCCATTGGAGTCAGTGAAAAGGCTTGATGCATAAAGATGACAGGAACTCTTAATAGGTTCTTAATAGTTGCAATCCAAAAGGCAAGAGTAAATTGAGCCTTAAGGCACAGACAGAAGTGACAATTGCATAAGAGTTCAGATGAAGGTGCTCCATAACAGAATGGCTTCAGTAACTTGTCTGTAGTGTGAAGAGAGAGCCTGAGAAGATTTAGAACGCTGTCACCAATCTGCCTTCTAAATGGTTTGTTTTTTTGCAGACCACTTCTCCTGCAGTCAGGATACGGACAGAAGGGTTTCATTATTTGAAACTCCACGTGTTTCCCTTTAACATAGTTCCTAGCTAAATGGAAAGTGTTGACAGCTAACAAAGGAAGGGACAAACTGTGCAAGGAGTAACATGCTGAATAACTATTGTTTTTTCTTGTTAACTTTTACATGCTTATAGATAAAACTTTCACGTTTTGTGGCATGGCCAGTGTATCAGGAGCAAAGCTAGCTTGTTCACATACAAGCCAGGAGGCAACAGTCAATAGAAACATGTTCCCAGTAGAAAAAATACTGTTTCAAAATGGCAGTAGGGGTCAGTTAGCAAAGAACACACACTTGGATGAGGTCCCTTGGCTTAAAATAATGGAGAAGGGGAACACAAGCTCAATATGTTTTGTCTAATACATGGGAAGCTAATTGACAGAATACGTAGGGATCAGTCTGAAGTCAACATTTGAAAAACTGACTAGAGGTTCTTCAGTTTGGATCTGCCTGATTTGCTAGAGACCTCATTGTCAAGGCTTCTAACCTTGCCCAGCTCTGAAGTTGGTGTCAATCAGTAGGTGCTCAGAAGGCCTGTAAGTCTGGACCTCCCATAGCTCAAACTGGGCATTCAAAATAAAAGGCCACTTTTGAATATGTGGGCCTAATTGCATATGACTCAGTGGTGAGAGGAGGAGGATGACATGTATATAGCATTTTAAGATGTAGAAGGCAGGGCAGGTGATACCTTGAAGACTTATTCAGAAAGGCATAAACTTTTGTAGATAACAGCCTACTTTGTCAGATGATATAAACAGACTTGCAGAGAGCAGGAGTGCTAAGTAGAAAATAATATATAGTCAATTTAAACCCAAAGAACAGGGTAGGGACCTGGGGAAGTGATGCTGCTGAGAGAGGTAAAGGCAGGTTAAAAAAGATAAACTGGAAAACCAAAGTAGTTAACTCATTGGGAACATAGGGGTTAAAAAAAAGTTAGTTCAGGTGATAGCATAAGAATCCAGAGTCTATGGTGAGATCATATGTAATGTAATCCAGTTTGCAGATGACTTCTTGCACCGCAATTTTGCTTTCAAGTTGGTTTTTAAATTCTTGCCATTTAAGAATGGATGATTTGAACTTGGTGATGAAATATCCAGAGGGGCTACAGTGCGTTGCTGCAGGCCAGGGTTCCCTCTAAGGTAGGGGGTGTGTGTGTGTGTGTGTGTGTGTGTGTGTGTGTGTGTGTGTGTGTGTGTGTGTGTGTGTGTGTGTGTGTGTGTGTGTGCAGCCACGCACAAGTGAAAGGCTGGCCGTGCACCAACTTTTTCAGGCCGCACACCTGCTGGGAGAGGAGCTGGGCTGTGGCATGGGACACTTAGTAAAGGTAAGCTCCTCCCCAAGGCGAGGTGTGGGCCTGGCGTGGGCTCTGCCGGCTCTGGGGAACTGCTCTGCTTCCCTGCATTGTCCTGGGGAGTGAGGAGGCATGTGGTGTCAGGGCTGGGGAGTGGAGCACTTACCTGGAGCTGGTGAAGCCCAAAGAGCAGGTCCCCAGAGCTGGCAGAGTCTCACTTGGGCAGGCAGTGGCTCCTCCCTGAGGTGAAGCAAGGTACAGGGATGGAGGCTAGCGTGCGCTCCACCAGCTCCAGGGAAATGCTCCACTCCCCAGCCTTGAAGCCACATGCCTCCTCATTCCCTGAGGTGATGCAGGGGAGTGGAACAATTCTCCTGTGCCAGCCTCCAGGCCCCAGCCCCTGCTGCCTGCCCCGGGTGAGAAGTGAGGAGCATACCTTTGGTAAGTGTCCCAAGCCACACCAAAAGGGGGAGGTGGGACCAAAGCGGCACGCTCATGGACCGCTACTCCTTAGAGGGAACCTTGCTGCAGGCTTGTATTTTTCTGGGATTGGTGCCAAATGCACGTCCATTCATTCCTGCACATAAGGATTGCCCTGTCTGTCCCACGTAGGTAGCAGAGGGGCACTGTTAGCAGATGATGCTGTATATGATGTTGGTAGAGGAGCAGATAAATGAACCATGGATGTTATAATTGGTTTTGTTTGATCTCATGATGATGCTGTTTGTACTGATGAGTTAACACAGCTGGCAGCTGGACTGGTGGCTGGTGGCTTGGTACATATTTTAAGATGTGTGTTGCGTTCAGGTGCTGCCTCAAGCAAGTGAGAAAATCCTTGCCTCCTTCACTGTTGGCTGATGGGAAGATATGTGCTGCTTCTAGTGCTGTATTCCATTTTTACCATTGATGATGTGTAGGGGGTGCATGAGGGTTCATGTGCATCCCCCAAGTGTGACGATCCAGCCCCCGTGAAAAGGCGCCGCCAACACTGCTGGCAGCACCTGAGAGCAGTCACTACTGCTGCCAGGCCTCCCCCACCCCCTCTGTCTTTGACACCGCTAGCAGTGTTTGAAAGTGGTCGCAGTGGTTTACAGTTTTCGCTGTCTGCCGTTGCTGCTGCTGACAGTGTCCGTAGGTGGTTGTCAACTGCTGGCTGGTGCTCGCCGCCACTCCCCCCCCTCCGCCTCGACAGTGTTGTGGACACCTGCGGGAGCTCCCTGCTTGCTGCCACCATGCTCCTGCCACCAACAGCACCACCGCCATCTGCAGGAGCTTGCCATGCCCCCCTGGCCTCCAGGGGCACATGGCATTCATGCTTCTTGTTTAACAGTTTTGGGGTAGATCCTCAGCTGGGCTGAAGACATAAGATCTCCATCAAAGGCTTTTCCACCAGCCATGGGTGAGTGGTACCTCCCGAATAGGGGGGCACCAGATCGCTGATGGGGGGGGGGGGGGAAGGTCCCCCAGCAGCTGATTGCCGTGCCAGTGGTGAAACTGCAAATAGGCTTCCACTGGCACTTCTCATTTCACAGCTGGTGCTTCCAGGAGGTGCATGTGCACCCCCTACACACCACCAGCTACGGATTTGTCTCTCTGTCTTTGCAAGTTTTTCTTTTTCATTTTTGGAAAAATTTTCGTGTACCAGGTCAAATTACCCAGATCAGTTTCAAATCCTTTGAAACGTTCAAAAACCTTACGTGGCCCTGTTACTAGGAAGTATCCTCCACCCCAGACTTTTCAGCTTGGGGCATCAGCCAGGCTTTGGCAGGCATCTTACCTGCAGGCCCAAGTCCAGAGGTTTGGGGTTTGAATGCCCCTGAGTTTCACATGCCCTCAGCTGTACGGACACAGGAGCAGGCTAAGGAGGAGTTTCCCACTTCCATGAAGTCGGCGTGTAGCTGAGATCCTCCCACTGAAAGCTGGCCAGTGGGAAGCTAACTGCTCTCTGGTGAAACCCCCACCCTGAATTCTCTGTTGCAGCTGTGTAAACAAAAATTGTCTTCTCCATGTGTTCTTCTTCCCTACCCCAGAGGGTTTTGCTGCTGTGAAGATGATTGTACTCCAATACTATACCACTTCTCCATACATTCTTAATGCACTTATGCTGGCTACTGTTCTTGTTCTGAATTACTTTCTTCCTAGCTCTAGTACATACATAATTTTACAAGAAGGAAGCAAAACTCAACACCTGGAAACCTGAAACCTGACACCCTTCTTCTGCCTTGGTACCCAAGGGGGCTGCCACACCCTGACTGAGAATCACTGGCCAAGTGATCAAGAACCATGAAGAAATCCCAAGACTTTAAACAAGAAAGCAAAGAATAAGGGGTGTCGTTTACTTCCCTGCTGAATCAGTAGGATACACTCAGGTTCAATTTTCAAGGTTTCCTTTGCAATCCTATGGCCCACAAATGCGCCCATTATAAACGATGAAAACCAGTTCTTATAAGACACATCAAGTATTGTTAAAAAGAAAAAAAAGGATAATTGTGAGAACTAGCAATGCTGCTGAAGATTGATAAGTGAAGAGGTTTAAAAGTAATCATTGGAAGAGATAGGTCTGGCGCTCTGAGTATTTGGCTACTTGTCTTATATCGAAGGGACATTTTGGTGGTAAATTCAGTAGCAAAGTCCAGAACAACAGTGATGTCTCCTACCAGTTCTTGTATTTCAAAGGAAAATTCCAAAATCCAGTCCAAGCATGCTTTTGAGCAATTCTGAAGCCTCGGGGCTATGTACATGTGTAATACCATCTGCTAATGTTTGTATTGCTGCCACAACTATTAACAAATGTGACATCACATCCAACCGCTACATGCCCAGGGATCTGTGCTAATATCTCTAGGCAATCAAATCTGTTCATGCAGAAAAAGAAAAAGGCCATTTCCTAGGAGCTTTTTATACCAACTTTACCTTGGAGCAACAGCATTGTGGTGCAAAACAATCAGAGCTGAAGGTGTTTAAAATAAACTACAGTACTTTTTACAGCAGGGAAGAATTGGGTTTCTGCCCCTCCCTCCTCCTTGCTTTCCTTGTTCTTGCTTGGCTAAGCCCTGTGAGGTCTAACCTTACAAACAAATATCACTCTTCCAACTATAGCTGCTCTTCCAGCTATTATGAGTTCTGGTGGAAAGAGCACTGTTCTTTTACTACAGGTTAAAACAAAGCTGCCGGTCTAGGTCAATGATATTTGCTTAAGAGTGTTTTAAATTAATAGCAAACAAATGTATGCATAACTGCTGGTAGGAGTGTAAAAAATGATGCTGACAGCTGTTGAGAAGGTGCATTTGCTATCTTGAAAGAAAAGATTGATTCAACACATCTGACTTGTTCCTTGGGAATACATTGAATTTTTTTTTTTTAGCATCAAAAGGGCAGACTACTGCCTGGTTTCTTGCCAGCCCAGATTGTGGATACGTTCTCAGAATCGATTTCCCTGGTTGATCAGCAATCTGGGATCTCTGGCACCCTACTTTGTCACAATTACTGGCTCTCGATAAGGTCCCAGCATACAGGCAGAGCAGATAACTCTTCAGGTAAGTTGGCCACCTAAGTGCTAGTCCCTTGCCTGGCAGACTCTGGGCTATTTGGCAGCAAAGGAGGCCAGGAAATAGGGAGCTGAGTGGCCTACCCACCAAGTATGCAGCTAGCGAGCTTCAAAATTCCACTTTAGTTCTTGTGAAACCATTTTTTTTCCCTTTAATTTTTCTTCCTTCAGTGCTGTCCAAGATGTTGAACATTTCTTCTCCTAAACTGGGATATTTTATTTTATTTTTTTTTACCATTTTCTCACCAGCTTGCTTGTTTGTTTAACATAAGTAACCTGAACAGAAGTAAGGAGAAAAAAATATTCCATAGGCAACTGACCTGCATTATCAGCCCTTTTTTACTCTCTATGATCACTGTCAGTACTGGGGAATCTCCTTTCCCCTGCAAATGCTAACAGTAGAAACCACTCAACAAAATGAAGACTATATATAGGCAGCACTGTACACCCCACAACAGAACCATCACCATTCCTGGATATTACACGTGTGTCTCTAGAAATGTAATATGTCATCCAGTGCACCAAATGACCAGATGGAAAATATGTAGGAGAAACCAAACAACAACTATACGCCAGAATGAACAAACACTGAAAATCCATCAATGACAAAAATATCCAATTACCTGTGGGTGTGCACTTCTCACAAGACAATCACTCCCTCTCTGATCCTCTGAGTTCTAATCCTCAATGGAAATTTATAAAACGCCTTCTGTGGACGAGCCTACCAGCTTCACTTCGTAAATCTACTGGACACAAAAAATCATGGACTTTGGATTCATGACGTGTTACAACCTGCCTGACATCAGATATTCCAGATAACCTGCCTACAGGTGACCACTGCATTCCTTTACACTTCCCTCTCTTCCCCCCTCCCCTGCTATCTCTACCCTTCGACTTCCAAACTTCCACTCATTTGGATCTTTGCAGACCTGCAAGTTTTAAATTAGCTGCTTTTCTACCTTGGAGAACACAACACCAGCAGAGTCTCCCTATGCCTGATGAAGGGTGTTTGTGCCCAAAAGCAAAATTTTAAAGAACCCTTTTTCCAGCTAGTTAGTTGGTCTAATAAAAGATATTACATCTACCCAAAGAACCTTGCCTGCCTATAGACAGCATTAGCATGTAAATAGAAGTTGTATGACTTGTCAAAGCAGCTGGAGATGTTCATTTAACATGAGTACTGATACCCTCACTTGTTTCTGTTCTTAAGTCTTAAAATGTCATTGCAATGTTTTGGAGCTGTACAAATATTTACACTTCCATATCCTAACCTATTAATGTGTGGCCATGTCTTGCCATGATTAAGTAGCATACTCTGAACCCTAGGCAAAATAATGAAAAGGCTGATACATGATTCATGCTGATACATGCAAATGAATAGGAATACAATTACCTTCAACCAACATGGAAAATAAACCTCTTCTAACAAAACTGATTTAATTCTTTGCAACTACAGATTTCACTGTTAAAAGTAACCATAGATATAGTCTACATTTTTATGTCATTTGAATTAGTAACGCATGATGTGCTGATAGATATTGTTTAGTCCCAAGCTTAAAAGTGTGTGTTAGCTGTATTTTGGACTAGTTAAGTGACCACTCTTAAATAAATAGTTGTAATGAGACATCATTCAGTCAGGGGTGTTTTTACTGGGCCTGGGCCTGGGCCTGATGCCACTCAACCTTTTTGAAGATCTGAGTTGATGTAAATATCTGATTATTACCCTAAGACTGACAGAATGGCAAACGATGAGTGTAAAAAAATGCAACTCAGAGTCTTTGGAAATTTGGGCCAATGCAAACAGCACACCTTTCAAAACATGAAACACAAATGTAGATATCTAGGGAAAGGATTGCAGACCAGTACCTATAGAATGGGGGACTAAAAAGGAGTTAGGGGTTTTAATAGATGGATTGCTGAACACAAACCTCCAGGAAATGCTGTATCCAAGAGGGGATAATGCTATCCTTGGATTAATGAGGGTGTTGTGACCATGGGAAGACTTCTGCTTTTATCTTGCTTATGGTATTGGTGAGAGTGGTATTAAAAGACTACACACAGTTCTGATCTCCAAATGGATGTTGGGAAATTCTGGGGAAAGTGTGTTTTTAAACGCCCCCCCCCACAAAAAAACCCACAAAATTGTTTCAAGGGCTGGGCAAAAAAAAGTCTTACAAGGGGGCTTAAAGATTGTCATCTGGTTAACATCCAGAAAACAGAATGAGCAGTGATGTGGTTACAGCATGTAAGTGCCTGTTTAAGGAGAATATAGTGGATGCTAAAGGGCTCTGTAATACAGAAATAACAGCATAATAAGAACCAATGGCTGGTGAATGGTACCAATGGCAAATTCACATGAGAAAATAGACCAAAATGTTTATAAGAGACACTGATGGGCCATTGGAACAATGTGTCAAGAGAAAAGCTGTACCTTGGAGGGGGCGTCTCTAAATCAAGATTGGATGGCTGTCTACAAGTCTTGCATCAGCTGAACACAAGTTACTGGGCTCAATGTACCGGTAGCTGGGTGACATTTTTAAAGGCTGTATTAACTCCCTCCTCCTCCCCCCAAAAAAACACCCCCCCAAAAAGCCAAAAACAAAACAAGAAACAAACCCAAGCCAACCAAAACAGAACAAACAGACAGCCCAGCTGGCCAAACTAAGTGATGTCACGCACAGTCCCTTTTACTTTTGTACTCCAGAAAAGATTTAGATATGAACACTCTTATATTTACAGCTGGCTAAAGCAAAATGTTTATATTTTTTCTGCCAGAAAATTTGTTTAAACAACCTCCTCTTGTTTGTGGGCCAAGTAGTAGTTCTGATTACTTTTGTTGAGAACAGAAATTCCTTTGTAGGCTCAAGAAATTCTGAGTGGAAAGAGGGACTTGCACCAGACTATCCAATGGCCTGTTGGTTTTCAAGTTGGGGTATGGGAGATGCAAATTTGTTTCTCGTCTATTGAAATCCCCTCACATTCCACAAGTACCGTAACCAGGGGTGGGGGGTGTGAGGGGAGAGGGAGGGAATTACCTTTCTTTGGTTTGCAATAAAATTTGAAAGGCTTTAGTATGTCCAATGAAGAATAAGAATATTTTTGAAATTTCAAAAATTTTCACAGGATGGGGAAAAAAAAATTCCTATCCAGCTTCAGTAACTATACAGTTAAGCTGCAGCCTGAAGTGTGTGTGTGTGTGTGTACGTACACCCACCCCCAATGCGAGGGGAAGGGAGATTTATGAAAGTGTGTGTGTGTGTGTGTGTGTGTGTGTGTGTGTGTACACATCCTACACAGGGGGTATGTGTGTGTAGTTTCTTTCTTTTCTTAAACCACAGCAGTGTTTTATTTAATGGGAGATCAGTATAGTTTCTTTGGCAACATAACCCCACCCCCCCTTTTTGGCAATACTGTGTTGACTTGTAGATTCTGATGAAATGCCTCTCTTGCTTGCCTGTCCAAGCAGAGAGAGAGGATATTTCAGTGGTTCAGCACTAGCTTGGGGCTTCAGGAGTGCCAATACATGGAGCTCTGCTCCAACATGTGATAATTAGCACGTCAGAGCAGACTTGATTAATGAGTCAAGCTGCTCCAGCAACTTCTGCCTCACGTGTATTTGGCATCCCTGCATTTCAAAATGGTGGCAGGATCGCTTTTAACTAAACCTAATTAAACGAGCTTTAGTTGCAGCACCCCTGCTGCCATTTTGAAGCTTGGGATACTGAATACACATGACCCTGTGGTCACTTTAGTTTAACTAGAGTGGCTCAGAGCCACTCTAGTTAAAGTGCCCCCCACAACACTTCACCCCAGAGCACGTGTATAGATGCCCAAGTGGCCTGGTTTCAAGTGCTTGCTGTGCTGCTGTTGCATTCTTGTGCTTTATTTCTATGACTGTGAAAGGGATTAGAGGATGCTCTAATTGCTTAGGAGACTACATTAAAGAGGGCAAGGTGCTTGGATACTATGATAAAGAGTAAATATATATACTGTCTTTTTGGTAGTTCAGAGCATAGTTGGACTCTGTACAGACATGAAGGCACACCACTGCAGAACTGGTGGACTAGGGCCTAAAGTAGGTAACTAAGTCTCTGCTCCAGCAAAATTGTTGAGCATGTGATCAATGGAAAAAGTTTGAATTGTTTACACTGATATGTGCTTTTTGCAATCAGAGCCAACAGTGCTATGCAACAGTACTACTTTACATGGGAGCTGCTCTTCAAATGCCTGTAAAGGGTTTCAAAGCTATGCAAGACAAATTTCACAGTGCCTATATTTATACCTGAAGGTGCTGACAAATATGCAGTTCTCTGCTATAACTCATTGTGCTTCATAAGCACTATGAGTTACAGTAACACTCTCCTCTTCCCCCATTAGGCATTCTCTGGTGGGGAGGGGTGTTAAACTCCATTTTGGAGCTGATGGAGTTGAGAGGCTGCCTAGCTACAGCCTTTCCACTAGCCCTGCCCCCCATCCTCAATTCCAGTGCCATCTGCAAGATGGGAGGGGGAGAAGAAATGGGGAGGGAGCTGCAGACTGAGGTTTGTCCAGCCTGTCCTGGGGGGCGGTAGATTGGAATCACCCATGGGTGCCCCAAGACAGGGGGCTCCAATCCACCCAGCACAGGCTGGGCAAACCCCAATTTGCAGCTCCCTCCCTCTCGCATTCTGCAGCTAGCACCAAGGGCAGGACTGGGCTGTACTGCACAATTGGGCACTTTTAAAGTGCTCTCTGCAGCTGTGCGCTTCTGCCAGGGCATGGCTGTAGAGCACTTTCAAGGACTGATCACCTAACAAAACTTCACTTGTCAGTGCCCTGAGTACCTCCTCCTCCATCCCATCAATTCTTACCCCCTCTCTCTGTTGAGATGTTCATCTAATGTGTTTCTTTTGCAAAGTTTACATACCTACATTTCATTTTTGTTACAGAGGCCTCATTGATGAGCTGCTACTTTTTTATAGTTGTCCTTGAGTTTTTCCACCCACTTTTTTCTTATTCCCTTCTTTGAATAGGTATTTCTTTGCTCATTAGAATGTTTACTTCTTTCCTTTCTTATCAGGTCATCCAGCCATCATAAGACCTATTTTCCCAAACTTCTTTTTGGCACTTTTGCTTACTGTAGCTTAGCATAGCTACAACCAGAACTCCTACAGCCATTACATTGACATATCCTTCTGTAACTGGATATGGAGTAGATTGGATATTTAAGTTAAAAGAACACAAGTGCAGTGATACCCATTTTGTAACAAATATCTATGATGTTCAGTGCTTTTAAGAGTTTCTGATGAAACACTCTGCACAATGGTTTGATCCTGCACCCTGTGAAATTAGTGAAGTTCTGTTGCAACATCAAGCACAAGTACACAGAGGATTTACAATGGAAAAAGAAATTCTAATCCTTCTGACATGCTGCATACAGTTACTGACAATCTTTAGACACTTGGTTGTGAAAGGGGCATGAAGAAAAAGAATTTTTGAGTTAAAAAGATATTTCAGATCTATAGGTAAACAGTCAAATAATGAATTTGACTAGAGGAAGGATGGATTTGGACCACTGAGTAGTAATGCTCACTTTCTCAAGGGGCTTTCCAGTTGTGGTTTACCAGTCAGCCCACAAAAAAATCTTTTCATTTTCTGTGAAATGGAAACAGTTTCTTAGAATAAATTTTATGAGCTGCTTCAGGTGAGAATTTCTTGCATTTCTTATTCACTGTCCTTCAGTCAAATGATTTCAACACCAGACAGAAACCTGCTTGTAACATGGAGTTAAAATTAAATTCTTATTTTAATAAAGCTTGCTTTTTATGGATAATAGAAGAAGCTTTGTTGTGTCTGCACTGTCTTGATCACTCCATGCCTGGTGACTTCATAAAGCGGTATTAAAGTGTTTTTGTGAAGTGGTTTTGACAACCAGAAACAGGTGAGCCCAACACTTGTATTTCATATTTAGCCAAAAGTCAGCATCTGACAGTCAGAACCAAAGTATGTTTTATTTGAAACATAGACATGGACAACAAAAACAATGTTGGTACAGGGTGCCAGCCTTCCTAGTCTTTTAGATCATAACACACAACTATAGCCTGGGATTTGCCTTGTAAAAATAATCCAGAACCAAAGATCAAGAGCAAAATAGACCGAGAGCAAGCTGTCACATTCTGGTGTTCCTCTTACAAGTTGCAAAGTAATCAAATAGAATTAAATAGTCTGAAGCATCTTAACAATACATTCCAGGAGCAGTGCTTTGTTCATTCCTTACATTCCCAAATACAAGGTGTAGCTTGTTGTGACCAAGGAATATAGAGGAATACCGCTATTAGAATTGGTACAAATGTGTCAATAATCATCGCACTATGGGGGCTGATGTTAAAAAAACAAAAACACAAACCAACTGTCTGAACCATTAAGAAAATAATATGTTCCACAGAAGCATAGATATGATTCACATTTTAGGGAGTCTAGTGCAAGGCTACAGTTTTTATCAAACACATTATATTCAGAAGTCAGTAAAATGGAACACAAATAGACCATGGATTGCTGAAAATACTCAATGTCTACTTTAAGGTATAGGAGCAAAAGAAGTTTAAGGCACTCTTACAGTCTCACCTGCAAAATACTGAGACTGGGTCCATAACCCCAGGCATATAATATATTTTAATCCGAGAGGCGGGTGGAAAAATGAAAGCATTTTTTATCTAGTCATAAATGTGTCAGACTTACTCATGTACCTTAGGCAGAAGACACACATTACACTTTCCTCACAGTTCATACACAAGGTCAACTTAAAAAAATTACTGGGTGTTTTTTTATACATAAGACCTTTGTTCTTCCCACTGCCATTTCAGCACAGAATGTCTTACAAAAACTCAGATTTTAACAGGGTTTGAATAAGCCTCATTTGCACTGAAGTGACTGCTAAATTGTGGCTTCAGTACATACAGAGCAGGCCAGAGCTGTTCTAACTTGCAGTTATTGCACTGTTCTAGTTTTGGGTATTGCTTCAATAGAAACTACTCATCATACAATCACCGAGCATTTTTATAATATTCACAGTGATCATCAATTTGATCATCACTCATGCTTTCATTTTTAATTGGAAGGTGAAGTCTGCTTTTAGGCTGAAAAACCAGAGTGCTGATCTGCTGTATCCTGATAGGAGGCTGGACAAAACAAGTCTGGGTCGACTTCATTCAGGTGGCAAAGGTGGTACAAAACAGACTAGCAAATATCATAGACTGCTAGTGAAAATAGATATAAAGGCTTTGTGAAAAGTAAGGATGTCAAGAACTGCCCTAACCAAATGAACTAAGTTGTAGAAAAGACTCCTTCTTCAAAATCTTAAAGCCTTTTTGCATCCTGCACTTGGAAGATCCCCTGATCCTAGCAGCGTTACAGGGGTCATACGATCAACTTCTGCCTTATGGATTCAGCACAACACAAGTCAACGCATCCTTTTTGATCTTCTCCATTCGTTTATTTTGGTCATTAATATTTGTGCTATATCAATGGCCAACGCAATATTTTTTGCATTTCTGGATTTTTTTTGGGGGGGTTGGGAGGGAGAGGAGGAGGAGGGGAAGAAAGAGTCTATTTTAACTCTCCAGTGTCCTAGAATCCAATACGAAAGTGGTTGGATCTTGACGGGACCAAAGGGAAGACAGCCATGCTTGGGATTTCTGTCTCACCTGTAGGGTCCCATCTGCACAGACAACTGTTGACATCAATGCAACAAAGATGGTATTCCTTTAGCCCTGCTTGTCTGAACTCTTGTGAAGCAGATGAGATATCTGTGCTCAGTCAACTGGAAAACTCCCTTTTTGACAGAATTCTCTCTAAAACAGAGTGTAAACATTTCTTATAATTTAAAAAAGACTTCCTAAGGTGCAACAAACCCTGGTCCTGCATGCAGAAGCTGGAAGCTTTTTGCATATTTGTGTCTGGAACCACATGCAAACAATGAAGTTCTGAGAGGAGGCACCAAAGAAAGGGTGAAAACATAAGAGGCAACAGAGTTTGCTTTTATACAAGTCTTACAGTTTTTACTGTTCCAAGCTGCCACTCTTCCTGGTCAGTAGTCATTTTGAGAAGTTTATGAGGGACAGGGAGAACTTCAGCATTGCTGAACGTGGCTGCTTCTGTTCACAAGGAACTCTGAGACAGATGATATCAATGGTCGGTTGTTATTGATTTTTTTTCCCATCATTTTGGCACCAATTCCTGTGTGTCAACACTGTTCCTTTCACCAACACGTGCTTGAAACTCTAGTTATCTCCAAGGACTGTTTGCAATGATTAATTAATGTTTTCATGCTACAGTTGATTAAAAGTGGCGGAACAAAAGCAGGTGGATTTCATTGTCTTTTCCACTGAAGATGTCTTTTGCCATCACTGCTAGTCCACACTAAGGAAACAATGTGCCACTCATATTTCAGGTGATGCTATCATCCATGGCTTCAAGGTAGTAATGGTGTTTTCCTTGACACATCACTGGTCACTCAAGTTGTTTCAATCTTTTCTGCTTACACAGGTGCTTCAAAGACAAAATAAAATTATCTTTATTACAAAACAAAACTATTAATGCATTTTTAATTTACACCACTGGTGAATGGAACAGGATGATAGAAGTTATGGTTCTATTCAGGTGATGCTGCAACTGAATCCCATGGGTGAGTTCCTGAACTTGCATTGAGCCTTAGGATCTCAGTGGTGCCAACTGGTGCACATCCCACCATAGAGTCGAAACCTTAATCTGCAGCCCTGCCTACAAACATGAAGGGTCCCTCCCGCCTTCCTTCCCCAAACAGAGACCTACATTGCCCTTGTTTCATTCTCTAAAATGAAAAGACTATGTCTTTCACAATTCTTTTCTGTTACAGTGTAGCCAAGACTCTTATCTTCATGTCATTCATGGGTTACTGTCCTCAAAGATGAAAATTAAATTGCTAAAGCAGACATGTTTTGCTTTAACACCAAAAAGTGGAATTGACAGTCTTCTCTACCCACATTGTTGTTTCACTTGAGTGTTTCATCTGCATTATGCATCTACACTGAAAACTAGAGCTAGGGCTTCTTGGATACACACTGGTGGATTTGGCAGATCCAGGCACAGGGGCATCAGCTCAGCCTAGGAAGAGCTTGAGATAGGTGGTACAACATCTGCTATAGGGTTCAGGGCTTTCTTACTGCAGCTGGTGCTGAAAACTGAATAGAGGGGATTCAAACTTTAGGGCAGGAGGTCTCTGTTTTAATAAAAAAAAAAATAATAGAAATATTTCCTGTTGCTGGCATTAATGGGGTTAGTGTGGTGAAAGTTGTTTTTCACTTATCCACCATGTCCTGGAGTTTAATGAGAGCACTTGCCAGGAGGAGAGGACAAAGTTGACTCTAAGCAGACTGCTTATATTACATAATTGATTTATTGCCATCTGAAGGAGACAACCCATTATTTTGAAATGGATACTAAACAGGAAATAGCTTAATGCCTGTCAATATTAAACAAACAGAGCTGGTCCAGCTGGCCTGGGAAAATATCTGACCTGATGAGCTGGTTCATATTTTTCAGAACTATAAAGCAAAGCACTTTATGGTGTGATAGGTCAAGTCACACATATGTATGGCGGTAGGTATCTATGTGCTGTTCCAGCAGCATGTATTTTCTGCAATGCAAATCTCTGTACTTTAGTTCCAACCAGCTTTACTATAATTCTGCCAACTCTGTAGGTGTAGCACAGGTGGTAGTACTATCAATTTAATAAAAAATGTAAATCTGTACATTATTCAGATGTTTAATCCTGTACAGATTTAAAAATGAATATTCAAAGGTTTTGTAGGGAATTGAAGCTCTGAAGTGGAGTAGTTCTGGAGGTGTCTATAGTAATGGTGCGTCTGATCCTTTACTACTTACCATTGCACTGTGCTTCTTCTTCATTTTGTTGGACATCTGTTAAAAGAAACACAGCATTTTAGGTATGTGAAGCATCTCTTCCCTCTTATCTGAGCGTCAGGAGAACTGAGGAGCATCTGTCAAGGATCAACACTCCGGGAGTTAGGCAGGCAAACAGTAGAAAGACAGTCCCTGCTTACAGTCTGCACTATGACAAGATGCAACAGGTGGGCAAAACCAATGGAAGAGGAGGATGGGGTGACAGGAAAGCAAGCAAAATATCACACAGCTAGCAGAAGTCTCAGTGTGTAGCCCTCCAAGTCTCATTAGCATGAATGTATTACAACTATTCTACAAATGCATATAAAGACTCTGCAAATTTCCTGTCCAATAGCTTCTCTGTCATAACTAGTTTATGACTTTTCTCTAAACATCACACATCTTCATGTGGTACAAAATTATTGGGCCAGGAGCCCTCTGGCTTGTCAATTTCTCCTGGCCTTAGTTGGCTAATATTGCTAATATTTCCTAAAGTTTAGATGATGAGAATGGGGAAAGAGCCTATGCTTCACTAAGGCTTCCTGGCATTTAGCTGCAGCTCTGCACCAAGGGGCAAAATGCCTTTGAGTCATTTCCTACAGAAGGCACTGATGAGTGTTGTATCTTTATAGAAACTGAAAACTCTGAATAAGTTCAGTTGTGACAGAAGGAGGCAGAGCCAGGTCCCTTCTTTCTCCTCCATCCCTTTCAAATACATAATGATGCTTGCCAGAAAAAGTTCTTATCTGGATTGAAATCATGTCTAGGCCCTGCCCAAGCAGAAGAGGGAAGGCTCTCTGTATTTCCTCTCTCACATGTTCTCCCTTGCATATCTACAGTTTTGGCTATGAGTATCACAAATATCTTTACCATGTATTTCTGATATATACACTAATGCCAAGCATATATACTGTCTAGGTCTCAAGATCACTACTGGAGCTATTTTTATTCTATATTGTAAAATGGTGATAGGCTCACATAGGGACAACTACAGAAATACAAGCAATTGTGTATGTGGCTGCGCAATTACAGTCAGAAATGACTGCTGTTAGCTTAGGATACTGTATGAAAATGGTTGTTTTGGAAACCTGTATTAGGATCTAGAAACTTGAATCTGAGTCACTAATTCTACCAAGACTGACTTTTAATTTTGGTTTGATTTATTCTCAGTTAAATGAGTTGGCAAGATCAGCATAGTTCATAATGAAATACTGTCCACCTAATGCTACTCCCCTTCACCATATCATCATGACAGCTTTCCCATGGATAATCTTACAGAGAAGCAAGGACTAAATAGATGAGAAGATTTGTCAATTTGGCACTTTTTATGAATTGGTTCCACTAAAAAATAGAGAACTCTTTGTTATAAATGAATGATAACCTGTGCGACTTGCAGTGTTTTAGCAAATGAAAGAGAATTATTCAGATTTGACCAAACAGATTAGTGGTTTAGTTACCTGTATACGATGCCTGTCGACAGGACTTCCTTTTCCAAAGCAAGCAAGTTAAACCAACTAGTGCAGCTATCAACGTGCCAATAATGACAATGCTTATAACTTTAGCATCTGGTTTATTTGGACTGGGGTCAGGCTCATTTATTTCTTTTTGTTCTTGGTTTATCTTCTCAAAATCTGAAATGGAATTAAGAAAATGCAGAAAGTAGTAAATTATCAAACTTCAATCCCATTTGATAAACAAAAGATGATTAGTATTATTATAGCTTTATATATTCAACTTCAACAACAATAATGTCTCTAGGCTAGTATGCCACTCATACACGCAGCTTTGGTCCCAGTCCCCTCTGGTGGTTTTTAACAATGCAAAATTTCTTCCCAAGTGGTTGATTTTTAAAATTATTACTATTATTACGATAATAGGAACAAATTTTCCTTCTTTAGAAGGTACTAGTGACATAACTTCTATAAAATACATGCAGGATTATCATCTTAAAAGGGACAAAAAAATAGCTAACCCTGCCAAAACTGATTGCTATTTTGGGTTTGCTCTTCTGAAGTAGGAACCTACTGAACTAGTTTTTGAAGATTTTGTTTGAGTAATCTATGTACTTTGAATTACTCACCACCTCCCACCCTCTCTCTCAACACAAATGAAGATGAGATCCTTGGTGGTAGTAATTTGCTGTAGCTGTAATGAAACTCACATCCAGAATTTTAAAGCAGAGGTGTCAAAATTCATCTAGCCAGATCTGGACCTGGGGGGTATGTCACCTGGCCCATGGGGCTGCCTGCAGGACTGGAAATTTGGTGGTGAGTCAAGCAATGGCAAAGAGGCTGTGGGTTGAAAATTTGGCAGTAAGACAAGTAGTGGCTGCTTTACCTCTGAGAACCGCAGCAGTTAATGCTTCTCTCACTTGCCCTGATGCCAAATTTCTGGACTGGGGGCTCGCCACCAGTCCAGATGACACAGTTTCATGGCCTGGATGCAGCTCATGGACCAGATCCTGGAAAATTCTGTTTTAAGGCATCTTCAGTGCAAAGAGTTGTCTTCTTTAGGAGATGACAATAATTATTTCCATTTTTAACACCCAACACTTTTAAATCTAGGGCTGTCTCTGGCATTCTGGTTAATAATGGGTACTTTGTTGAATGCGGGCCAAAATCTGTGACAGAAGGATGCTATAAGAAGTGCCATCCTTTCCTCACGGGACTTGCTAGGGTGAACAGATTGGCTGCTGCTGCTGCCCTTTGCCTTTAAAAGGGCAGGTACTGAAGATGGCCCAGTGGGTGTAGTATGACAGGGGGGCTATAAGGAGACTGCAGTGATTTCTGGTCCCTCATGCAACAATGCTTGTATCCTCTCCCCACTTTCTCATTGGCAGCTCATCTTGTACTCTTGCACTGCCACTTGTTTTCCTGCTTTGCGAGATACTAAACAGCTAATTATTCTTCTTATGGCAAATGGAAGCATTTAGCAATAAATAGTCCATCATCTATGTGATTCATGCTTTATTGTTCTTTTGGCTGAATATGACTGGACTTCTCTTACAGACTTAATTTAAATGGCGTATGTTTGTATGGTCATGAGGTTCTGGGATTGAACGCATCACTTCAAAATCAGCTACAAAAAGGAACAAATCTGAAAGCGGTTGTAAAACATGGTAGCATCTTAATATGGGCTAGAGAAACATATTCTAAAGCTTCCTCAAATTTTCTTGGTTTGGCAACCATCTATCATGTTTCAACTCTTTGTTTGGTTTTTGTGGGAGTTGAAGGTAAAAAACCCAGAGTGCCTCCAAAATATGCCAGAGAGACCAAGAGCTTCTACAACTGGGATGGTTCAAAATACTTGAAGGGGCATTTAGCTGCATTTAAAGAAAATAGCGATGATACAGAAATACTTTAATTCTATACCAACTCAGGCTATAAAAGCAAAATAATTTTAGTAGCCCAGATGATCACAGGCTAGTTTAGATTATCATATTAATAAGTTTGCTTCTTATAGAAAATGAATATACCTATGTGTATATGCATTTCTTGCATGTAAAATGTTATTAAATATCTTACTGGGTGTAGTTAGATTTTGCTGTAGTACCCTATTTTCTATGGAGCATCCTATTTTCATCTTAGAAGTTGATTTAATCTTCAGTGTGCTAAAAACGCTGTATGTGCCATCAGGGTCCTGGATGACTGTCATATTTGGTTCAGGGAGGGAGATGTTGTCTTCATTTGTCCAATAAACTTTTGGTTCTGGATAGCCTCCGCTAGACTTGCAAGTAAATGTAATCTCTTCCTCAATGTTTGGTCTGCTTTCTGTTGGTCCATGTAGCACTGGTTGGCTGTAATTTGCTGAAAAGGAAATACTCATCAGCACTTTATAATTTATCTTTTACAAAGACAAAGATATGATGCAAATTCTAGAGCACAGGTTGTGGGGATATTAAACTCCTCATAACTTGGACCTTCACATCTGTCTGTATGGACACTAAGTTGAAGGCATTATTGACTTATTGAAGGGGGAAGAAGGCAAGACAAAGCATTTCAGTAGCATTTACAATAGGATTTAGAGCTAACTCGAACTACTCCACCACCATGCAGATAATGGAGATGTGTCTCCAAGGAGTTTCATAGATGTTAGGGGCTGAAAGGGACCTTATAGATCATTGGTTCCAGGCCCTAACAGCTCTCCTTGTGGAGCTCTCCAGCACTGTGTGGTCAGGTGGAGAGGGACACACAGAGCTGTGCAAAGGAAGACCCAGCTTTGAACTCAAAGAACTGCTAGAGGCCAGACCCATCCACATCCTACTGCCTCCAGCTCCCTGCTCCAGTTCACTGGTAGTGCAGTTCCATTACACACAGATAAATAGGCTTTTTGTTACTGTCTGGTTCTGTGGATTTGGCACATCTCTTTCATGCAAATCTAGGGGGAACAATCCAGACTTTCTGCACACTTCCCTAAAGTCTATTTTTAAAGGAATTTTGAACCAATGGCTTTTGTTCCATGTTAGTTACTGCTTCCCCATGAGTTATTTTTGCAATACATGACTGTGTATAGTTAAGCATTGACTGGATTAACAAATGAAGCATTGCAATATGTTACAAACAACTATTTAAAAATAAATTTCCACTTTGCTTCCAAAATGTCTTCATTCCAGTAAGTATTTTCCATCTGGATAACTATCTTTTAGATGGCACAAGTACTGCACACTAAGAACCAGGATTTATCTTGGAGAGAATCAGGAAGCGTGGAGGGAAAGAAATTGGATGGATACAGATTTAATTTTCAATTTTACTGTTCAAAGTCCTGATTCTGCAACCTGAACAGAGCTCTACTAACTTCAGTAAAGCCAAACTGAAATTAGTAAGGCTCTGCTTAGAGAGAGCTGTCTTTTCACATGTATCATGGTAGGATTAGGGACACTTATAACTGGGGGCTTTTTAAAAAATAAAACCTTCTTACTTTGGTTAGGAGCTAAGGGAAATGCATCGCATTTCCTTGCATCTGTTTTTTGTGAGAAATGAACAACAGTGTCTTCCCAAGCTGATGTTATATAAGAAAAAAAATCCAGGGATAAGGAGTCAGTTAAGAGAGTTGAAATAGCCTTTTGTTCCAGAATGACTGCACTGGATGTTTCTTAGGATGGAGATGCTGATGGAAATGAAGTAGATAAAGCAGGAGATAGGAAGTTTCAAAACTGATACCAGTGAAAATAAACTGGATCCTTTCAATATTCCAAGCAGATGAAAAATATTGGGGGGGGGGAGATCAGAATAGCTGCTTTTTCTTTGACAGTCAAAAATTAAGGGTTCTCCATGTGTCTACTTTTTCATTTTAACCAAATAGACTTTGATTCACCAGGTAAAAAGGAGCTAAACTGCATACCTGAAAACAATATTTGGGTGAAATCCACCATCAGTAAAGCTACTAAATAATGAAGGCAAATCCGCTGTAATGATACATTACAGTATAATGTTTACGAAGTTATGTATCAGTAGCAAGTCAAAATCCCAAAGTAGGGCATATTATTTTTTGTTTTATTTGGTTACAAACATTCAGTTATCATGAAGTAAAAAGACAACTGAAGATCATTACTTTGGGCTCTTTCTGAATATGCACTGGAATTTTCTCCTACCCATATCCTTATTAAAATGGATTTCCGTAAAGTTTCTGCAACTGATTTAGAAAGGAATTTTTTTTTTTTTTTTTTACTCTCCACCCCAACATACACTGTTTTGTATCACAACTGGCTCTGAGAAGAGGGATGGGAAGCAGGTGAGCTGGCCATGCCACAGGTGGTATTACCTGTTTTTGGAAGGTCACTAAAGAGAATAGTCCTCTGACGATAAATATCAATACCTGCAGCTGGCACTTGGCCAAGATACCAATTTGAAACAGATTTTTGCTACTAACCTTGCAGAAATTTTGTGCAACTATCCTAAGCTTTCTACATTCCCTCACATGAAGATTTTAGGAAAGGAAAAGCCAAAAAGCTTGTACTTCAAAGGTGGAGAACTATGGATGTGTGTATTTTTTTCTTATTTGTTTTACATAGCTTCTTGGCAGGGAACACATGTTATATTTGTCCCTAGACACGTTGTGCCTGTGTTTGACCTGAAACAGAAATATTTGGGGACATCACTCTTGCAAACTTTTTTGGATTTATCCCAGGACAATGGGCATGGACATCTGAATGATTGCATTTTTGTCCCAGGACAAAATGGTTTATTCTGGGACAAATGTGATGCTTGTTTGTAGCTCAAGCAATAAACATTTGACTTAGAAGAATCCAAGCTTTTTAAGGAACAAAGTTTATGTAGTGGTACTACAACCAACATCTGGGGCCTAGGAAGAGTTCATCTTTAATGTGTTATATAATAAATAGCCCTTCTGTGGTATCTGTGTAAATCTTGGGTTTTTTTAGCATTCCATTCCTTACCTGCTACTCTGAGAACCACAGCTGTATCATAGTCAACCTTGAAAACTTTGTCCATCTTCTTCTGTACTATGCATCTGTATGTGTGTTCATCTCTTGGGGTTATATTTAACAGTAGCAGGGAAAAATCGCCATCTTCAAGTTTATCCTTCAGTAACCGAGTCCTGTCTTTAAAATTGTTGCACTGGTCACTTTGATTGTCTTCACCAAGAATTAATGCATGTACTACTGGACATGTTTTCAGATCATCAGCTATTTGCCAATAAATTCGTAGCTGACTTAAGTCTATATTTTCCTTTGAGTAGATGCAATGCAATTCAGCTGTGTTTCCAACAATACTGGTGACTTCCTTCTCTTCCACTGCAATAACTATAGAGGTATAAAAGTGAGAGGGGGGGGAAACAAAAGTTACAAAATTTCCAATCTAGTAAATTAAGTTGCTGCTTTCAAGTATCCTATACCAGATTATATGAAATATAATACTTATATTGTCAAAGCAAGATAATTGCTTATAAGTAAATTAATATTATTTTTCTTTATGACTACACTGAATATTTTTTCTTTACGACTATACTGATTTCAGTTCCATCAAAGATGAGCAAGAGGGCAATCCAGGGATTGTGACAAAAGATCTATTCTCTTCTCTGCCACAAATTTCCTGACGTTGAGGAAATAATTTAGTTTTGGGTCCACAATTTTTTGGGGGTGATAGTGAATACAAATCTTACAAAAGCCTTATACTGAGGAAGCCCTAGGACAGCAACACTACAGTTTTTAGATTTTATTTTGTACACATAATATATTCTGCATATTCAGAGGCTTATATTAAACTTGATTATAATGAACATAACATTTTCTTGACTTACCAGTTCTTAGAACATAGAGAAACAGAAGTAAAACTCCAGAGCTAAAATAAAAAGAAGACAACATAATATAATGAAATCATATCTCATTAATCTTGTGCACACTACATCATGTAATACTTTTTAGAGTGATAAGAACAGAAGTGGAGCAATTGGACACTGGTATCATGTAGACAAAATAAGTACCTGCACTTCTGTATCTTTTTTCAGGAAAAAAAGGCAAAAAGTACAAGCATAATATATTATACTAGAATGAGAGCGGAACGCATGTCAATTAGTGCTTCCTCTGATTTAACAAAGGACAGGAACCATCTGTGGCAGGTCGATAAAATATTTTGATGCGATGTGTGCGTGTGTGAGAAATTATATTTATTTACCATTTATTTGCATATCACATATGCTCAGATAAGACACATGCCTTGTTTTGGGAAGGCAGAAAAGAAGAATAATTTTCTTTAACCAAAGAAAGAATAATTAACTTTAACCAAACTGTTCAGAATAAGTTTCCTTACTTAAGACACAATTTTCAATAATTAATTTTAGGTAGAAAGGTAAGTATGATTTGTGAAAAAATAAGTTAAATAAAATCTGCAAATATATAGGAAATGAGAGAGTTGGGGAGAGGAGTTTAAAAGCTTTAGTGGAATGAGTTTGAAACAGTCACATGCCTGAACAACAAAGCAACACAGGAATTGGACAGATGTCAGCTACTGCGAGAAAAACTAGTTTAGGAATGTTTCAGCAAGTCCCAGTTTTTTCAGCTCTATCCATCTGTAGAACCTTTGTGCTTTAATTATCATGACTTCATTCTGCAGGATTTAGGAGGAGGATGAGGGGTATGGAAACCAATAATGAACCTCCAAAAACCATTTTAGAGCAGCTTTTCTATGTACAACCATATTGCAACTCTAGTCTTCTAGTTTGGGCCAGTGCCATTTGAAAGGGGGGAGTTGTCCTCTGCCCTTGGCATAATGCCTCCATTAGTATCTCCTCAGAGGGGTAATGTATTATATTTTAAAGTTTTTATACATCTACTGAAACTCCTGTTGGTCAGGACAGAACTATGGTTGCAGGCCTTTATTACTGCATACTATTTAAACCAAATCTGAAGACAGAATCACTCACTCCCTTCTGAGCTTTCTTTGATGCTTATTTCCACAGGATCTAATATTAACTTATCCTCACACTATCCCAGTGAAGTGCGGACTTCACATCTCACTTCCCAGATGTGAAGCTGGGACACAGAGAAGGAAGGTCAAAAGTAATAACAAATTTTACATGTCCTAATTGAGACAACTAGCATCAGTTTTTTGGAGTGCTTGTTAAACAGAGTCTATTGATTTCACATGTATTTGTGAGCAATAATGATGGAATTGTTGGGCAGTCCAGTGCTAAATCTGAAGAAGGTTTCATTGAACTTGTGCAACCTGTATTTTTTTCCTTCAAAGGCTTTTAACTCAGGCAAATTTAAGTAGATTTTCCTGGAGGCATAAGGCATATTCTTGATGCACAAAGGCCCCATCCTCCCTCATTCCATGCTAAATTCCAAGTCCCTGCTGCACAGCACGAGGGTGTTAAGACTGTTCAAATAAGTTACAAGATTTTTTTTACATAGGCAAAAGAATGTGTTGCTTCTTTAATCACATGCATTGAAATGGCTTACTAGTTTTGTCTAAAATTATTATTTCTAACCAACCTGAAACAGACACCTGGTGCCTGTATTCTGTCCATTTATATTCACGTTGCCAGTGTGTATGAGCCTAACTCAAGGACCTCACTGTGCTAGAATCATTTCCTTTAATATTTACCTTGGTGCTATTTTAAAATCCTATGGCTTTTCCCATCTTACACAATGGGTCCAACTAACCTTTTTTTCTTTGCTTCTTTTACTCAATTGGAAAACAATACTTGATTTGCTTTGTTTTCCGCTGGCCCTTTTGGGGAATTCCCCTCAGCACCTATTGCTGGTATTTAATGAGAGCTGCACTTGCATTTTTGTTGTTTCTACCAGTTAATTGGAACAATGTGCAGGTGTAGATACAAAGATATTGTTGATGTCTCAGTCTAGAATTTAGATTACACAGGTCCAGGAGGTGACCACTGCCCCTAAATGGAGGAACTTGCACTGCTCTGGAAATTACAGTGGTCTACAACTTCTGCACAGAGAGAGAGAGAGAGACAGGTTCTGGCATTGAGCAGCAAGCTAGGGCAGAAGGGAAAATTCCTACTGCTACTGACTTCAGAGTCTACCCCTTAGAAGTCCATTCCTCCTCCCAATGAAATACAAGACTTCCATTACTACAGTATGATTCATCTTAGTCCCTTGGTCTGTTTTGAAATATTTTTCCCCATTTATTCCCCCCCATCTCTCCCTGCCAAACCTTTTTTTTTTTTTTTTTGGTAGCAGTTTTGAGAGAGAGAAGAAAGTTGTACTTCCTCTTTTACACATACTCATCTGGTGAGATAATCAATCCCACTCACATCTTAAAGTTTACATGCATGATTTTTACCTTCTGCTCAGTAGTAGATTTGATGCAGTTGAAGGAAGTGTACTTTTATTTTATTTTTTGATACGCTTAGAAAAGCAACTTCTCATAGTTCAATTTAGTCAAGGTATATGGATTTGATTTATGCCTTAACTTTTAAGAACAGCTCCCTTTGCAACAGTATTTATTGCCTTCTGCGTGTCATACAGGATTCAATTTCCCTAAATCTTTTTGCTTGTTAATGAAATTTCCCCCCATTATTTTCTGGTATCTTCCAAAATATCATTATAGTAAATTGTGATATGATTGCTGAAGTTTTTCTGGTGTCTCCTAAACCAAATTTGGGTTATGGAAAAAGTTAATTCAGTAGGAATGGCCTTTATGCAGGCACACAGGGGCACAATATGGCTTTGATAGCATTTGAATCTTCAGTAAGTGTTCTCAGAATTCAGAAGGCAGATAAAACACTCTTACCGAATCGACCAAACCCACAAAGGCTGCAGCCTCTCAGAGAGGTACCCCAGCTGATGAGGTTTGTAAAATCTACCTTTAGAAGACTTTGGGAAGTTCACATCTGGATGCAGTAACAAGGTGCTGCTGCATTCAAGTCATCAGCTGAGTTCTTCATCTACAGCAGGAGTGCTCAATGCCTAGGTCATGGGCCAGTTGTGAACCATGGAGCCCTGACATCTGGCACATGGAGCTCTCCTTGGGTTGGTAAATTTGGCAGCAGGGGAGCAGTGGCAGTTACTACCCTCCCTGGATGCCAAATTCCCAAGCTGTATGCAGTAGGTCAGAGCCACACCATGCCCTTTCCTTCTGTGCAGTTAGACTGGGGCTGGATATTCCCCCTTCCTTCTGTGCAGCTGTATCAGGATTAGATCCTGTCTCCTCCCATCTTTGCTCCCTGCAGGACTGGGTTGGGGCTGGGATAAGCCCCCTTCCTTGTGTGGCTCAAACCAGGCGGGGCTGCTTGTGGCCCCCCACCACATGACTGGGTGGGGCACTGCCATATTTGCTGTGGGTGCTGGAACAAGACCCATCAACTGGATCAGGCCCATAGATGGATTGGGCGCTGTCCATCCAGCTCACCAGGCAAGAAGGTTGAGCATCACAGATCAACAATTCCAAGGAAAGTGCTTTTTCCCCTGCCTTGACCCTAGGGACTCCAGGCAGTGGTGAGGGGAGACTGGCATGCACTTGCTTTGCTGACTCTTCCATGTCATTCAGGGAAAATAATGTTGTAAGAGAAGTGCTGCCAGTTGGAGCTGTGCATATATACACCTGTTGTTTGGGCTGAAACACCCAAAACGAAAAAAAGGTTTTCAGGTTTTGCCACTGACGGGAAACACTGAACAAGTTCTTTGGTCTGGATGAAACCTATTCAGCAGGATGCAGTTTCATTTGGTAACAAAATCAGAGGAACAACAATGAAAGGCGCATGCATGTGAGCACCAGCCACAAACCATACCCTGCAAAACCAGGAAGGGGGAGGTGGCGGTGTGACCGGGGGCTGTGGTAGCACCTGTACCAGCTCCTGGGGCAAAGGCAAGGACTGTAACCCAGCCTCCACGGACCCATCCTCATGTGAGCTGCTGCGGGGACACGGCCGTGGCCACCCCTTGTGTTTATGAATCGGACGGTTCGTTGTTGCGGTGATGATAGCGGGGAATCCGTAGCTAGTTTGGGGGGTTGGCTGGGTTTTTGGAGGGGGGGTACTGAAAGGGCATTTTCACCCGCTGCCTCCTTGGCAGCCTGCTCCACAAGAGGGCTTCATATCTTGAGTACCTACAGCGCTTTCCTTCCTGCGCACACCAGAGAGCGGCCGCCAGAGCTGGCAGGAGCCGCCACTTCGCTCCCAGCCCGGCGTGTCACGGCGGCGCAAGTGGAAGCGGGGACCACAACCCCCACATCTGCCCTGCCCTGCCCTGCCCCGCCCCACATCGCCCCCCGCGTATCCCGAGGCCGGCTCACCTCGCTCGCGCCATCGCGGGGACGGGGCTGCTGTGTACGGCCGCAGACTGCTGTGTCTGCCTTGGCCGCGCCGGTTAAGTCTCCCTCCCGGCCGCGCCCCCAGTTACGTCGGAGAGCGGGGATTTCCGCGCCCGGCTCGCGGCTGCCCCGGCTGCCGGACGTGAGGAGCGGCTGCCCCGCCGGGCTCCAGGCTTCTTCCCCACAGCGCCGTCTCCGCACAGCCCGGCGCATCTGGGCACCGGCCAAAGACTTACGCTGGGCTGTGGGGCGGCAAAGAGACAGCGCGTTTGCCCCAAGGCACAGCCTTTCCTTCCGGGAGCCTGCAGTCTCACACCAGGGCCCCCTGGACAGGGGTGGAGGTGGAGCTGCACCCCCTTTGATCCCTGCTCCTCCCACTCTCTGTATATATACGTGTGCATACACATGCACACATGCGCTGTGTTTACAAAGTCCTTGTGCAACTTCAGACTTTAATAACTTCAGACGTACACACGATAGAAGCCAACTGCAAATGGCGGCTCAAAGCATAACCCATTCAGTTTTAAATACAACACGGTTCATATTTCCAGACTTCAACAGAACTACCATCTTTTGTGATATAGCGCTAAGTCCGATTTTCCACTCGTAGAAAACATTTTCTAGTTGCCGCTAAGTGATTACATGAATTGCACTGCTGACCCTTACCCTATGCATAACTTACACTATGTTAAAAAATTTAAGGGATTATGCTTTCAATCTCCATTTACAGTTTGCTTCTATCGTGTATATATCCAAAGTTATTAAAGTTTAAAGTTGCACAACGACTTTAGAAACACCCTGTATATATAATAAATATATAGTATTCTCTCTAAATATAAAATACACACACACACACATATAAATGCATTCTGATATATATATATATAAACTGTATCTCTCCTCTACCAACCTGTCTTGTGACCACTGTGGTTTACTTAACAGTCCAAAACACATTTACAGTTACACCTTCCTTAGTCCCACCACAAAAAGCACACCATGCACCCACGTTCCCATCACTGTCACTTTTAAACCATAACAATTACACAACGCCAGCTGCCTCTTCTAGTCAGGCAGTGCTGAGGGAGTTGCTTGGCTCTCTGGCTCCTAATCTACCCCATCTCTCCCAAACTCTTCTTTCCACAGCTGTTAACCACTCTCTCCTTTTTCCTGGCCTTTATTGTAAAATCATAGAATCATAGAAAGTTAGTGTTGGAAGGGACCTCAGGAGATCATGTAGTGCAATCCCCTGCTCAAAGCAGGATCAGTCCCAAGTAGATCATCCCAGCCTGGCTTTGTCTAGCTGGGTCTTGATGTTCCAGTCATCAGGCTAGCTCTTCTGTTGGCTGCTCCTGGTCATGAAGCTCCACTTTCACAGATAGTTCTTAACTTATTCTAGTGATGTGATTTTTGTTTCTGTTTATTTTTTGCTTCAATCTTGGCTTCAGAATAACAGGGCTCAGAACACAGTATTATTAACTCCATGCCTTTGCCAATAGATGGCCCAGAGCTAATTACTGAATGGTGACAGGTGGCTGATTTAATTAGGGCAGGTTGTCCCAGGTTTTGACTTGCATACACCCAGTCTCTAGGGCAATCATTTAGATGCAACTTGAATTGCAGTTACTTTAAATAAGCCTTGATTGTGGCAGCAAGGTGTTGTTAATTCAGATGCTTCACAGGTACTTAGGATGGCACCATTAGCTTGGTCACTCCCTGGGTGGAAGGTGGTGTTGCCCAACCCCAACCTGGCTGTGCAGAGGGAAAGGGGTGTGACCCAGCTACAACCCACAGCATGGAGTTTGGTGATTGGGAATTTGGCAGTCGGGAGAGTAGCTGTATTAATCACTACTGCTCCCTGCTGCCAAATTTCCTGATTTATGGGGAGACTTATAGGCCAAATGCCATGGTTTTTTAGACTGCATTCAACTCCCAGGCTAGAGGTTGAGCACTCCAGTCTATAGGGTCCCAGAAGAAAAGATTTTATGGGGAACAGGTGGTGGTGGTGGGAAATTGGTCACATCTAGACTTGCTAGATAAGCTTTTGTCTGACCCAATGATTCTCAACCAAGATGATGTGAGATCCTTTTCAGTGTGCCATGAGTTGTCACACAGTATTTGGTGTGCAAACACCTATGTGATTTGCAAAATAAACCTAGAAATTTCAAAAAGGAGTTCATAGCATTGAACCACAACAGGTCTGTGTGGTTTTTTTTTTCTAATTTCTTTGCAACAGAAGAATTGGTCTTTTACTTTCCTGTAGGAGTGAAAGCTAACAGCTGACCTTTCCTGAGGGGAGTTTTGAATCTAATGAGGTTGAGAGCCACTGATCTAGCCTATTGTCACAAACTTCAAGAACAATCCTCACTTGCAACTACCAGGCACAATGCCTGACACATCAAAGATACCCTTTGGTAATTTTAACCACAGCACCTGTTCATCTAACAAAAATCCCCTTAAAATCACTCTTGGTAATGAATGTTCAAAACAACAACTGACTGTTGGTGCAACAAATCATTTCTGTGGTTAGCAAACTTTTGATTTTTTTCAAAAACATGTTAAAATCCTCCTACATATCAGGGGGCCAGATTGTGCCATTTATGTTTAAGGAGAAAGTCCTCTTGACCTTTCCACTGATGATTGTTGCTTATAAAAATCAGTCTGGATCAATGAATCTTCATCCTGGGGCTCTCAGTTCTTTTTTCTATTTCATACCTAAGCTGAGGTAAGTGCAGACCTTTACAAAGTCCTGCACTTAGGACAGAATAATTCCACAGAAAATGCACCATTACATTTTGAGGGTTGACTGCCTGAGCAGGAGCTCTGCAGAAAAGGACCTGGGGGTTACAGTGGACAAGAAGCAGAACATGAGCCAACAGTGTGCCTCTGTTGCCAAGAAGGCTAACAGCATACTGGGCTGCATTAATAGGAGTGTTACCACCAGATGGAAGGAAATGATTATTCCTCTATTCAGCATTGGTGAGGCCTCATCTGGAATGCTGTGTTCAGCTTTGGGGCCCCCACTATAGAAATGATGTGAACAAATTGGAGAGAATCCAACAGAGGGCAACAAAAGCGGTTAGCGGGTTGGGGGCCATGACTTCTGAGAAGAGGCTGAGGAAGCTAGGCTTATTCAGTCTGGAGAGGAGAAGACTGAGTGGGGGTTTACTAGTAGCCTTCAACTACTTGGGTCTCCAAAGAGGATGGAAGCTGGACTGTTCTCAGTAGTGGTAGATGACATAAAAAAGAGCAATGGTCTCAAATAGCAGAGAGGGAAGTTTAGCTGGATATTAGGAAAACCCTTTTTAACTAAGAGAGTCATTAAGCACTGGACCAGGTTATCCAGAGAGGTTGTGGAATTTCCATCCTTAGAGGCTTGAAGACCCAGGTAGACAGAGCTTTGACTGGGATGACCTAACTGGGGTTGGTCTTGCTTAGAGCAGAGGGCTGGTCTACATGACCTCCTGACATCCCTGGCAACCCTAATGGTCTATGATTATACGTATCCTTTTCTCCATTTCGTACCTAAGTACTTGCGAGGGCAGACCCCAAGTGGTGGCCTCTGGAGGGTTAGCTGTGTCTGTAGTGTTAGATTCTCTTGATTTTGGCTTCCATCTTGCATTAAAAGATGCTTTAGATTATATAAGATGTACCTAGCTCTGAAAACAGATACTGTACCATGCATGTTCCTGGGTTACTAAACTTGTGTAGTATTTGCTTCATGTTAATAAAATAACCTAGTTCAAATCCAGTGAATCCAGCATTCCACTATTTAAAAATCATAAAGAGAGGTTTTGAAAAATTTGCAACAATAATTGCTTCTGTCTTGAGATTTTACATGTCCAATTTTCAGATAGAAGTACTATGCTATAAGTGCACTGTCACATGCTTTCTTATAAAAAGGGTTTTAAATTATATATATATGTGGGCAACCAAGATGATCAGATGTATGGAGTAGCTGCCATTCAGGAGACAGTAAAAAGGCTAGGATTCTTTTGTCTGGAAAGGAGAAAGAAGGTTGTGGGGCAGGGGGGATAGGACAGAAGTCTACAAAATCATGAGAGGTGTGGACAAAGTAAAGTCCCAAGTCCCAGAATACTAGAATATTCACCAATCCCAGAATACTAGAACTAGGAAGCACTCACTGAAATGAGCAGAAGACCGGTATAAAAATAACAAGTAAAAGTACTCTTTTTGTGCAGTTAAGTTGTGCAACTCATTACCATAGGAGTTTGTAGAGAGAATAGCCTGGTTCAAAAAGGGTGTAAATAAGATCATGGATGATAGCTTCATTAACTGTTAAAAAGAATAGTCAGGGATGCATCCTCTGTTATCTCCATACCAGTGATTTTCAATCAGGATGCTGGGGTATCTGGGAGTCCTGCAAGATCCTTTGAAGGTGACACAGGAAGTGTGAGGAGATAAGTGAGGTGTGAGGAGGTGAGCTAATTCAGGCTTTTCCTGCCTGGCTGCTCCCACTCCCCCACTGCCTGACTCCTGCGCAAGGAGGTAAGTACAGTACATTAGTTTTTTAATGGGATTTGGAGGGGTTATGGAGGGCTGCCTTCAATCCATTGAGGGGTGCCTTGTCTAAAAGGTTCAGAAACACTGCTTTAAATCAATGGCGGTGGTTACCAGGGAGATAGTTCACAGGGGATAGATCACGCTCTCTAAAGCAGAGGTCAGCAGCCTCTTCAGGGCATAGGCCGGACCTTGTGACCACCCATGATGGTAGGCCATAAGTATCTGGCCCCTTCCCACTCCCATCCACTACCAGCTAGCACTCACACTTGCTACAGGTACCTGGTCTTTCTGCATAAGAGAGAGCACAGATGCACTGGAGCTGTAAAGTCTATAGTGGAGGGAGCGCTGCAGAGGTGATGGGAGGTACAGGGCAGCTCTGTGCCACTGATTTCCGCCACCTGATTTTCATGGGCTGGATTAGACCTCTTCATGGGCTGGTCCCAGCCTGTGGATTATAGGTTGCTGACCCTGGCTCTAAAGCACTAACTGCTACCACTGTCAGAGATAGGATATTGGGCTAGCTGGACCATTGGTCTGACCCAGTATGGTAGTGCTTATGTGTGCATACTTTTCGTTAATCATAGTGTTTATGGTTTTCTTAAATGGGAGAATTTCTTTTATGACACTGAAATGAGTATCAATACAGTACCTTCCTGTTAACCTTGGGAAGAGACACAGGGTTCAATTCTAATGTCTTCATTTCATGAACATGAGAGAAACAGAATTTTGTAATGCATTCAGTTTTGAAGAGCAAACCTTTTAAAGATATAGGGCCTTTGTACATGTCACAAAATTGGCCTTTGAAGCAGCTTAAATGCCCTTTTGCACTGCTTTAATGGTGTTGCTGTTTGCACGTTTGGCAGCGTATTCTGCTTTAAATGACTTTGTAATGTAGCAAGTTAGAACACCTCTGAGGTGTTTTAGTTTGCTACATAACAAAGTGCAACAGGGCGCTGGAAGCCTACTTGCTCAGGGAAGCTTGGGCTTAGGGGCTTCCAGAACCCTGTGTATCCTCCCCACCACCGGCACACCCAGCTGTCTTCCTGCCATCTTGCCGCTCTGCCCCAGGGGCAAGCCAGCCATTCCTGATTGTGATAGTTACAGATAACCAAATGTTGGAGAGCACGGACATTTAGATGCCAAACTTAAAAAGCAAACATTTGATAGTCATTGCTACTGATCCACAAGCAACTTGATTTCTGACCTTGTATCAGTGCCTCTCTCTCATATGTCCACCAACAATCCCCTGTGCCTGGGCAGCATCCTTGTTTTTGAAATGAACCACAAGGCTTTCACTACCACATGGTAAATAAAGTGCAAACATTTAAAAAAACTCCAGGAAGCTATAAGATTACTAGAGTAATTGCTCACTGTTTGGGCTATAATTGATACTGTAAAAAACAGTGATGTACCATGCTATAAATATATGACCATAGGAGAATAAGGCTGTAGGGGACCTGATGAGGTCATTTAATCCAGTCCCTTGCTCAAGGCAGGAACATTCCTGAGTGAGCCATCCCAGCCAAGTGTCTGTCTAATCTGCTCTTGAACACTTTCAAGGACAGAGATTCCACAATTTCCCTACATAGCTTTTTCCAATGCTTGCCTACCCTCATAGTTAGAAAGTGCTTCCTGATCTCCAATCTCAATTTCCCCTGCTGGAGCTCAAGACCATTGCTCCTAATCTGTTCCCTACTGCCACAGAGAAAAGCCCATCTCCATCCCCTCAGTATTCAGATATTTGAAGCCTGTTATCAAATCCCCCCTTGGTCTTCTTACTTGCACACTGAATGAACATTCCCATCATAATTATGCAAGGGATCTAAATATTATTTCCACTGACAGTTGAGTTGAGAGGAAGAAACATTAAATTTTCTTATTCTACAGGGGTGTATGTTGTAGCTTGTTAGTCTAAGGACATGGGGAAAAAAAATTCCCCCAACTATTTACGTTGGTTTTATAAAAGATTTACCCAAAGATCCTTGCATGCCATTTCCTATTTTTTGCACATATCTTCACGAAACAGCATGAAACTGAATTCTCCTGGCAACTATTCCAGCATAAATCAAAGGGCCTAATTTACATTTCCACAAATATCTATGGATTGGAATACTCACATAATTTGTAACTTTCTGAAGTGTTTTAGATACCATGTCATAACAGAGATATTGAGCAGGAATATAGATAGGGTCAGTGTTAAGGCTCTTTGTAGTTGGACAGTTCCTGACTTGAAGTGTTTGATGCTTAACCTTGAGCTTTTAGATTTATAAATGTTAATTTTTTTCATTTTAAACTTCTAATTTTCTAATAATTTAATTGGCCAGGTCTTACTGTCACAACTGTCCTATTGTGGTGATATACAATGTGCAGGAACAGCTTCTTTCTTGGAGGATGAGATTTCTGGTCAAAATTGGGGAAAAAACAAATCTTGCCCTCTCCAGAATTGGCAATAGCCTGTTGGCTAGAGACATAGGAGTCAAAGACCTTTAAAGGCACTGGTTTGCACCAAGCAAAACATGGACTTGAATCTAGGTTTCCCATAACCCAGATGAATACATTGTCCATTGGCTACTCTCTTTCTCTTTTTTCCTCTTCCCCTCAATTATTCCCTCTCCCCTCACAAAGGTCTGTTGTGCAGTGGAACAGATTAGAACAGTTGATTTTTGGGTTGCAACATGTGTATGGTATTTTCTCTGTTTCTTATTAACTAACTCAAGCTGTAATAATAACTGTAAACAATTTGACTTTATGACCCCTTTCTACTGAAAGGGTACATTACCCAGTGTCTGCTTCGAGACATGCATATATCTCACTGGAGCCTTCATACATCTGTCTACATACACCCATGCAGAACCACAAAAGAAGCAGCAGAGATTGTGAGGGCTCATTGCACCAGATATTGTTAACCCTGCAATGCAGTGTATTTTTATTATGTGGCTATCATTATGCACAAACAGTTCAAAGCTTCTAAAAAAACAAGCGTCTCAAGTTGGGGTTGTATAGTTACTTATAGGCAGAAGAACATGTGATCTGATTTTCAAAAGGTTTGAGCAGCTGCTACTCCCAGAGAAGATAGGACTGCTTCTGGGTAATGACTATTTTACTGTCAGGTCATTTGTCTAATTGCATTAGGAGCTTAGCTTTAGGCATATATTTAAAAAAGCTCATGGCCACCTTATTTTATGTTTAAATAAGTCCAAATTAATGGTACTAAAAGCTAAGATTTTCTTCTGGTCATTGGTTAGGAGTGGGATAAATTAAATCATCCTATGTTTAGTGTCAAAACCAATTTTAGCAATGCAGTACTTCAAAACAGTTTTCCACTGTTGTTTCTTAGGTAATTGTCCCATGCTATGGGAAAAGAATAATAATTTCTAGTGAAATTGCATGCAAAACTGTAGCTGTTTCCTCTAGGTCATTTTTTAAAATGTCATAATATTAGGTTAGACAAGATAAGTAAATGCAGATCTTGAGATACAGGCAGGAGCGGGGGAGGGTGAGGGGCCAGGGGGTGTGGGGAATAGGTGGTTATTGATGTATCAACATTTAATAAATATGTTAAAATGAATTGGAATGTGACCATAAGAAGCAAAGATAGCAGGATATCATTTATCAGAAACTGTGTTGGTCAATATCTTGGGCTTGTCATGTCCTAGTAGAGTTGGAAATGCATGTTTGCTAAGCCGTACTGGTTCCTTGATGCTAAGATCTCTTTTGCAATTATCACAATTAACAGCTGGTAGCAATATGAGGGGAACAAGGAGAATGCTAGGTCTCTCTAGTGACCATCAAATAGCAGAGACCCAGAATTCACCATATCATTTGACCTGCAGGTATATCCTCAACTGGGGAAACTGTGGCAAAAACTAAGCCAGTATTGTTTTTACTGTCAGATTTTTGGCATATCTATGTCATATGCTGGAAGGGTAAAGTTCAGTGCAATATCCAAAAGACTAAGGACTGTTACTTCATTACCACATCTGAAATTCTCTACTAACCCGATACAAAAGAACCTTCTGTAAAGAAAATTGGATTTATGGGATACCTGTCTTGCATAAAATGACCAGACTGGCTTTGTGCATTGCAGAGCAAACATGAAACATGCCCCTGTGATTACATCTATTGCAATAGAACCATGGCTACCTAATTGAAACTGAATCTTAATGTCCTCATTTATTTCTGTATTGGATACCTAGCTATGTGAAGATGTGGTTTTGCAGCTGCCATTGGCTATTCCTTTAAATGACATATACATGTGGGCAACCATGATGATCAGTGGTTTTTAGGACACCATAAACCAGGTTCAAGAAATCTTTCCCTAGGGATTTGATGGGCTCATAGCACAGCCAGTGAATGGATTTCACTTGTCATCTTGCTTTCAACAAACTACTGGACCAAGTCCAGGCTCTGGCCAGCACAAGTGTAAGCACTAACCACACTATCATGAAAGCAGACTTGATTTTGGGCAGATTGTAATTTTTAATAGCTCATAGATTCATAGCGGTAGATGTAGTTCTGGGACTGCCGTAGTTGGGAAGCACCCACCCCAGAACAGTCTAATTTTCTTGTCACATCAACTCCCCTGGTGTTTGTGGGAGCTCATATTTCCTGCTTCTCCATGCAATATAAACTAAGATTGTTGGTCTGTAAATGGCTGTTCTCATGTGAAATGATTCAGTGCAGACAGGCCAACATGAAACTAGTGTCCCTTCCTAGTTTCTTGAGACTCCCCTTTAGAATCCTGTTCCGACTCACTGTTCGAGCTGGCCTTTTTCACAGTTTCCATTCAGATATTTCTTAATAAGTCATAAGGTATGACGTGTTAGTAAACAGGTTCTTTGCAAATTATTGTTCTTTTCTTAATGTGTGTAACACAGTTGATATATGATGGCAAGGAACTGAAGTCAAAGATGTAGCAAGCTCATTTAGTGCCCAGACTGGGGAGGAAGAGGGTGGCTGACCACTGTAGATCACTGCTGACCACAGTAGTGAGGGTTGTTGGGGTAGTGAGTGGAAGGGAAGTTTTTCCTGCTTGGGCTCTCTACACACTGAAGGCATCTGCTGCTGCTGTTCTTGCTATAGCAAAATTAGCGTGGGTGGCAGCAGCTCCATGGCACTGACTGTCTGGAAACTGCCTCTTGTGCTCTGTTCACTCTCCCCTACCTTCCCAGTTCTGGTCCCCACACCTCAGAAAGGATATGGGAGAACTGGAGAATGTACAGAAATGGGAAACATGGATGATTACTGATATGGAGAGGCTTCCATATGAGAAGACACTAAAAATGCTAGACCTATTCAGTTTAGAAAGGAGATGCTTGAGGGTGGACATGATAAGGATTTACCAAATACTGAAAGGCAAAGAGAAATAAATAGCAATTTATTAATTACTCTCTTACACAATATAAGAACTAGACATCACAAAGTGAAGCTAGTGGGTAGTAAGTTTAAAACTAACAAAAGGAAGTGTTGTTTCACACAGCTTGTAATTCAAGTGTGGAACTTATTGCCCCCAGATGTTGTGGCAGCTGACCACTTAGTCAGATTCAAAAAGGGATTGGACAAGTGCTTGGAGAAAAGGAGCATTAATAGCTATTGAGCATGGGAGTTAGGGGGACAGCCTCTGGATCAGAATTTTCTAGATCTTAAATGCTGGAGGCTGCAATTGAGAGAGGAACAGTGGGGAAAAAAACCCTGGTCAGACCCTGTGCGCTCTCCCTTTCAGCATCCACCCTCTGTCATTGTGTGGCACAGGATACTGGGCAAAATGAACCTACGATCTCACCCAGGAAATGGCAGTTCTTATGTTCTTATTCATATGTGTTGCAATGAAGCAGAGTAAAGTAACTGGTGCACAGTCTCTTTAAGAGAGACAAAGGAAGTGCTTTGAAGTTCCTGCTCTCTGGTTACTACAGCAAAAGCTCTGTTATCTAGCACCCATGAGGAATGGGGGGTGCCGGATAACCAAATATTCTGGTTACTCTCCTGCTGCATCTGGTGCATCAGTGTGCTGGGAGATAGGCACTGTGCCGCCCCTCCCCTGGCATCAGTGTTCCGGGGGACCGGGTGGAGGGTCCCGCGCAGGCTGCTTTGCTTCGGGCCGTGGCCTGAAGTGAGACTTGGTGAAAATGGAAGTCCCACTTTTGCCATGTTGACGGGTGTTGACCGGTGTTGACTGGCATGCCGGTTAATAGAGCATGCCAAGTGGGCTTGAAATGCCTGATTAGTTTACCTATTCTTCATAAATCTTCAATGCTATGAGTGCTATAAATCAAGCCCATACATAGTGTCAAAAGAAAATAAACAAATCATGGCTTCATGCAAAATAATCCAAACAATGTAATGCCTATATGCTTTGAAACTGAAAGCATTGAAGAGAACTGGACATGTTAGGGTAGCTTGTCATACTTTATGCTTTAAAGTTCACCTTTTTATAGAGTGGTGAATTATAGTATTATGTTATGTTTTTTTTTATATTCAGCCTAAAGTTCTGTATAGCCTTATTCTTATCTGAACTTTTAATTTTTTCTGGTGTTTGGAATACCAGCTGGCCTTGTTTTCTGCAAGCAGCTTATGGCCTTGAGTTTGCTTGCATGAAGTTTATTTCCTTTTTCTGTTATTGTGAAAAGTTTTTATAACACTACATAGTAATGATTTTGTTACTGGCTCAGATGAACTGAACTTGGCACTAATCAGCTGAATCAGAGGGATGAAATGATTGGATATGTTAATGAAAGTTGATAAAGGAGATCAATGGACAATGCTTAAAGGAAGACACTGGAAAAAGGCCAAATTAAGAGATGTGCTCATAATGGGGCTGTTGAACAAAGGAATATGCTGACAGGATAAAATATGGACAATATGCTGACTGAAGAGAGACCAATCCAAAAGCAAGACGTCATCAAAGGAGTTAAGTTAAAGAAAAGTTTAAAAGGAGGAAGCAAGAAAATTAAGTGGGTCACTGTTGTCATCATTTTCATCATGAATCCAGCTTTCAACATTTGTCTGGATCATCCCAGCCAACAACGCACCCTTTGCGTCAGGAACTGAGTTGCCATCTGTTTTGTGAAGCAAAGGATCTGGGATTGGGTGAGATCGTTGTACTAAGTGTTTTTCTCTCTCTGAATATAGAAACTGCCAAGATAATATGTGTTGTACTAATAAAGTTAAACTTTGATTTTAGGACACTTGAGTTGTTTGTGTTCATATTTCATGTTCCATTTAAGGGTTAACTGTGCTTTAACAATCCATAATCACTATCTGCTGGTCAGTCTGTGTGGAACAGACAAGGTGGAAGGATTTAATGGAACTCATCTTCAAAGGACTTGAGGCATGTAAGTAGTCTCCCACTCAGAAAGGTTCTCATTTTCTAATGTATATCAGGTGAGAGGAGGGCATATCTGCAGAACATGGGTTTCTAGTGGCAATCTCCCTGAAGCAAAAGAAGAAAAATCCAGGGGCTGAGCTACCTGAAGCCCATTCTTTTTCAAAGGATAATATCTCCTTGAAAAGAAAAAAAAACTGGTGAGAGAGTAATCAGAGGGCTTTTAAGACAACTATAAATGGATTACCCAATTGCAATTCATTTTGAATGTTGTACATTCACAGAAGAGGGTGGGATGTTAAAGGAGAGAATCTTAAAGGATCAAGCTCAGAAGAAATATAAGATAAAATTACAAATGGCCAGTAGAGCAAAGCCATTAGAGTAGCCAGGAGACATCTAAAGAGCAGGCAAATGTTCTCACTAGTCTCACTCATGATATGCATGTAATCAAGCAGAGGCATGACTTACCATAAGAAATACACACACCAAACAAACCTGGTTGCAAGGATGCCAGCCACAAGCAACAGTAAAAGGAAAGCATGTAGTAAAAGCCAAGATACAGAAGGTTTATAATACACATGGCCTGCAAAAAGAATGCCCTGCACTAGGGAAGATATGTATAAAACTCCATGAAGCAAACCATTTTCCGTCAGCATGGCACACAACCAAACAGAAAAATACAGAACATAATGCTTACAATTGGAGAACACTTCCAGGGGTTGGAGCTAGAAAAATGATGCATTACTTTTTTGGATATAGTTCAGAATAAGGAGGAGGAGGCATATGTAACCAGCTTAATAAGTCCAGAAGAAATAACTATAACATTCAAAACTGACACTGGGGCACAGGTGTGTTTTATCATGGAGACAGACTATAGGAAAAGTTCAGTACACATAACAGCACTGACATTGACGGCATTAGTCACATCAGAGATTGTGAGCAGGATTGGATAGCAATGTTAAATACCAATATAAGCAAAAATATTAAAATCTAGATTTCTTTGCAATAAAATGCCAGTAAAACCAGTAGTCGATCTGAAAGTCTTAAAAATCATTACAAAAATCCGCATAGTGGAGGAATTCATAAAAAGACATGAGGATTTTTTTTCCTCACAACAGAATAAATTAGAATTTCTTGTTGTGGTAGATGGCATGGGATATCTATTGGGAGACTGCAAAATTAATCTTCAAATTTGGTGTTAGTTGTGCATTCACCCTGATAGCTTTAATTTTAAAGTCCAAAGTAGAGAAGGACCCCTAGCAAATATAATTGATGTAGATAGAACTGAAAAATAGAGGAGTGATTGAAATAAATTAGCTTGGTGCATCAGAAAAGAACTTGCTGGTCTGATCCACATAGGCATAAGCCCTCTAGACTAAACTTAACAAAAAACCTGAAACATCAAGCAAGGCCTGTCAGGCTATCACTCTATGTGACATCACTTCTCTGCAGTTAATGTATTTAGTACATAAAAGGTTTAGAATTGATACTGAAAGGTTAGATGGGACAAAGAGACCAGCAAATTAAGACTTCATGGCTACCTATACACATGCTCATTCACATTCCAATTAAAATGCTCCAGCATCACCTCATTGTCACGTGTATTAAGCCCTCACACATTTTAAAATGGCTGTGGGAGTGCTTTATCTAAACCTCATCAAATAAGCTTAAGATAAAGCATCCTGCAGCCATTTAAAAATGCATAGAGGTTTAATATATGGCTGTCTTGGAACTGCTCTAATTAACCCTTCCTCCACCCCTGCCTCTCTTTCTGAGCACATGTATAGGCAGCCCATTTGAAATATGGTGTTTCAAGAGGGTGCCCTTCAGTGTATCATCTTCACAAAAGGTATTTCAGAAGAAAGTATGTAGAAGTACCAGAAGGACTGACAGGAGTCAACATGATCATCAGTAATACTGTTGTACAGGACAGCACCAGCGAGGAGCACAGCAGAAATCAAATAGCACTACTCACAAGGTTCAGAGGGTGCAACTGAAAACTGAATCACAACACAGAGCAGGGGTGCTCAGTCTTTTTGCTTTGTTGGCAGTGCCTGTTCTATCTGCAGGCTGAATCTGTCTGGTCGGCCCCATCCAGCGTGTGGGGTGGGCATAGCTGGGCCTGATTCAGCTGTGGGGGCTGGAGAGTGTGGCCTAGCACCAGTCCAACTGCTTGGAAAGCAGGGGTGTGGCTAGTCCCAACCCAGCCACGTAGGGAAGGGGACATGGGCTGGCTCCCATCTGGCCATGTCCTGGCCTCAACCCCACCATGCAGAGGGAAGGGGGTGTTGTCTGGCCCAGATCTGCCTGTGTCGGGCTTGGGAATTTGGCAATGGGATGGTATTCATTGCCACTCTTCCACTACTGCCAAATTTTCTGACCTGTGGTGAGCTGAATTTTCTGACCTCCATGGACTGAATTTGGCCTGTGAGCCAAGAGCTGAACACCTCTGGCACAGAGCAAGAGAATTACGTTGGGCACTTCTTGAAAAAGAGAAGCACTAGACCTGATCTTAATAAAGTTGTGATGCTCTACAGACTTGAGAACTTGACAAGATGGGACTTGCAATCTGAGATTGATGAGCTGCCCCAGAGCACCTCCCTCACATTTGTAAGATAG
>JAGPOW010003316.1:44449353-44495792 GCA_030014935.1 Caiman crocodilus
CAAAACAACCTTCCAGTCTCGCCGTGTATTCTGTCTCGGGAGGATGGCTTGAGGCCATTTATTAGGTCTTTAGAAAAAATGGCTCAGTTATTCACAACAAGAGGAGGGCCCCCACTTGACTGGAGGGCAACAGGGCAGGCCCTATGAGGAGAGACTGAGGGACCTGAACCTGTTCAGCCTCAGCAAGCGGAGACTGAACGGGGACTTGGTGGCTGCCTACAAACTCATTAGGGGAGATCAGCGGCAAATAGGAAGGGCCCTATCCCCCCCAGCAGCACCTGAGGTGATGAGAAACAATGGCCAGAAGCTGCTGGAGAATAGGATCAGGTTAGAGATTGGGAGGCACTATTTCACTGTTAGGGTGGCTAGGATCTGGAACCAACTTCCTAGGGAAGTGGTCCTCGCTCCTACCTTGGGTAAATTCAAAAAAAGGTTGGATGAACACCTGTCTGGGGTTGTGTGATCCCAGCGTGTGCTCCGGCCAGTGGCAGGGGGTTAGACTAAATGAACTATTTAGGTCCCTCCTGATCCCAAACAGCTATGAAAGTTATAGGCAGGGACCCTGGTTTTCTCTGATAAAAAAATCTCCAGTTTTTGGATTTAAAAAAGTAACCCAAAATTGCTCTTCAGTTTATCCATGGAGAGCTTGTAGCCACATGTCCTCACCCACTTGAGTCTGGTGACAGGATCCAGAGCCACAAGTTTGTAAAGAAGGCCACTGACAGACATTCATTTGTCTGGGATCAGATCTGTGATCCAAAAGTTGTGCTCCTTGCCATGCCACAGAGGCTGGTTGTCACAGTTCCCGGAGCCAGTCCACGATCAGCTGATTGTCAGCAGATCAGGACTGCCTCAGGGCTTCAGCCCCACAGCAGTCTCAATCAGCTGATCTGCCAGCAGTATCTGATTGAGACTGCCCTGGCGCAGTGCTAATCTGCTGACAATCAGCTGATTCGAATTTCCCTGAGTATTAAGCCCTAGTGTGGTCCTGATCCTTTTTGTCATCAGTGGGATTGGGACTGCTTTGGAGTTGCAGCCCTGGTATGGTTTTACAGCTGTCATAATCCACACCAAGATTCAGGCCCTGGTGTGGTTTCTGTCATCTGACCATCAGCTGATCATTAGTGAGACTGGAACTGCACGAATTACTTGCTGCAGTCCTGCTTGAACCAACAATCAGCTCAGTGTCAGCAGCTGGAACAGTGTCAGGGCCAGTTGGAAACCCTGGTGTTGTCCACCTTGCCACATGTTCAATTTAAGGTGAGATGGGAATCAGCCACAAAATCATTACACATTTTGCGTAATAACTTTGTGGCCAGTTTCCTGTTTGATAATGTCATTAATCCCCTGAACGTGTGGCTCATTTACACTTTAAGACACAATTAACTGGTTAACTGCCTCTTGAGTGTAACTTGCTTGTGACCTAAAGCTACACTGGGATTGTTCTTAATGCTTGTTCTCAGTCTTTTGATCTTCTGCAGTACAGAAAGCAGCCACTGGGGTTGAGTCCCTAGTTGCCTCACTGATAAATTTTTGACTCTGTAGTGCATCAATGGACTCATATAGTCAAGGTGTGCTCAGCTGTGTGCTCCCTAAGCCCTGCTGCTGCTGAGGTATAGATAAGCCCTAGCAAGGCTTGCTGTGCCCAGAATATCATTCTCAACAACAATATGTAATAGGGCAAGTGATCTGTTCCTTACACTTTCCTTTCCTTGTTTTGGAAAAACAAGGGGTCAGATTTTTTTTAGACATTCTGAGCTGCAGTAGAGTCTGTTGATACCAGATAGGCTTCATAAGCCATCTTTGGACAAGAAGATAAGACAATCATTAAGATAGTCATTTTTGACTACAAGGGATTGCTGAAAAGTGTTAATATGCCAGGCCCTGCTGCCCTGCCCGTATTTCCTTGAAACATACCTCTTTCCTTTGAGTAATTGAGGTGTGCCCATGAACAATTAGCTGATGGATGAGATACCTGGTGTTCCTTCCATAGGGTGTAGGCAGATTTGTTGTTTTTCCCTTTGTTCTAAAGAGGGTTAACCCTTTATTTATCAGCTGCTGCTTCAGGTATGTAGGACCTATCAAATCTGAATTTCCCAGAGCTCAATTTCTTTTGGATTTGGTGTTGCAATTAAAGAGAACCTCTGATTTTAACAGTTGTGGTGTGTTAGAGATGCTCAGTGAAATGCCTGGCACAGAAACCTTGAAAACCACCTTGGCAGTCAGTGATAGGACAAGATATGTCCAAACACAAATGTGGTGACCCTGTGGAGCTGAGCTGGGTCCTGCTGGCTCTGGGGCTGCTTGTGCCGCCCAGCTGCCAGGCAGCATGAGCAGCCCCGTGGCCAGCAGGATCCAGCTTGGCTTCATGTGGTCGTTGTGCACCAGTCCAGGTCCTGCAGCTATAGGAAGGGCTCAGCTGTGGCAGGACCCAGAACAGCATGCAGGAACCTCATGCTGCTCTGGTTCCTGTCAGCATGGACTGGGTCCCAGGGCCAACAGCTGCCTCTGCCCCTGTGGGGGGATGAGAACCTGACCTAGCCCCATGTGCCTCGCTAGTCAGAGCAGGTCACAGGGCTCCGGGAGGCGCGGCTCCTGTGTGCGGCTCCTGGAGCCGTACAACCTGCTCCAGTGCAAAGCCAGACTAGCGAGCCTCAGAGATCTGGGCCAAGTCTTCACCTCCCCCGCCTCCCCGCCCCAGTCCCAGGGACATTCCCCCCACTGCCACTCTCCAAACCCCACCCCACATACCCCTGCCACCCCTCACTCCCCTGACATCCATGAAACCCCCACAACTTACAATTGGAAACCACTGGGGGCAGCAGGAACACAAGAGACACTCTGGCTAAAACCAGAGCATCTCTTTTGGAGGACTGACTCTGGGCATGGTCTTGAACCGTGCGTTGCTTCGCTCTATTGTGGAGCAGTTTTTTAGACCCCTGGATATCCAGGGGTCTAATTTTCTCTCCGCACTGCAAACTTGCAGCATGCGGAACATTTTTTCATTCCCACATGTGCCTGTTGGCCTGTCTTAAAGGGGTTTGAGGCGGGGCAACAGGCACGTGCTCACTTGTCTGGATGTGCCCACTGAGACCTAAGTAGCAACAAGTGGCATAGTATTATCACCTTCCATATCTTGCTTTTAATACTTGTTTTCATGCACATAGTATTGTATTCATTAAATTTTTTGCATTGCTGATTGATGTTGAGTTTGTGATTTGCCATAACCTCAAGATGCTTCTTGACAGTTGTCCATTCTGTATTGGTGCATTCAGTTTTTCTTGCCTATGTGTAGCACTTGACATTTGTTTTTTGTTGAATGTCATTGCTGTTGTTTAGGGCCCAGTCCTCTAGTTTATCAAAATTCCTTTGAATTTTAATCTTACCGTCAAGTCTGAAACCCCTACTAGGACATAATATCATTGCTTAGAGTATCATAGAATCATAGAAGTAGGGTTGGAAGGGACCTTGTAGATCTTAAAGTCCGACCCCCTGCCTGGGCAGGAGGAAAACTGGACTCAAATGACCCCAGCCAGGTAGGCATCGAGCCGCTTCTTAAAGACCCCCAGGGTAGGAGCCAGCACTACTTCCCTTGGAAGTTGGTTCCAGATCCTAGCTGCCCTGACTGTGAAGTAGTGCTTACGGATGTCTAATCTGAACCTACTCTCCAACAACTTGTGGCCGTTATTCCTTGTTAACCCCGGGGGGCGCTAGGGGAAACAAGGTCTCCCCCAAACCCTTCTGGTCCCCTCTAGTGAGTTTATAGATGGCCACAAGGTACCCCTTCAACCTTCTCTTGTGTAGACTGATGTCCCAGGGGAGCTGGGACACCAAAGGAACCCTGGGGTGGCAAGGGATCCTACTCACCTCCTGCAGGTCTAGAAGAGCCGGGGGAGGCATGCACACCAAAGACACTGGCGCGGGTAGTCAGCTGGGCATTTATCCAGCTGCAGCAGAGCAGCGGGGGCGGAGGACACCTCCTGGAAGGAACAAAAAGCAGCCCTGCCACGGCAGTGGTGCAGCTGAGGAGGAGAGGCCATGGGAGGGAACTCCAGCATGGAGGAGATCAGCTGCTGCTCTTGGCCACAGTGAGAGCAAGAGCCGGAGCCAGAGCAGGCTCCGAAAGAGCCAGCAGCACAGCTGACAGTGGTGCCGATGGCAAGACTGACTTCAATGCTGTCTGTAGAGCCGGAGGTGAAATTGACTATAGCCCAGGCAGTAGAGCCACCGGGGGGACCGGCAGCATTTGGGGCAGCAAAGCCCTGGAGGAAATTAATGACGGTGTGAGCAGCAGAGCTGGTGAAGGAACTGGCGGCATCCTGAGCAGCAGAGTCAGTGAGGGAACTAACTGGCTGCACCATAAGCAGCGGAGCCGGTAAAGGAACTGGCAGTGTCCGGAGCAGCAGAGCTGGTGGAGGAACCAGCTGCGCTGCAGGCAAAAGGGCTGGTGAAGGAACCGGGTGCTTCAGAAGCAGCCAAGCCTGGGCTGGGACAAGTGGCCAGATTAAGGAAGGAGCTGAGGTGGAAGGTCTGGGCTGGCTGCCCCGGCAGACGCCATATTGAGCCGGAGGCCGGAGCAGACAGCTGGCAGGTTAGGAGGGAGACAGCGGTGGGCCTAGGACATTGGAGAAGCCCAAAGAAGGTAGAACCACAGGTGGCAAGTGGCTGGGGTGTAGGGGAGGATGGAGCCCCAAGACCGCCTGCTGGGGACCATGCCAACTCTGGTGGCTACCCCAAGGAAGGACCCCCCACTGGGATTACATTCAAAGTCATGGCAGGTGAGTTCAGGGGTCCTCCTGACTTCAGCAGAGGTAGATACTGGGTCCCACCTGTAAGCCCGGGGCCCACAAGATCTAGGGCCTGGGTGAAGGCGGCACGGGAACACCTACTAGAGCGGAAGCGGGTACAGCTAAACAGGTTCAGGTCCCATAGGCTCTCATTGTAAGGTCTGCCCTGCTGTCCCCGGATCATGGGGGTGGTCCTCCTCTGGACCCTTAGTAGGCAGAAGCTTATTTTTTATTTTTAGTGGACATTAGCAAGAATTTTAAAAGGAAGACTAAAAGAGAAAATCATTGCTGGTAATGTTAAGCACTTAATTGTAACTTAATTTACCCCAGGATGAATTAGTTCTGAGATGAGGTAATATAATATGTTAAATATCTATTTGAAAATTGACATCTTAACAGTTATCCCAAATTTCAGATACATGGGAAGATTTAGAGGACTACATGCAGAATTGTTTTAAGAGCAATGGATGTAGCAAAGAGCACGATACTATAATAATAATAGAAAATAACACGCATCTGGGATGGAAAAATTACCTTTGGTATGAACCCAATCATCCCTAAAGAATACCTGAGAATTCATGATTATAGGAAGTTTCCAGTTAACATAAATGATATATTTCATACATTTAAAAGTCCAACAATAGGTTGATATTTTAATATAATCTGCAGCATTAAAAGAAAAAATTATTGCTCCAAAAAGCACACAAAATAGGAGACCATGTAACGCAACAGGATGTGATAAGAGTGCCAAGCACTTGGGAACAAGAACTAAAATCTGTTTTGTGTTCAGTGAAATTACTTTACTTTTTCATAGTTAAGTCATTCACACAAGTTTCTTAGGATATCAATGATACTGCAGTGTGTAGATCAAGTCAGTGATGTGGCCTGTAATCTTTAAACAGGGTAGCACATGATTGATTGATTAATCATTAATGTCACAAACAATGATATAGGAAACCAATTATATGCTAACACTTACTTGACTGGGCAGCTCTGCTTTCATAATTATGCTACACTAAGAGTCTCTTTGCTGCAAAAATAGAAAATAACAATGAGCTTTTTAAATAGATCATATGTCTTACTTATATAGATTAGTTGGGACAAAAAGAATGATTAGACCTTCTAGTTTGACCTACAATGTGTCACAAACTGTTCATTTTCACCCAGTTTCCTCTGTGCTGATCTCAGTAACTTAAGGTTGGACAAAGCATGACTTCCAGAAAGGCCTCCAGTCAAAATACAGATGCATTTAACAGAGAGAGAATCTATCACTTCCCTTGGTATTTTGTTTGAATGCTTCATGACCCTCACTGTTAGAAATGTGCAACTTATTTCTAATTTGCCTCACTTCTGCTTCCAGCTGTTCATTCTTATTGTGCATTTATCTACTAAACCAGACAATTGAGCATCAAGAATGAAGGGGTGGGCGGTGCAGGCAGGGTCTGAGTGCTGCCACCCACCACCCTGTGTAGCCGCTGCCTCCCAGGAGCATGAGGTGCGGAGTGGAAGCTTGCCCCACTGTCCCCTCTATTGCCTTCCACCAGCACCTTGCACCACCGCCACCTCCAGCACCACTGGCCTTTCCCCTGCCCCCCTCCTAACCCTGGCCCTGCTCCTCGGAGTCATGGAGCATCACCATGATGGCGGGGACAAAGTGGGGCCTTGCCCTCCCGCTCCATCCCCTCCATCCCCGCCATTGTGGCAGCATTCTGCACTGATTGGTTGTTTCACTAACCAATCAGAGTGTTCTAAGAGCATTATGGACAGACAGACAGATGGACTAAGCCCTTTATTATATAAGAATAAAAAAGCCCTTTAACAATAGTAACTTTATGCTGTTATCAAGTCATTGCTCAGTCTTTTTGGTAAATTAAACAGATTGAGCTCTTTCAGTCTCACTAGAAGGCAATGTCTCAAGCCTTTGAAACATTCTATAGTTCTTTCCAGTACTCTCTCCTATTATTATTGCAATTTTTAACTGTGGTCACCAGTACTTCAACACACTATTCCAGTATTGATGTCACCAATGCCGTATAGAGAAGTAAAATCACCTCCCTCCTTAGTACTCTATTATATTTATATAGCCAAGGATCTCTTTACTTCTTTTAGTTACAACATACCACTGGAAATTCATGTTGCTTCAATTGCTTCTTCACTGTGACCCCTCATTTTTTTCTTATCATTCCATCTTTTGAAGAACTAATCGTATGATGGTCTGCTTCATTTTAGGCATGCAGTATTATTTCCAGAATATTATTTTGTGTGTAAGCTTGAGTGAAAGCAAAGACAATGCATAGAATGATTCCAGCCCTGATTTCTCATATCACATGTCTAATTATAAGTATGTGACCCATTGCTGTCTGGGAAAGTACTTACACATGTGTTTAAATCCTCTTAAGGTAACTGGGTGATTCATACCCTTAAGGCCTAGGTTCTCTAAGGGATTTAGATGCTGAAGTCACACAAAACATCCCCATAAGTGTCAAAGTTCATAATTTATATCCTCTAATTACAGAATAATAGGCTTGGGAGGGATTTTGAGGATCATCTGGCCTAAAGAGATCCAAAGTAAAGAGTAAAGTAAAGAGATCCAAGGCCCTATAACCTCCACATGAATGAATGTCACTCCTAACCTATAGGTGATATAGCAGTAAGGAAGTTTTCCCTGAGATCTATTCTAAATCTACTTTGCTGCTATTCAAAGCCATTGATCTATATCCTGCCCTCTGCAGTAAGGGAGATCAGTTGTTTTCCTTTTTCTCTATGGCAGCCTTTCAAATACTGTATCTGGAAACTTCTAGCATGCCTCTTTTAATGTCCTTTTCCCCATACTAAACATACCTAGTTCTCTCAACTTCTCCTGTCAGTGTGGCTCCAGGTGAACCTTTTAGTATTGGCTCCCCTTCAACAGAGATAATTATTTTTTTTGTTGCAAACGTCTATATTACATCTGTGGTATCAATTTCTTTAAATAGTTTGTTCTCAAATAATAACATTGCCAGTCCCATATATGCACAACATTAAATCTTTTTTTGCAATTGTAATTTAATTTTAATTTTTGGGCCATCTGTCTGACCAGGCCCTGGGCAGCCACCTGGTTTGCCCATGCCTGTGTCTGGGTCCTATGGCTTGCCCTTCAACCTTTTATCATTTTTATCGTCTGCTTCTGGACTGTCTCCAGCTTCTACACACCCTTCTTAAAAAGTGAAGCCCAAAACTGCACACAGTATTCTGGAGGAGTCCTAACCAGCATTGCATAGAGTGGAGTTATCACCTCTTGTGTTTTACATCTAATGTTCCTGCTGTTGCAGCTCAAAATTACATTTGCTTTTTCTGTGATTGTGTCACACCCAACTCATGATGAGATTGTGATCCACGGAAAGCCCCAGATCCTGCTACTTGATGAGCTATCTCCCATTCTGTACTGCTGCAACTCCCTCATTCAGCTGCCACCTTATCTTAGAGACTCTTAAAGTCCATAAGCACTTAAAAGTCTGTTTTGAGTCATCCCCAGCACTACCTCTGACATTAACTAGACTAGGGATGCTCAACCCCCAGCCTGTGGGCCAGATTCAGCCTGCAGAACCATGCTATCCACCAGGAGCGGTGGGGAGCAGTGTGGGCCAGACAGCACACTGAATCAGAGTGTGAAGGTGACTGAGGGCCCGATCTGGGCCCACAGGAGCTAGCTGGAGCATGGGTTCAAGCAGAGGCAACACAGGGCCTTGATCTGATGGCACAGATCCTAAGAAAGTGGCATGGAGCTCTGACCCTGTGTTGTGGGGCCAAGGGAGGTGGCAGTGGGCCAATCTGGCAGTATAGCTCCTGATCCTGTGGCATGGGGCTGATAGAGGGGATTACATATTCATAGAATGAGTGGAGAAGAGAGAGAGAGACAATGTCCTTATGTGGTGGGAGAAACCTCTCTAAGGTTCGTTGTTTAGCTGTAATTTGATAGATAAACAGCGCAGGTAAAGAAAGACAGCTGTTTATTTGCTCAAGCAAAGACTATAAAGCCAGCAAAAGGCAAAATGGCCCCCCCTAAAGGGTGGGGTCACTTTTAAAAGCTAAAAGTTAAGTAACAGTAATATTATGATATGTTAGCAAAACCTTGTACAGTGGTAGATACTTCTCAAGGACACGATCACTGGCTTAGAACAATGGCTTCTTTGTCTTATCTTGCTTCTTGCTGTAGCCGATTTCCAGCACACAGACACAGATTCACTTGTTGCGTTTTACTCAGAAAATGCTTAATATAGTTAAAATGATTACTTGATACAAGCAAAGTCTCAGCTATTATTCTGCCTTGTGGTCGGCGGCAGCATTGCTAGGCCACAGGTCATGCCTTGTATTCAGCTGCAAAGCTAATATTTCTTAATAATCTAAATTACTGTTAACTTAACAGTATGCTATCAGAAAACTATTTTATTTTAGGGTAATAACAAACACGCTCACCACACTTGGTGGTTAGGGTCACCTTTTTGTTTCTATGCAGATTTGCAACCTGACCATAGCTCGACAAGTGCTCTATATGCTCACCTGTATATAGCCCCTTGTTCCGCAAGGTTTAAGTATGTGATGTTCAGCTTTCACTGGTGCAGTGACTGACTCGGGCATTCCCTATTTCCAGTGAGGCTAGGGAGTCATGCTCACTTTCTCTCCCCGTCTCTGGCCCTATGTGTATTTAGTTATTCCTTGCTTCAGTGGGAAGGATTGAGATCACTTCACCAAGAACACCTCATGCCCTGGCAGTTAGAGCACTCACTCAGGAAAGCATGAGGTTCTCTTAGACAGCTTGGGTATCCTACATCCCAGGTGAGTGCTCTAATTAATGAAGCTCTGGGTAAAATGGCATTGCTACCACTATTCTCTTCTCTTCTGGCCCTAGCTTGTGACTAAAGGATGGGTTAGGTGCCTAAATTCAGGGAAGGGCTCTGTATCTTGGAGGGGGGCATGGTTTAAGATATAGACCTTTTGGTTGCTACAGAAGTTAAAAAAGAAAATAAAACTGCACTTTACTGGAAGAAGCAGCACAGTAGTTTGACCTGGGTCTGCAGCATCTGTATAGGTTGGGCACTTCAGTGGGACTTTTTGGTGCTTTTAGCTAAAGCTAATTCAATCAGCTATTAGATAAAAGCCCCACTACAGCACCTGCTCTATACAGACATTGGGTGAATCCAGCTAATGTGATGCCTCTCCTGCGTATGTGCTGGGCTTGGTGTGGGAGCACACTGTGTTTAAAGTAAAGCACCGTTTTTCCCCCAGACCTCTGCAAACAGCTTTTGTGTCTCTAATTAACTAGCTACTCACTGAGGGACCATCTCCCAACCCCTAACTTCTTCAATCTTCTAAATTAGGGAACATCTCTAAATTATAGCAGTGCAGATACCACTGCAGATACCTTAGGCTGCTCTCTGCTCGGTGCATTGATTCTTATGGATCCTGTATAATGTGCCCTGTTTTGCCATGTATTGTGTAAAGCATCTAGGTGCTTAACTCCAAGTTGCAGGCTTGTTCTAGCCTTTTTGGGTGGTTCTTTTCTTACACTCATCTTCTTCACTTCAAGATTTATATATATATATATAAATTATATTATATATATGTGTGTGTGTATGTGTGTATTCTGTTCAAATATATATATATTTAAACAGAATGAGGCAAATGTGAATATAAGACATAATATACAGTTTATAAGCCCAAAATTCAATAACCTTTTTCCAAAAAGCACAATTATGACTCAAATTTTCTTTTGGCTAATGGGAAAAAGAAAAAGAGGCCTGCAACAATTTCTAAATCTCAGCTTTTAGGCTGGGTGACCATTCCAAAATAAATCCAGACTAAATTCCTTGCTGTTGGTTCAGAAGAACCAATGTACATTACCCTAAAATGTACATTACCCTTGAATCACATTTATGTGTTATACCAACAACAATCCCACTATTCCTTTACACAGAATTGTACAGCGCTTCTTTGTTTTAATATTATAGAACACACACTTCTGTCATCTTGACAGTAATTATGATGCCTTAAATGTGCCTTAAATAAGTAGGTTTAGGTTATTTTGGGACTATATCATCTTTTCGAAGATAGTTCATGAATGTCTAAATAAAAACAAGAAAATGCTTTTTTGAAGTCAAGTGTTTCCTTTCAATACTGAGAGAACAGTGCAGACAAACAAATTGTTTCAGTTCTGTAATTGTAATTTGCACCTAAAACATATAATTTCCCTAGAGAAAATCTGAACTTATTTAATAGAATTCAGTCCTGGTTTTCCACTTCTTTTTCATAAAAGTGATTCTCCATCCTTGCTCTAGATGGAAGGATTATGTCCTCATTTAATAAGTGTGCACAAAAGATGCCTCCTTTTCTATTGCTCCTTAACTGTATTTTGTCAGAGTTTGCTAAAAATGTTTAGTTTATAAAGATTATAATAAATAGTGCCAACAAGATTATTTGATCTCCTCAGATGCCACAGGGAAAGGGAATTTACTCCTCCGGGCAATATAGTAGGGGCCAAGACTGTGGAAGGGAAAGCAAGTGGAATTTACTCTATTGTTCCCCTTTCTATCTCTTTCCCTCCCTTCCCATCCCTGCTCCTTCTGGTTTTTCTTTGAGAAGACAACTTTGAATAAGAATTGAGGTCAGTAGGAGGATGCCTAGGAAATCAGTACATCCCTTTTCTGCATTGGTTACTTCCCCATTCTGGATATTGCTGCAGAGGGAGAAATTACTAGAATTTTATGCTGGTGAGAATCTTGTATGGGCCCTGTGTTTGTGCATCCCAATGCTAAATCTAGCCCTAGGGGTCCATCCACTGGAACAGATGCCCCTGGTTGATCAAGGATGTGTTGGAGAAGGCTGGGTAGGGTTCGTTGCCACTAAGGTGAAGGAAAGGTTGGGGTTGTTTTCCTGATTCTAATGGAATTCATTCTTTCTCTCTCTCTCTCTTCTCTCGATGCCGATAAATCATCCCTGCCAGGAATGAATATTACCCTTAGGGTTCACAAAAATAGTTTGAGAATTGGGTTTGGTTTTTGCCTTTGGAATGTACCAAATTACATGAATTGGAGAATACTGTTAAATACATTTTCCAGGGGAGGAAACCCTGGAACTGGAGATTGTTCTCTGCTAACAGTCGATATATTATAGAGGGTAAGAAGCCACCTAACTATGCCCAGCAGACAAATGGCACATCAGCAAGTTTGCATTTTTGTTAAGTAAATTTATCCATTCATCTTTCCCTTTCCAAGCCTCCTTCAAGCACAGGAGGTTGCAGCACGATTAAGGCAGAGAGGCAAGGAAACCGTGGGAACCTGTTCAGCAATCCACCACCACTGAAGTAGTATCAAAGTCAGGAGGCTGGTTTTTCCCCTTCTACTTTATTCCTGGCATGTCTATGAAGATTTGCAACCTGATTGTAGTTTAGTGGACTGTTAAGTTGGAAAAGGAGATGCAGCCAGATGATCCACTTTCCTCTGAATGTTTATTTCACCAGTTGAATATTTGTTCTGTCATGACTATCCTGTGAAGGATTTTCCTGGAATCACAGTTGGAAGGGTCTCATTGGAGCATGCATGCATACCCACTTCCTCTGCTCATAAGCAGATGCTTACGCTTCCCTTACGCCTACTCATAGGAACCATCCATGCCTGCCCAGCCCACGCACCCACAAAAGCAGAAGTAGCTGTACCACACACCCAGAGGTTAATGTGGTGTAAGAGTTATTTGTATGACACAATGGAAATAATTAGGCAGATTTCATGCCAGCTATCAAGTACTTGCAAATAGTTAAAGATACTAAGTTTACCCTAAGTGAAAATGTCTTGCTAAACTCTTAGTGGTTACATCAGATCAGTTGTAAAAATTATTGACAGTAACTATCCTTCAGTGGAAGTGTATCACATGGGTGCATTTGCTTTTAATTTTAATGCTAATGAAGGTCATTATTTGAACCTTCCTCTGTGGTTTCATAGTCTCCATGAAAATAATATTGTTTGACCAAGATGCTGTGAATATATATGCACATTTAATGTTAATGGGACTACTCAGGGCCATAATGTTAAGCGTGTGTAGCAGGCTTGCCTTTCAGAGCTTGGGTTGAGTCCCAGGCTTGAAATGTTTCTGTTTTCATTGGTGGAGCCCATCCACCAATCAGGAGGCAGCAAGAGGAGTTAAGTCACACCCCTTTCCTGAGGGGAGGGGGAAAGGAGCTTCCCCCCTCTTGGACCTGATTGAAGACTGCAACACTCAGGTCCGGAAGACTTCAGGGGCAGAGCCCTGGAGCATATAAAAGGAGCTGTGCCTCTGGATGAGGGGAGCACATCCAGGAGTGAGAAGAGAGAAGAGTGGGGCTTAGAAGAGCTGAGGAGAGCTGCTCAGCAGGGTGAAGCTGTAGCCCAGAAGTGCCCCTGAAGACTTCCATCTGCGGGGAACAGTGGATGGCTCCAGCAGCTAGGCTCTCGGTGCAGAGCACAGCGTCCAGACCCTGGGAGCTGTGTGAGGTGGCTTGGGTCTGCAACCTCTGGCATGCAGCCAGAGACACGGTGCACAGGCCAGTGCACAGAGCAGGACCTTTGGAGAGCTTGGGCAGCTCAGGTCCTCACCCCTGGAATGAGGCTGGGAGCTCAGTGTAGGAGGCGCTGCACGGAGGGTCTGGGAGCGGACCGAGCCTGGTGCTGCACAGGGCAGCCCAGGCCTCCAACCCATAGCAAAAGGTTGAGTCCAGGGAACCAGATAGTGCTCGGGCTACTAAGCCAGCAGAGAGGGCTGAGCCAGAGGTCAGAAGCCCTACATAGCAGAGCCCTGTTCCAGGAGACAGCAACCCCTCAGCCCCCAAAGCCCACTTCAGGCGAGAGAGCAGTCTGGCGCAGAGGATGAGGGCCACCCTCCAGGCCTAGGAGCCATGAGTTGCAGGGAAAAGAGGACTCCCACAGGGGAGGGGGAGTCCCTCCTGGTTAGTTAAGGGCTTCTGAAAGTGGAGGTCCCACTGGGAGGGCCTCCCCTAAAGTTACCAGCTTTCTTGTAGGGCTTGGGAGAAGCCCAAGGGTATTGGGGTTTCTTCTTGGGATTAAGTTTATCTTTGAGGCTCTTGTGCTGTAAGTGGTGTGATGCTGTGCATTATATTTTATGAACTCTCATGTTTGCAAATTAGTAGATGAGTAGAGTCCTAGGGCTCTGCTGGGACCTGCAGTTGCTATTATTTCACCTGTTGTTTATTTGTATTTATTTGTGGCTTATTTATTGTTTGCTTATACTTATCTATAGTTTATCTGTTGGCTATCTATACTTATTCTGGGGTTTATCTGTTTCAGATCAGATACTTACCTGTATCTGAAGTACTGGTGTAAGGTTTTATAGCATTTACCAAGAGGGTATTGTTTATATTATTTGTTTAGATATCCTATGTGTATATATATATTGTACATATGTGTATACTCATGTTTCTTTTCCTTGTAATAAGTTAATGTAAATAAATGTGTATATAGGTAAGTCCCTCAACTGTCCTGGCCTGGTTCTATAGGGACAGAGGGAAACTGAGCAATTCCCACCCCACAGGACACCTGCCAGCTAACAATCCCCTTCAATTGGAGAAGGGGAGTATATACCCAAGTTACCTGGGCTATCTATATATGTAAGATTGTTCAGGATCATGGGCAACACAGAATATATGGATTCCTTTGTTTCTAAAACTGAAGAAATGCATGGTGAAATGCAACACAGAAATGCAAGGTGCTCCACCTCAGGAGAAAGAGCCCACATCACACTTATAGGTTCAGCAGTGCTACCCTCACTAGCACTATTACTGAAAGAGACTTAGGGATCATGATTGACCACAAGATGAATATGAGCACCAATGCAATGTTGCAGCCAGCAAAGTAAATAAAACTCTGGCTTGCATCTACCAATGCATCTCATGGAAGACCCAAGAAGTCATCTTCCCGCTTTATTCAGGCTTGGGGAGGCCACAGCTGGAGTACTGTATCCAATTCTGGGCTCCACAGTTTAAAAAGGATGTGGAGAAACTTGAGAGAGTCCAGAAGAGAGCTACACACATGATTAGAGGTCAGGAGAGCAGGCTGTATGGGGAGAGGCTGAGAGGCATGGGATTTTTCAGCCTGGAGAAGAGAAGGTTCAGGGGGGACTTAGTGGCAGCTTGTAAGTATCTAAGGGCTGTACATCAGGAACTGGGAGAGCGTATGTTCACCAGGGCACTTCAAGGGAAGACAAGGTCTAATGTTCACAAACTGCTGGAAGGCCGTTTTAGACTGGACATAAGGGAAAACTTCTTTATTATCCAAGTCTCCAGATTTTGGAATAGACTCCCCACAGAAGTGGTGCAAGCACCTACTCTGGATACAGTCAAGAAATGCCTGATGCATTTCCTGGGGTCATCTGACTTCAACTGACTTCCTGCCCTTTGGGCAGGAGGCTGGACCTGACGACCTTGCAAGGTCCCTTCCAGCCCTAACATTGATGAAATCTATGACGCTTCAGAACCACTCTGTCATCTCTACCAGTAGCTCCTTTTCAATCTGCTTATGGACAGTAGTAAATGGGTTGGACTGTATATATCCTCATGCAGAGATTCTTTGGTTTCTAGGTCCATTTTGCTTGTATGTGAAGATTTCTGTTCCCAAGTGGTTGCGTGCTGTGAGTTGTGCCAGATTCCATATTGCTCATTTAGAACCTGACCTTGCAGCGCTGCCAGGGGCTGAGATCCATGAACCTCCGCTGTGGCTAATATGAACTGAGGTCTATTCAGAACTTAACAGTACTGCACAACACACAGTTCACCATTTGCCAAATTTGCTTTATTTTCTCTTTTAAGCTTTGAGCAGATATATGTTTTTTTCTGATTATCATCTGGATCCTATTTTCTAGTAACATTTTAATAAAACAGCTTTACTTTAAAAATACAAGTTTTAAAACAAAATAAAAATATTATAGTATCTTTCCAACATGCTGAATCTTTTTTATTATAATTATAATTATTCAAAATAATGTTTAAAATTTTCACATTAATGAATTTTGCTTCCTTCAGATTCATTATATTGTACAGTCCTTTTTTATCTTAATGACATCAAACTAGTTAGGCCTAGGTCCACAGCAGTTAAGTCACAATTTGTAAATATAAACCCTTCTGATATTTTCTGTTACGTTAGCAGTTAGGCAGGAGATGTGTTTAGAGCTAGTATTAAAGTAAAAGCAATATACATCAGGTGTCTTTAAATAAAATTGTACTGATCTGTCAATCAAGGTGAAACACTAAGGATGTGTAGTTTAATGTGATGCTCATTTGAGAAAAGAATCAGATATGCCTCTGCATGTGAAGAATCATGGCTGCAGTAGGCTTTTAATTATAAAATGTCAAAAAATAGCACAGGTACTCTCATTCAAAAGAACTAAATATCTATAATAGAAACTTCAGCAACCTACCAAATAACAAAGGAAGAGCAAGTACTAGGCCCATGCAAGACAAGAGAGAAAATTATACATCATTAACAAATAAATATAAATGAGCAGTTCTCCAATACAGGCTGGAGCCAAAGCCCATAAAAGCCAGTAAAAAAAAAATCCCATTTACTTCAGTGAACTCTGGATCAGGCCATAAATGATCTTTACATGGCATAGAAACCTTTTCAGTATTATGGGATGATCTGGGTCATTGATATGGCATGGGAAGAACTTCTTATGAAAAACATTTAAAATACTCTTTCAAGGGAAGAAAAAATTTCTTCACTAGAGTGACTGGTTGTTGAGAGAGAATTCTTTTTCGGATGACGTTCTTGGCAAGAAGATGTAAATCCACATTTAAGTCTGAGAGAGAATATTTGCTTTAAAAAAAAAAAGAATTAAAAATCTCAGAAAGTTCCTTTCACAAAATGTTCTCCAAAATATCTCTGGTGCATGGTTTTAACCCTGGAAGATGCAATGCAATTTGGTCCTGGTCCAGCAAATCCTTAATACTTTAAAAAAATGCTTTAAGCTTGTTACCAGTTTTAGTGAGTTTATCACTGTGTTTAATGCTGAAAATATGCATTTGTCTATGCTAGATAAGGGCCAAAGGGTGTAGGGTTTTGAACTGCCCTTCAGTTGATGAAACTTTCCTTTTCTCCAGCCCTCACAGATGCAACCCATTCAGTTAGCGCCATCTATGCAATGAGGTTGCTGAAAACAAGAAACAACTACTCATTAGTGAAAGAGCTGGTGGAACTAGGCTGCAGATTACCAAATGAGTAGTGGATAACTTTATTACATGTAATGACATGAACAATACCCCACTGGTTTGAAACATTTTCAAAGGCTGAAGATTGTTTTTTAGCAGCAACAGCCTCTTCACAGACGCTGTAATAGGTGGAAATATATCTAAGACCTCAATATGCCTGAAATGGCATCATGGTGCTGATGAGTCAATTAACCAAAAATTTGTCTCATGTATCATTAGTGAGCATTGAAAGAAAACAGGTTCATTATAGAGTTCAGAACTGTCTAAAAGAACCTTCTTTGATATGCAAGACCAAAGGTGGGGTTGAGGATATGCTCTAGCAGCATCATTGTGGAGTTCATGCCTTATGTGATACACTTCTCAGAAGACAATTTTGCTGAAATACATTCGGGAAAGCCAGAAAGTATGAGATGGTTTCTAAACAGAATCTGTGAGACATCTGTGTTCGTCCTAGGAGTACTTTCTGAAGTGCTAATATTAGCATTTGTTTGGGTTCTATAACTGATATTCCAATGTCTTATAGCTGAATAGATAAAATGGAGGTTTCATTGGTATTTTTATCATGAAATCTGTATCATGAAGTTTCCTACCTGACTGCAAATGTTAAGGTAAAAAAAAACAACCTAAAACCCACAACAGTTTTGGGTATTCAGTGCATCTCAGGGTCAACTCTAACATTGGCGCGTGTTCACAGTCTGGAGGATAATGTATGTAGCTCTTAAAGTGAGAATGAGAGACCAGTACAAACAAGTTGAACTGGAGAACTGAGGGTCTACATGAGGAGTGAGAGGTAGAAATCTCCAATTCTTTTTTTGCCAAAGCCCCATTTCCAAACTGCTGATTTGGGCTTTAGGAGTTGCTGCTGCTTAGGATATTGCCTAATTAGACCACTTAAGTGAATGGAACTTATTTCATCCCTGTCTGAATGTCTTCCAAACTCAGAATACAAGTTTGGCTTGCTTGCAGATGTGGGAATGTGGGAACTATGGAAAGAGAGTGGAAGGATAATGGACAGTTATAGGACACTGAAACTTTGGAAGGGTCAGAGGATGGACATGGTCAGAAACTCCTTGAAGCCTTCATCTTTTTTCAATCAATGATAATCTATTCCTTAAAATCTTGAAAGCAAACTGGTACATCACCTCTTAACAGATGGTATGTTACTCCATATGATCACGGCATTCTGGATAGTTTCTCCATGTTCCCTGTGTACAGTCACTGCCTCTGTCTTTTTTTAAAGAGAAAACTGTGTGAATGTTTTAGGGCTAAACATCTGTCAAGTGTTAATCTGATTTTGCATACTGGTTAGGATACATACCTAGTTAGCTTTCCATTTTTTATTGTGTTCATTTTGGGCTAGACTGGGACAGCCTTTTGTTCAAGTAGAAAAGCAGAAAAGCTGGCCTAAACTTTGTAAACTTGAAATTTCAATAACATTTTAATTTTGAAAAAATAAAAAAATAGGTCAGAACATTTTTGATATTTTTTCTTGTTGTTTGATTAACTTTGTAATTTTTTTTATCTCCCTAATATTATAGAGCTGGTCAAGAGCTTTTGAATTAAAAAGGTGCGAATTTGTTTTACAATTTCCTCCCTTTTCTGGCCAACTCCAGTAAGCATAGTACTTACACAGTAGTCCTATTTACTTCTGGGGGTAAGGATTGTGCTCTCTCCCCCCCATACACATTCTACAATGGCAACAAACAGTTGTGTATTGGACAAAGAGAGACTAGTATTTCTAGGAATAAATTAATTTTTATAAATTACAATGCAGAAAAGGGAACAAAACTGTTGACCTTCAAGTTACTCATAACTCATTATAAGTATTGTGTGAGGCTACCTAGAAATTACAAGAGGTTTAGTATAGTTTTAGTTTTATTATTGGTGGTACTTTCCTTCCATATTCAGCTTTCTAATCTCTCCAGCAAATATACCTATTGTACATGTCCTTTTAACTCACATCCTTTTTGGTTATTTGACTACTTCTAAGAGGTGGCATTGTTTCAGGGTACTGTTTGTGTTCTGTGCTGACTGCTTCCTGATTTGTTTTCAGGGATAAGCAGCTACAGTTTCTAGTGAAGTCAGCATGATCAGCTGGTGCTCATCCTTTCTGACCATCGGGTCCTCATATATCCGACCGTGCCTCTTATAATTAAGAAGACATTGTGATGAATATGTTGCTGTTCTTCAGCCAATAATACTGTAAGACTGTAAATAATCCATCTCTCATCAGAAATTGGCAAGGCAGCCTGGATGGCTGATAGTGTTGCTCATATTGCATCCTACAGATCTCTTCAGTTTGAAAGGGCTATAGATGTGTGGACCAGTTATGGTTTGTAAAAGTTTGAGATTCTTAAATGAGCTGTGCTGTAAACTCAGAACTGGAAAACTTGTTGACTAACATCTGACTAATGTCTTTCATATGGGCAGCACAAGCAGAGAAACTTTTGATTGCATGCATGCCTTTCTTGGAATGTCCACTTACAGGACTTAACAGAGATAAGTCTGATCTAGAATTGCATATATAGCTCCCTGAAGACTTTTAGGCAGTTCAGATCTGGATTTAATTATCTCAAGCAGATGGATCTGAGTCAGAATCTGGGCTCTTAACTGTTCTTCTCCTCTGTACACTTGCTTCAAATTTACATTCAGAGTCCAATCCAAACTTCTTGGATTGTACCCATTTTTGTTCCTTAATCAGATAGGATGGAATACATTTTGAAGAGCATGAAGCACTCATTTTTCCTCCACAAATTGCCTTTTTTCCTTTACAGGCACAGCCCAAGAAGTAAGTTGGGTTTTCCATAGGGCAGTGCATTATCATTCTTGAAAAACAATATAAATTACAATATGAAGAGACCCACTGGCAAAACACAAAGGAGAAACAATAATGAGCAACAGTTAATGTGGGGAGGAAATACATTTTCTGTGTACCTTAAAGAATCGAGATGCTGTATCTCTGTCTTCTTCTGTCAGCACCAGATTATCCACAAACATCCAAAAGAATGGCCTCTCACTATTCTCTAGGGGTTTCCCATATTGTAGAATCCGGTAATATTGATAGAAGTACCACGCTGAGAGGAGAGGGGATGACAAGAGAGCATAGACTTGGCCCTCAACTCACAATGTTTGGCATATGGACACTGCGGCCCCAGAACAGAGCTGAGAACCTCTGTGTGAGCATCATAAAAAGCAGCACAGGAAGATTGAAAACTAGTGTGAATACCACACTCATGAGCACCACTTCTGCACTCAAATGTGAAGGTTTTTTTTGTAACATTAGCTCTTTTATGGAAGTACTGTACAGCAGAGAGAGATTCCAGGGGCCAGATTTCATATCAGGTGCAAAGTCATTGATATGAATCTGCAGCTGCTTCTACCAGGTCTACTTTTGGCACCAGTTTCCATGTGGGATACAGCCCAGTTTGAGTTGGAAATAATTAATGAGCCTTTTTGGTCACAAAGGATTCAGCTCAGCAAATGGCATAGAATCCTTGCTCTGGGCAGCATGTGAAGACTTCCTCACCACTTAAGAGAAAGATGCTGTACCTTAGGGAAGTGTGGAGTCTGATACACCTCTTGTTATCGGGTGCCACATAATTACTTCTCATGACACCAGCCACCACAACTGTAGGATGCTTAAGAGACCAAAACTGTTTGTTTTCCCTTGGAGCATTCTTAGCAAGTACAGACATTCTGAAATGCAGCCCAGCTCAGAAAGGGCTGGACAGCCTTTACATGGGGGAAGCTACTGACTCCCACAGCTTTCACTGCACATCTGCCCTATGTAATGGGGAGACAGAATCCAGCTTCTATTGCTGAGATAGGGGAGTCTTTTTTCATGTCTACTTTACTAGATGAAGAGACACAGCTAGTGAACACAGCTTGAAACCTGTAACTACGTATCACTGTGCAGAAAAGCATACAAATTGTGAGCATGCTAAAACAGGTGAAGTGCTAATCAGATATAATAGTAAATTCTCTCAAAGCATTACACAATAAAAGAGGAGGAAAATATAAGGCTGTGTGTCATAACAGTTGACAGCTTGTGGGCTGTGCCTTCACCTCTTTGTGCCATAACAGCACAAAGCATCTACAATTCCTGATTGGTGTATGCTTCCTTAAACCTCCTACATGCAAGCCCTGTAACACAGAGTATATTTTAATATTTATACTAAAAAGTATAATCAGATTGTACTGTGATTTTGTAGTCTGGCTGACGCAGCAGATGCTAGTGTAATTTAGAGTTGTCCTCAGACATCTATTCCTGTGGTACCAAACTTGTCCTCCAGTAAGTTTGGGAATTGTAATCACTGCTTTTCCTACCCCATCTCCTCAATTGTGGCATAAGCAGTACAACTGATGATCTAACTCTATAGGACTAATGCTTTACATATCAATTTATAACCCATTGCATTTCTTACCAGGAGGATGATCATACGAATTTCCAACCGGAGGAGTGGAACCAAATATGAAATCAAAAGGACCCCATTCTTTTACCTGATGAGATTGTACAGATTTTAAAACTGTTTGTTTTTTATTTTTTTTAAATGTTCATATTCTAATAATACTTTACATTGAAATGGTAGTATTTGCTTATGGACATTCAGATACCAAGGTGATAGGCATAAGGTAAGAATCTAAATACAAGACAACCTAAAATGATCTGTAGCCCCCACACCACAGCAGTTTCTCCAATGGATAGTGCCATGCAAAAATAGTTTGAACATCACCAGGAATCCCTCCCAGTCACAGCATATTACATAGTCTTATAATCGCAAGGAGAGCTTATGTTTAACATTTACATTATTATACAGCGATTACTTTGCTCTCACAGAAGAACAACCAGACTCTTGGTGTTGACTAGAACCATCAGTTCAGACCACCATGTTCCAAGATGGTGCTTGATGTGTAACTTCTGTAGCTTCACCCAACACTCTTGCTTAATAACAATAGCTGCACTACACACTTGGAAAAAATGATCAACTCTCACTACTGACCTGACTTTGATGCTTTGAAATCTGATTATGGAAGGCCACATTTTCCAAATGTTATCTCTGTTGGTACACATGCAATTTGGCACTCAAGTCACTTCTATGTGAAATTTTTGCCCATTATTGTTGTACATGCAAATCATTGAAAATCCAGAGGCAGAAGTCTGAAGAGAGTATGTCAGCTAACAAGGACTGTGTGTAGCCCTTAAAGTCATGGGGCAGTGAAGAAATTGCAAATACATGGGGTTAATGTAGTTAGCTCCATGAAAACGGGAAAGAAAATATTATTCCGTGTCTCTGCTCTTCTGTTGAAGTTGGTATAATACATGAAAAGACTGGCCTGGGTAGAGCGCAAGGCTTTGCTATACAATACCCTAGAACAAAATGCGAAGAGATAACAGTGTGGAGAAACCAATGACAATGTTATGAATGGGCAGCTTATGAAATGCAAAATGTGGTATGAGTTATGCTATTTGTTCATTACTGAAATTACATATACATTGGCTATGTGGTTTCTGCATGCAAGCGAGGATTGCATGAGCGGAAGTGCTTACAGACTGACTTGGATTTCTGCAAGATTTCACTGTGAGATTCTGCTGATGCAAATGAAAATACTTATGTTAAGTGTTGTGTCTCAGATCCCTGGAGCAGGGGAGGTTACGGTTACTTAACTAAATCCTTGCACTATGTTCTTGGTTGAGTCACATATTTAAATGAAAAGAGAGATTCCAAATGTTTCATATTATATTAAGTCTGGCTTGATAACCATGGGGCCAACTTTCCATTCTCTGCCTACATAGATCAAGCCAGAAGATCTTTTAGTAGGACCCTCTCCAGGCAGTGGGCAATGGAATTATTTACTATTTGAAGTGTAAAGCCCACTGGACTGTAATAGTAGGTGCTGTACAACTATATAAGAAGGCAGGATACCCACTCTCAGAAGTTTAAAATTTAAGAACTTGATTCAGTGCTTATTGGAATCAATGTAAAAACTCCCATTGATTCCAGTGAGCATTTGATCAGACCTTCAGAAAGAAGGCTGTAATCCAAGAATTTGATGCTTTCACTTCTCAACTTGGATCCACAGTGTAGTATCACTCAGCCATCACCCAGTTTAGATCCTTGAAGCATGTAGCTGTGGCAGTGTCTAGAGCCTGGTTCATATTCAATTCAGGAAGATTTTAGCTGCTGAATCCACATAGTTTGCAGATACAGTCTCCAAAACCCAGCTTCCTTCTGTTGTGCTATCAGTTCCCCTCTCCAGTCATTAAAGCACTGTTATGATGATGAGGACTACTCTTGAACAGAGATCCAGGTGAGACTGCAAGGATCCCTTGCACAAATTTTCTTTATCCTCCCTGCTTTTGTCCCCTGGAAAGGTGAAGGTTCCGCTTCTGTTAATGTTTGCCAAGCCTGCGTAAGGGCTATGAGCAGGGCAGCATCCCTCAAAACATAACATAGCAATCAATAATTGGGGTAGTGCATTGTTAACTTGAGAAGTTTTCTGCATTCTACTTACATTCATCCTTAGAATATTGGTGACATCATGTAAATATTTCAACCTGCCATTCCCCAGGCTGCTATCCAAAAATCCAATACTTTTCATCTCTGAAGAGTGGAGATTAGAAATAGATTGTTTAGTAGTGGCATTGGGAGCACGGTCTTCATTCTACAAGGAGTTATAGTACATGTCTAACTTTAAGTCTCAGATTAGTTGGATTATTCCTGTGCTTCAAATTAAGCCTGTAGTTGATTACTTTGCTTGACCAGGGTCTTATGGAACATTGTGACAGTTAAAATTTAAGCAGATAGCTCTTATGGGATAGAGCTGGGTATTTACAGTTGCAGACATTGCATAGTAGAGTAGAATTTGTTGAAGTCTGTGTGTTGAAGCAAAGAATATTCCAAAAGCTGGACTGTAAATATCAGAACAAACTAGCTAAACATTATGCAGTATTCTTCTAGGAATGGCTATCTGGATGAGCTTTGAATGGAAGAATTTTGAACAAACCTATACAGAGGGTAGCCAATGGTTTTAATGATGATACCTTTTTTTAAATGAAAGACATTTTAATTTAAAGGTTTTGAAATGGACCAGATTTTATTTTTCCCATAATGTTTTGTTACATTTTTATATCTAAATGTAATAGAAAACACCAATGTATTATTTTGATGGCTGTTTCAATAATGTTTCAAGGAAAAATATAAAGGAGAAAATATAATTAACATTATTAAAAATGTATATGCAAAAGATTTTGAAGTTTTTTCCTAATCAGTTTTGTTTTTAAAAGTCACTTTTTGTAAGAAATATTTAATTAAAATTTTTGAAAATTTCTAAAACTAGACATTAAGCTCTAAAGTGTAGGAGGATGATGTATGTGTGTGTATGTGTGTGTGTGTGTGTGTGCGTGCATCATATTGAATGATAAAGAGTAAAATTAATTGTTGATGTCATATATACACTTACCTGGTGTAATATTATCAAAAAGGGAGAGAATGCTGATTGGTTTTCGTTCCCATGCAGGTACAGGCCGATAAATTTTGAAGTGGTTCTATTATATAAATAAAATAAAAATCCTTGTTTGCACAAGCTATTCAGTTATGTGAACAGTCAAAACTGTGTCCTAATAATTAAGGATAAGAAGCACATGGTTATGTTTATCTGAAAGTCAGTTTATGATGTAAATGCATCATCACATTAATAGCATCACAGGCATGAGGTGTAATTTTGAATGAAGAAAAGTGACAATTTCATTTGTTGCTCTTGACTGAATGTGCTTATATTTATACATGAAATGTGCATGTGTGCATAACCTGTCATTTTTAAATGGATCTAGCCGGGTCCTCCTTTCACTGGACATCCATGGTCCCCAAACTTCAGACAGTTACATAAAACAACTATAGTTCTTCAGATCCTGGGAGAATACTGATTTGAAAGTACACTGCAAATACATAGAGGTGGATTCAAGAATCCAAGTGGTGCATTTACACATTTTGATTCCTGTTTCACCCAGAGTTGAAAATCAGTATTTCTATTTAGGCAGCAGTGAGGGAGCCAACTGACTTCATGGCTCACTGTAATTTACTTGATTTCTTCTAAACTCTTCATTTCATAGGTATTACTGACCCCCTTTCCTTTTTAATGTCATTGATGTTCAGCTAACCAAGCTAGCCTTTCTTTTGCAATTTTGCTGTCTGTTAGCTGCTTCTGGTAATTCAGCTTATATTTCACAGTCTTGCAAACTATTTTTAACTCTAGGAAACCTTAACGAATGTGGGAAAATAACTTTCAGTGAAGCATTCCATGCATTGTCAAGACACTCTAGAAGACTACATTTTATTATATGAATCTGCAAAGAAGAGATGTCCATTTAATTCTAAAGACTGCAGGGCCAATTACACATCTTTTGATTATTTTTGCCCAGTTTGATGTGTTTTTATACATAATACACGATACAGAAAATTGATGGTCATTCCTATAAATTTATATTGGTGTTTGCTTCAATCTTAAACTGAATAATATAGCCCTAGGCCACTAGCTTATTAGTAAAGCTTCTAGTTGCTTCTTAACTTGATAACCATATGCACTATGTTCTATGTAACAATGCACCAAACCATCTGCACCCCTTTTACAAAATTCTAGATCTATCCATGTATATAGATATCACTTTCCAGGATACTGTAAATATTCTCTTATGCACATGCATTCCATTTTGTTTTTTAATCTCAACTTCCTTTTCTCCAACTTCAATACTTACAATTTAAAGCAGGATAGACACTTCCCTCTGCTGTGATAAACTGGTGCATGGCAGGCAAATGGGAAGCATCCAATTTCTGATTACTAGTTTCAATTGGTACTAATTTCTTCTCAAACCCTAAACTGCTACATCGTATATAAAGTATAAACATAGCCTAAGATTACCATGGTGTACGAGTGCTGCAGAATATGGTCTTCGCATCTGAGACATTTGCTTTAGAAGGAAAGGCCGAAAGAACTGTGATTATTTGGTCTGGGGAAGAGAAGAGCGAGGGGTGATCTGATAACAGTGTTCAAACACCTGCAGGTTGGTTATAAACAGGATTGTAGTAGTCTTCTCTGTGGCCACAAAGGATGGTGATCTTAAACTGTAGTGAAGGAAATTTAGTTTGGATATTCATAGAACTTTCTCACAATGAAGGTTTAAATATTCGGACAGGCTATCCAGAAAGGTTGCGGAATCTCCAACGTTGGAAGTTTTTAATAGCAGATTACATAAACACATGTCTAGGATGGTTTAGACAGGAATAATCCCTTGTTGAGGAGGACATTGGACTAGATGACCTCCTGAGGTCCTTTCCAGCCCTACTTTTCTATGATTTCATGAGTATTCAATGCAGCACTTACAGACCACTTTATTAAGGCATTTTATTAAAGCTTTCAGGAGGCAAGTTTCAGAATCTCTCAGTGTACTTCAGGCATAGAAACATAACAAAGGCAATGTGGAGGGCTGAGGAAAGCAGAAATTTGACTCTGTGATTTCTGCCAATTTGATCCAAAAATTTGACCCCTGCTTTTTAATGCTCTAGAGGAAAAAAGCCTAGAGAAAAAAGACTTCCACTGATTTCAGTACTCTTTGGATCAATGAACATTTTAACACTGTGTGTGATCAAGGGTAAGAATAATTGATAGTAAGGATGAAATCCCACTACATTAATTGCCAATGCCAATATGAGTAACTACATATTGTTTCTTAAAAAAACCCACTTCACACAGCTCAAAGTCCACTTGGATTCAGCAGCAGAAAAAACATCAATACAGTTCTGCTCAGGAATAAGGCCAGTAATATGGCTCCTCTAAATTTCTTCTGCTGCATGTGACAAAGCTTCACATTCTCCCGAACAAGAGAGCTGATAGACCTCTGCTTCCATCTGCTGGAAACAAAACGCATCCAAAGTGATGATATCTTTAAGGAGACAAGTAATTTATGGCTCCATCTGGCTAGAAGAAGAGAACTGTAGCTCTACTCCTACCAGACACAGAAAAATTTGGGATATACTTAAAAACACTAGAGCTGTTTCTATTGGTAAAAGCCTGCTTCACCTACTACATTTTAAATGTTTTTGTACAAAGGAAACAAGGCAAGCCATTATAGGTGAACCTAGCTCTGAATTCTATGTTGCAAATTATATTGTTTCTATAATGGTTCTATAATCAACGAAACCCATCATTCTTTTGGCCTATTGTGTTGTGTGTCCTGGCCACTCGGGGTCAGATCATACTCACTTATTAGAAGCCTAATCGACTTAGGCGCTTAAGTGCAATGCTGCTTCATGTCTCTGGAGTTTCTGGAAACTAATGCATCTATTTTTGCAACATGCTGGGCATGTCTATATGAGATATTATGGTGCAGCAGCAGTGAGCTACTGTGCAATAGCTTCGGTGGGCACTAACTGTGACACAATGCTACTGTGCAGTAACATTGGTTAACTGTGTACTTATTTAGTACTCGGTTATGCAAATACTGAATGACTGTGCAGTAACAATTGCGCAGTCCACTATTTGTGTGGATGCGGCTGCTGTTATCTTAGTCTTAAGACTAAGTTAAATAAAAAGCAGTAGAGAGGAGGAGGATCCACCCACCTTTTATTTTAACCATTTTTCAGGGACTGCAGCAAGGTGGAATAGGATCACCTAAGTTCATTTAGGTGCCTATCAGGTGGGATAGGATCAAGCCCTAAAGGATCAGTGCACTTACTGGATAATCAGGAGCATATTTCCCTCCCCCCACCAACTTTTAAACCTTTTGGTGGACAAAAATGTTTAAATGATTCAAAGGTCAGGACCGCCAAGTTCTGAGATTTTTTAGCAAAAAAAAACAAAAAAAGGATTGAGGCATCTGTACAATTAGAAAGACATATCGAAAGAAAGATAAGATGGCAGTTGCATCTGTGCCAGTATTGATATCCCATTTCTTTAATTTCATATTTCAATTTAGATTCTTCTTACAGACTCCTGATCGTAGAAACATTTCAGTCTTGTACGCCATCTTTGTTTCTTCTGCAGTAAACCATGAGAGCTCAAAGGCAAGCACATAAAACACAGCCAGGTATTCATAGCTTTCACTTTCTTTGCAGTGCCAGGACTGACAAGGACATCCAAGCATTTGAAGCAATAACCCCTAAGGAAATAATAATAATAATAATAATAATAATAATAATAATAATATCATTCCTTTATTCATAAAATTACCTTTCCACACACCCTAACACAGCCAATGGCTCATGTTGACTGCTTTGCTTCTTTTCTGTTTGTTAAAGTTGTACCTCAAATAAGTATCCCTTGGAAATCTTTTACTGAGTATGCTGAGATACTATCTGCTGTCAATAAAGCATCTAAGCATCTGTGAGCAATCCCCTCTGCAACGCTGTCCAGATCTTTAAATCAACCAACATCAAGAAAGAGTCAAAGAAATAACTCTAGGTTTCATGCAAAACTCACTGTGTGGCAGGACTCAAAATGCTAGGAATTAGGTTTCTTAATTAAATATCCATCCATGCTAGATATGCCTGGTAAATATACTCACATATTATTTTAATACCAAATCTAAGGAGCAAATCAATTTCCCATTGAAGTTAAGGACATCCTTGAACATTACAGTAATCTCAAAGAGTGGCAGTTGCCAACTAGTGCGAAGGGCAAATATTTGGCTTTCTCTCCTGCTGGTTGTGTGAAGGGAACTGACCTGTTTTTCATTTCATTGGATTATTGTTTCTAGAAATACAATTTCCATTGCAGGTCATGCCAAAGAGTGGCCTTAACATTGGGTGCTGAGTACTTCAGCAAAATGTTGTAGGTTGCAATCATGGCATATACGGGAGGCAAGGGAGTTTTGTCACTGACTTCAATGTGGTTAGGATTTTACCTATGGCTCCTCTATGTACAGCTGGTGAATTTGTAACATCCCCTTTCCCTTGTTGTTGTCTACTCATCATTTAGCCACTTCCAGAGAATTTATTCTCTTGCCTAATTTAATGCAATACATTGGTACAAATATAGATTTTATAGATATTAGGGCTAGAAGGGACCTCATAAGATCATCGGGTCCAGCCCCCTGCCTGAGGGGCAGGAAGTCAGCTGGGGTCAAAGGATTCAAGCAAGATAAGCATCCAAATGTTTCTTGGCAGTGTCCAGAATAGGTGCTTGCACCATCTCTGGGGAGGAGTCTGTTCTAGGCCTTGAGACTCAGACAGTAAAGAAGATTTTCCTTATGTCCAGCCTAAAATGGTCTTGCAGAAGTTTGTGACCATTGCACCTTGTCATCCCCTGGGGCACTCTGGTGAAAGGCTGTTCCCCCAGATCCTGATGCACGCCCCTTATGTACTTATAAACTGCCACCAAGTCACCTCTGATCCTGAACTTCTCCAGGCTGAAGAGTCCCATAGCTCTCAGCCTCTCATCATAACACCTGTTCTGTTGCCCTCTGATCATATGCATGGCTCTCCTCTGGACTCTTTCAAGCTTCTCCATGTCCTTCCTAAATTGTGGACCCCAGAATTGGATGCAGTACTCCAGCTGTGGTCTCACCAAGGCCAAGTACAGTGGGAGGATGACATCTTGGGTCTTGCTCAAGATGCACTGGTAGATGCAAGCCAGAGTTTTGTTCACTTTGCCAGCTGTGGTATTGCATGACCCCCAAGTCTCTTTCAGTCATGGTTCTAGAGAGTGTAGCACTGCTGTGCCTATAAGTGTGATGTGGGTTTTTATTCATGAGGTGGAGTACCTTGCATTTCTCCATATATATATATACTATTCTTTAGTGATCTGAACACTTCCTTCACATTTTTGTTGACAGATTTTTCTTTTTTTATTGAGCTATACAACTAAGTGTTTTTCAGTGAAGGGTTTGCAAGTAATCCTTACCATGCTGCTGGAATTATTTGTTGTCTAACAGTGAGTTTTACATGCACATACACAATAGAAATCCTGGCCTCTTGCATAATTTCAGGACCATCATGACTACAGCATCACTTTTACACAACCATATGAGCATAGGGCATTTTAGAACCTGCATGCCTTCAACAATGTGATTATGAAGGTAGAACTTATTAGTGGGTCCAGATTTAAATCCGTATACCCTACATACCTCAAAAGTGCCTCATTAGGCTTTGCTAAAGTTTGGAACTGAATTTGAATGTTCTCAAACTCTTTACCTGTTACAAGTTGGTTCATCACACATGAGCAGGATCTTTCCTGAGCAGCAAATGGTACAGTAAGACTGCAAGCCATCATCATCATACAGGAAGAATGTTTCCAGAAAGTTGTCCTTAAAAAAAGATCAAAATATAGTTATAACCCTACATTTATTTTATAAAATATAATAATCATTCTGAATGATGTTTACTTTGGCATATAGACTTCACTGTTATACTGTATTATATTTTTTTTTAGGTAGCCCTATTTGTATGTAGGAAGTTTTGCAAACAGATGACAAGATAAGCTTCCATCCCCTAGAACAGAATTTCTCAACCTGTGGGTTGTGACCCAAAAGTAGGTTGCAAGAAGATTTCAGAGGGTTGTGAGCCACATGTTGAGAAACGCTGACCCCAAGAAAGTGTGGAAACTGTGGCAGGGCAGAGTGGTGGGGGAAGGGGGTGGGGGAGAGCTCTGAGGCTGGGCTGGATGCTCGCGGGCACGGGGTGGCCAGGAGATACTGCTTAGGGGGTGGAATGGGCTGTGATCAGGATGCCTGGCACAGCATGGGAGCCCCAGCCCAGGGCTGGTGATCAGGGACTGTCACTGTGACAGGCCTCCCCTCCTCCACCCTCCAGCTTGCTTCGCTGCCACCCGCATGAGCTGGAGCCACTGCAACCACTGCACTGTTGCCCGAGCAGGATGGGGGCAGCTGGGGGCTCTCCAGCAGTGATGGGTGGGTAGGGAACTGTGGGTTGGCAGTGAGGGGCACTGGCAGGGCTAGAGGGGAGCTGCAGGGGCTGCAGTTCAGGAATGAGGAGCACCAGCAAGGCTGGGGGGACAGGGGGCTACAGGTCAGCAGTGCAGGGCACCAGCAGGACTAGGGAGGCAGGGGCTGTGGGATGGGAGTGAGGGACACCAGCAGGGTCAAGGGAGAGTGTGGGGACTGTGGGTTGTGCACTGGCAGGGACGGGGTGGGGGGTGAGGGTGGAGACAGGCCATGAACCTTTGGAAATGGGTCCGGATAGGAAACAGATTTGAGTACTACTGCTCTAGAAGCTGCATGTGACATGAAATGTCTACTGGATACTGACAAAGGATGGTGAAGAATAGGGAGTAACATAAATGAAATGTGAGCAACTACATGAGCTGGGTCATGTTTCTCATTAGTTCCAATTTGTAAAATGTATTACTTATTTGTATTTGTGTATAGTTAAACTGTGATTTTAGCTGAACTAAAGGATATGAGCTGAGAAACGGAGGTGAGTGTTGATAGCTGGTAGTTCACTCATAGATGTTAAGGACAAAACGGGTCTCTATGACTACCTCTTTTGATCTGCTGAGTAACACAGGATTTAGAGCCTCATACAGTATTTTCTAATCAAGGCCATAGGCTTTTGTCTGAAATACAGAATGTATTTCTAAAAGATATGCAGGTTTCATACAAATACTTCAAATGATGTTGAATCCATACCTACATGCCATGGTAAGTAGTTCCAATGGGCTAATGATCTTCAGGATTAAAAAGCTGCATCTTATTTCTAATTTGAATTGGTCTGGTTTCAGCTTCTAAATACTGGTTCTTATTAAGCATTTTTATGCCAAATTAAAGATCTGTCCACTGTCAGACGTCTCTCCTCTTGTAAGAACCCAGAGACAGGGATCAGGTCACCTCTAAACTTTCTCGTGGATTCCTCTTGGAAACTATCTAGACTAAGCTTCTTAAATTTGCCACTGTTAGGCAGAAGTCTGATGAAAAGAATATGGCTGCTGTATTGAGCTGCAGCAACTACTTACTGTACATAGAGAACAAATCCCTCCATGAAATAAGGGATGCTGGGTATGAACCTTAAAACTGCCACAGCAGATGCAGATTTCTGTGAAAGAAAAATAATTTAATTCAGAATATCTAGTCTTTTAATTTGTTTTTCTGTCTTACCTATTCCTCCCTGTGCCATGAAGATGCACAGTTCTACACATGAATACTGCATGCCGCTGGAGGCTGTGGGGGCACAGCAAACTTCCTCAGACAGCAGTGGCGGTGTCAGCAGTGGGAGTGTGGTGGTGGTGAATGGTGAGTTCCCACAGGCCACCATGGTGGTGCTGGCAGTGGGCACCAACCAGTGGTCAGCGGCCACCTGCAGATGCCACAGCAGCATTGGCGGTGGCCAGCAGTGATCAGGGACTGTCCGCAGAACTTGCTGGCAGTGTCGGTGGTGCAGTGCGGGGTAGTAAGTGCTGACTGGCTTCAGGCACTGCCAGCAGTGTTGGCGGCGCTTTTTGCAGGGGGTGCACTGCCAAGCTCAGGGGGTGCACGTACACCCGCATGCGCCCGCTATGCATTGCCAATGGTTCTACATACATAGATTGGAGACTTAGGGTGCTTATATATGTGCATTGAGGCTGCAGTGATGGACTTTAATTACAGCATATTGGAGCAGCTGCTGGAGTGTGGTAATTACTGTGCTCCAGCAGAGTCCAGCATCATGTGTATTGGCGTCACTGCACTGAAAAATGTCAGTAAAGGTGCTTTAACTAAAGCTTGTTTGAAGAACTTTACTTAAACCATCCCTGTTGCCATTTTTAAGCATGGGGATGCTGATACATGTGATGCTCTGGGTGCTTTAATTACAGCAGCTTTTGGAGCCACTTTAAAGTGCCGCCCCACCTCTCAGAGCACAGGTATAAATGCCCTTAAAGAATAGAAGCTTCCAGATTAGTATCTCTCATCAATACTGCTTAACATATATAAGATAAATGAAAAGCAGGAACAGGAGTATATCTCAGTGCTTTAGAAACTATATTTTAAAAATATAATTCTAGTTTGTACATCTGAAGGAATATAGAGAAAGGGTCAACATTACTAATAAAGCCAAAGGAGTATTGTATTGATAAGATAAATAATGTTAAAAATGTTCAATTCTTTACTTTTGAGAGTTTTGTCACTTATCTCAACTTCCCAAAATTCACAGGACTAGATGTTCAACAAGGATCCCCAACTTAAACAAAAATATGTAAGAGTGTTTTTAGCCAATCATATTTGTCTTGGCTTTGGATGTATTCACCATCACACAACACATGTTCTGAGGACTGCTACAGTCTATTCACAAATGATCCTGGAAGGATTTCTGCTAGCCATGACAAGACAGCACGGTCTCCATGTCCATTCAGATTTCTTTTTCCTTTTTGAAATGGCATCAGTAATGCCAGTTTTGCTAATAATTTTTATGGTGTGTTGTGTGCCCCTATTCATTCAAAATGATCTAAGACCAGAGGCCAGAGGCCAATAAAGAACTGTTGGATATTAATATCTTCCAGGCATTACCAACCCAGAACAGATTTAAACTGGTGAATTGAAGTGAAAGTGACTGGACTAGTAATTTATGACAAACAATTATTCTAAATGTATATTTTATGTTTGATTACTCATTATTTTTGCTTGATTATTGCTTTAAGTTGGATGATCAATTTTTTTCATATTGGCAAATATGTAGTGTAATATTTGGAAATGTAGACACCATGCTAAATACATCTAGTGTTTTACATCATTTAGTTGCAATATTTACCTTCAATACGTCTCTGGTTTTCGATAACTTCATGCACAATGTGGTCTACGGGAAAAGAACAAGATTCTAATAAAATTGTTGATTTCCTTAAAAATGAGAAAGAAACACTTTTTAAGAGCTGGCACAGTTTATCTTTCCCCTCTAAAAAAAGAGGTTAAGACAAATGTAGGAGCTAATCCTGCACAAACTCTTCCACATTGAAAATTCCAGCAGAGTGCCTGTGTGTTCTGCAGGCAGCAGGCTTCGAGGGCAGGTCTTCTGGTCTTGGGCTTCTTTTTTTTTGTAGATAAATAATGTCACTGACTCATGCACACAAGTGTAAAATAATAATATGAAACCTTCACTGCATATTAGTGTTTCATTGCTCCAATTTTTAAAATGCAAACACTGCAGGTCAGAGCATTGCAACAGTAGATAAGCTATCTATAGTAAAATTGTTAACATTTTTTTAATTTCTTTTGAAAACACAGATACCTCTGTTAGGGCTTGTTATCTCTTCAACAGAGCCAAGTGATACCACATCAGAAGTGCTGTCTTTCTCAGATGATGCAGCTGCAAGACAAATCAGGCACTTGTTAAGTTTGCTGGACAGTGACTCCACTATTAATAGTGTTGCTTCTTTCTAAGGGAGCTAGACCTATGCCCAAGTAACCATGTGTTACTGATTTTTCCATCCCTTTAGATAAGGGTACAAAGGTTCCCTGCATTCTTCAAACACCTGAGAGATGCGAGATTAGTTGAAAGGGATTTAGCCTGTTATTCCAATGCCTAAAATGGCACAAGGTATCCTGGGGGCTATTGTGCATGTTAAAGCAGTGGCTTTGTACAGGGACCCATTTGTAAACATTGATGGCCACTCCCAACCTAGTGCCCCTCACTCCTGACCTGCTCCCCCTTCTGGGGGGGCGGGGGGGGCGACACACAGGGAGAATTTTGCCAGCCTGCAAGGTTAAAGGTTTCCCATATTTTCCTTCTCTAGAGGAGAACCCATTTGTAAACGTCGATGCATTTTAAACGTCTGTTTGCGACCCTTTCATGTATTCTTGCAACCCATGAAAGGACTGCAGCTCTCCCACTGCCTGCGTACCCTTCCCTAATGAGCAATTAACCTTTCCTCGAGATCGCCTTTCCTTTCCTGGTCGCCCGGGCAGATCCTAGCCTTGCCTCTGGCCTCGTAGCAGGCGGGGCTGGCGAAGCTGTCCAAGCCCAGGCTCTCGCCCTGTGCGGGCAGCTCCGGGGGAGGGCACTGATCTCCCGAGCCCTCCCGGCTGTCTCCAGCCCTTCCCTTAGCTCACCCAGGTCCTCAGTGCTGTCCGTGTCCGACAGGACCACGACCTGGGCCATAGCGGGGCGCGGCGCGGCAGGTGTGTGAGGGCGCGCTGGCCGGGGCGCTGCCCTGCGAGTGCGGGGAGGGCTCGGCTCAGGAGCCTCTGGGCCCTCCAGGCCCGCACAAGGAGAGGGAAGGGCACCGGCAGTACCGAGGAGAGCCAATGCAAGCCTGCTGCAGACCCCTCACTGTGCAGGCATCACTGGGGGGCTTGCTTTCGCTCCCCCCTACTCCAGTTCAGCTGCTTCAGCAGGACCAAAGCGCCCTCCTTCTTCACCCCATCCCCCTCAAGATTGTAGAAGCTAACATTTATGCAAAGCTCTTGGTTCAGAGATTATACCTTTTATTAGACCAACTAAGACATCACAACATTTTTTTTTCCCTGCAAGTTTTCTGGCGCACATGCCCTTCCTCAGGCTCAGGGAAAATTAAAGATGGTAAAAAGTCCCCATAGGTAGAAAATAAACTTCATTTCTGCACAAAGGAAGCTGAAGGGGGAAATCTGTCCCCCTGGGGCCATGCCAGTGTCTTTGTGAGTCACTCGTTGATGTGCAGAGGAGGCAGGATTGCTTCCCTGGTGGGGTCAGATGGCAGACAGGCAGGGAGGAATAAAAGGCATCACCTCTGAACCAAGAGTGCAAACTAACACAGCTTTCAAACACATCTTTTTATGCAGTGGTGTTGTTTGGAAGGGATTTGTCATAACTCATAGCTTTCACTTTTGGACTAGAAGAGTTTAACCAAACTTATATCCTTTAGTTTAGCTAACATCACATATTTTTTTAATTTCTTTTGAAAACACTGGTACCTCTGTTAGGGCTTGTCATCCTTCATCAGAGCCAAGCCATAGTACATCAGAAGTGCTGTCTTTGTCAAGTGATACAGCTGCAAGACAAATCAGGCACCTGTTAAGTTTGCTGACAGTAATTGAAAATGAAAAAGGATGCTCCCTCCCTCCCACAGATTTTTTTTCTGACTGAATTGTCCAGTCTTTTATCCCAGACCCTATATCTAGCTCTTACCTGTATGCAAACAACACTAAATAAGAGTAGCAGTGCTATGGACATGTGCAGAGTAAGCTTAGAAGAAAGCAATGCAGAATAAAATAGCAAAAATAAGTCCTTAATCAGCTGCTCATGAATCACAGCTAGACTGAGAAGATTTTGGTTAAACTCATCTAGGGGAATTAATATTTTAAGACTAGGCTAAACAAAGCCTTCGCTGAGATGAGATAGTTGGAGAAGGTCCTACTTTGAGCCAGAGGTTGGACTAGATGACCTCCCAAGGTCCCTTTCAACCCTCATTTTCTATGATTCTATGATTCAATGTAAAGGGGTGTTTGGAAAGTCCTATCAAAGTGCCTAGGGCATAAGGAAACTTTTGCATTAATGTTACAAAACCCTAACGCATGCATATTTTAATACAAAGTTTGCCTTATTAGAACCCAGATAAGTACGTCAACCTATGGTCCAAAAAATATAATTTGATGCCTGAATACAAAAATTAGCTATGGGTCCAATCAAACAGCCTGGCATTGGGTAACACTGCATTAACTTACTACATTACCACTAACTAAATTACTACAAAGCCAAGAAAATACAAAACAAATACAGCAAAATAATTAGCTTCAACCAATACAGATTTCATTTTGCGGTGTTACTAAATATCTTGCTCAGCACAACAGATAAAACTAGTTTTAATTCAAACTCGTTCTATTTTCCATGTCTCCATCTTTGAAATTTGCTCTATAGTAACCTTAGTTATTCATCTCTGCAAACTTGTATCATTGTATCTTTACAGAGCTTTTGAATAGATTTGCTGTGATCTTTCAGGGGGATGTGATCCTCTGCTTTGGCTACAGTAGTTTGTTACAAAGTTCTGCCTCAGAAACCTTAGCTTTGATGATAAAAGTAACAAAATGCAAAAATATCTAGGTGCCTGTCACACTTGTTTTTTTGTCACACTGCATGCGTTCTTCTCCAAAGGCTAATTTTTTTTATTTCTCATTTGAACTTTCATTAATACTCAGGCTAATCCCAACATAGCAACGCTATAGTTAGGTTTGCTTAATTAATGCATTGAGATTCTTGAGTGAAACATATTCTGTGGACACACTGATATGTACAATTAATGTGCCTGAATTTTCTGGGCAGAAAATACAGGTGCATTCAACTGCGTCTCCTTCTGAAAGTGCATATGTTAGGACCAAATTTGTTTCTGATGTGAGCAGTTCAATCTAGGGCTTCTGCTTCCCTGCTCTGGCTCCTTGAAGCATCCAGGGGGAGTTCTAGGCTCTCACAGGTGCTAGCCCAGGGCTGTCAGGGGCACAGGGGCTGGTCCTGAGCTCCATGTCGCTGAGATGAAGTTCCTGCCAAGATGGGACAGCTCTCCTTGTCCCCTGTGTGCCCCTGCTACCTAGGCTGAGCAGGACCTATTTGCTCCCTATCACCATCTACACATGTGCTTCAGCTCATTAGTTTAATGCACTGATTTCCAGTAACTGTATGTACAGGTACTAGAAAACAGCCCATTAGGCTAATTTGCTGTGCAGTAATTGCGGCACACATGTAGATGCTGATACTTTACTGCGCATTAGATTAGTCTGATGTGCAGTAAAGCATGTCATGTAGACACACCCACTAACTGCAACTTGTTATTATTATTTGTTATATAGACCTAACTCCTGCCTTTCCCACTACTGAATTGTGCTTTTCAGGATAGAAAAGCTATGAATTAAGACAGATCCCTTCCAAATAACATTACTGCATAAATGTTAGTTTCCATAATTTTGAGGGTACCCGTGAAGCTAATGTATACCATCACTAGTGACAGTGAATGCTTGTTGACTTTCCTTTAGAGGATTATCAAAGATAAAGATCAACCTTTTAGTGAAAAGGGAAGGTACAATTGAGCTACAGTGGAAAGAAGATATATGCCTGCTTTAGTGAGAAAATACATTTTGGAAAACTAAGGGCACATCCAGTTGAGTGTGCAATGGCTGTTTTCTTGGGAACAACTGCTAGTTGTCCCTGGGGAACACCCCTTTACATGTGCTGTGGTACAGGGCAAATTGTCTTGGGTGGGGAAGGAGGGCTGGGGCCAACTCTTGGGTTGCCTCCAGTAGCTTTCCTGGGGTCCTGGAGGCCTCCTGGGGCTCCAGTGGTGGTGATCCAGTGGTGGTGCATAGCCTGGCCAGCAGCCAGAGTATGGCTCTGGCTAGCCAGGGTCCCATTTTTGGGCAGTGCGTGCTGCTGCCACATGTGCTGCCCCATTTGTTTTTTTTTTTGGCATGTTTTTTTTTTGATACCGAGATTTACAATGTTTTTAATTACAACGTTTTGCACTTATAATGTTTATAAATTGGCACCCTGTTTCAACTGTTTGAGGTTGGTTTTGACTTTACAATGCTTGATCCAATGCAACACCATGCCAGCAAACAAGTTCACTGCATTGCCCATCTCCCTGGAGAACATCTGTCCAAACTTCCTTGGACACTTTCTTTAAAAAAGCAGACAAGACTCCAGAAAAACCTGCAGCCAAGGCTCCTGAGAAGACTCCAGCCAAGAACCCTTCAAAAAGTCCAGCAAAGTAACCTCAAAGATGTCCTTCCAAATCAATATGATTGCTATTTACAATATAAATACATTAATATAGCTATATTACTCATATATAATTGATTGATTGATTACAAAATTATGGATTATTTTTGGTGAAAATAGAGTATCTGGCCTAGGTTCAGGAATGAATCCCTCATTTATAACATTGTTTCCTACAGGAAAATCAATTCCAAGTTAAAATGTTTTGACTTAAGATGTTGTTTTCAAGAATCAGTTGTATTTTAAGTCATAGATTTCATAGACATTAGGGATGGAAGGGACCTTGTAAGATCATAAAGTCCAGCTCCCTGTTCCAGGGGCAGGAAGTCAGCTGGGGTCATAGGATCTCAGCAAGATAAATGTCCAATTGACTCTTAAAGGAATCCAGAGTAGTTATTTGCACCACCTCTGGTGGCAGCCTGTTCCAGGCCTTGGAGGCTGATTATAAAGAAGTTCTTCCTTATGTCCAGCCTGAAACGGTTTTGGAGGAGTTTGTAACTGTTTGACCCTGTCATCCCTTGGGGCGCTCTGCTGAACAGGTGTTCCCCCAGATCCTGATGCACACCCCTTATATACTTATAGGCAGCCACCAGGTCCTCCCTGAGTCTGAGTTTTTCTAGGCTGAAGAGTCCCATAGCTCTCAGCCTTTCATCATAAGGCCTGTTTTCCTGCCCTCTGATCATGTGAGTTGCTCTCCTCTGGGCTCTCTCAAGCTTCTCCATATCCTTTTTGAATTGTGGAGCCCAGAATTGGATACAGTACTCCAACTGCAAACTTACCAAGGCTGAGTACAATGGGAGGATGACATCCTGGGATTTGCTAGAGAAGCATCTGTGGGTGCAAGCCAGAGTTTTGCTCACTTTGCTGGCTGCACCATCACATTGGTGGCTCTTATTCATGTTGTGGTCAATCATGACCCCCAAGTCCCTTTCAGCTGTGGTGCTAACAAGCATAGTAGCACTGCTGAACCTGTAAGCATGCTGCAGGTTTTTCTTCTCAAGGTGGAGTACCTTGCATTTTTCAGAGTTGGAAGCCATCAGGTTTTCATCCACTCATTTTCTGAGCCTGTCAGAGTTGGCCTGGATCACCATCCTGTCCTTGGGTGTGAACGCTTTTCCCCAGAGTTTGGTGTCATCAGCAAACTTGGCCAGTCCACTTCTAACACCAATGTCCACATCATTAATGAAGATGTTGAAAAGTATAGGCCCAAGGACGGAACCTTGGAGGGCCCCCACCAGTCACAGTGCACGACAGTGATTGACCTCCATCAACTACCCCTCTCTGGGTCTGACTTCAAAGCCAATTCCCCAGCCAGCGAACTGTGATGTAGCTGAGGCCATAACTGGTCAGTTTTTTTATAGGACGATCATGGAATGCCAGATCAAAAGCTTTTTAAAAGTCAAGATATATGATGTCAATCTCTTCTCCCTTGTCCAGGTGATATGCAACCTGGACATAGAAGGAGATGACCAAGGACTGCCTATATCTAAATTTGACTCTGCACTGCAAATATTTGGAGAACCAAATCACATGTGTGGGGTGTGTTTTGCAGAGCCTCAAAGGCCTTTGAGGCACTGGAAAATGCATGTGCGCACTTGTATGGACATGGCCTAAGGTTGCAAATGAATCAAGCTAAAATCTACATTCACTAATTTGAGAACTGAGAATAAATCAATTACCAATTGAGTAATTTGACTCTTGTTGAGATAGCAGGGGCTCTGGTTTTGATGATGTTTCTTTTCTCTAGTTGCTATTTTAACCAGAAACTAAGTTTGTAGATACTAAGTTATAGTAGAGGTGATAGAAATTATTTGACATAGTGTTTAATTTTTTTATGTGAGAAGATTCTTTATTTTCAGTAACAAGAAGTGGAGCCACAAAGTGAAAGGACAAATCAGCTAGATATATGGTTATAATTAAAGATATAACTCTGTCTAGATAACCATGACCTACAAAGTATTGTCCTTGTTCAGTGAAAGCATCCCGTAGAGCCAAACTAGGAATTGGAAAAAAACTAAAAGGGATAAGAGGAATTCTAAGATGTCATGTGCACTAAACTATGCAAATGTGTTGATTTACTGTTATAGTGCATAAACTTGTATTCCTTCTGGTTAAATGGAATGTAGTTTTGGTCAGCTTGGGTTAAGAATATGTTGGAATTGTGTTGTATGTCAAGTTTACTTTTTCTTGTTTTTATTAACACAGCGTAGAGAAAGAAAGCAGACTTTTAGTGCTCCTCAAAAAGGGTACAGAAGAACTAGAGAAGGTACAGACAAGGGCAACAAGGGTGATTAGCAGTATGAAGAGGCTTCTATATGAGGAGAGACTAAAAAGTTGAGGCCTGTTCGGTTTAGAAAAAAGACATTTGAGGGGGACATGTTAAGGGTTTATAAAATACTAAATGATAAAAAGAAAGTAAATAGGGATTTATGATTTACTCTCTTGTACAGTACAAGCTCTCCAGGTCACAAAATTAAACTAGTATGTAATAAGTTTAAAAATAACACAGGGAAATGCTTTTTCACACAGCCTGTAATTAAAGTGTGGAACTCAGTGCTACCACCAGATGCTGTGAACTCAGTCTCAGAACTTCCTAGACTTTAAAATGCTGGATGCTGCAAGTGAAAGCGGAACCAGGGAAAAATTCCTGGTTATACCCTGTTCACTCTCCCTTACAGCATCCACTCTCTACCACTGTGACACAGGATACTGGGCAAGATGGACCTGTGGTTCTGATCCAATATATGGTATATGGAAGCTCCTCCATGCCACTAATCAGCCTTGTTTCCCATCTCTGTACCTTCTCTAGTTCTCCTGTATCCTTTTTCAGGTGTAGGAACCAGAACTAGGCACAGTATTCAATGTGTGGATGTACAACAGATTTATAAGGGGGCATAATGATATTTCACTTTTGTTTACAACTCCCTTCTTAATAATCCTTAACATTTTGTTTCCCCTTTTTGTTGACTGCAGCTGCTGAGCATCGAGCAGGTGCTTTTTAGTGAACTGCCCACAAGGATTCCCAGAGCTCTTTCCTGTTTGTTAACAGACAGTATAAGGCCCATCATATTGTAGGTATAATCTGGGTTATTTTTGCCCATGTGCATCAGTAGACTTATTTACATTGAATTTCATTTGCCATTGAGTTGCCCATTCACTTACTAGTGCCAGAAATTTCTGTAGTTCCTCATAGTTTACCTTGGTCTTTAGCACTGTGAATAATTTTGTGATCTGCAAATTTGGCCATCTTTCTACTCATTCCCTTTTCCAGATCATTTATGAATATGTTCAACAGTACTGGTCCCAACATAGATCTCTGGGGGACCCCACTGTTTATTTCTTTCCTGAGCTGCCTGAAGTACTTCAGAATAAATGACAGAGCCAGGAGGTCAGGACCATAGACCTTAGACGTACATGTATTTTATTTTAGCTTATTTTGAGGCTTAGAAGCACAACAGAGACACAGAAGTAAGTACAGAGGTCAGCAACATAAAGCCTATGGGACAACTTAATGCAGTTTGGGGCCTTAAACATAAACAACATGTCTGTATCTGCCCCTTCCTCATTTGAGAAGGGTTGGAGTCCTCTACTTCTCTTCTACAGTCAAAAGAAGTGGAACAAGTCTCCAGTTGCCCTTCTGCTCCACTAAGATGCATGGGGTCTTTCTGGCTCTCCTGTGATCTCAAGATATCTGCAGACTCACAAAGACATTTCATCATCATGTTTTCAAGCTTTTTTACATCAACACGAAGACTAGAATCACGATTTTGTAACAAAATTAAGATTCTAATACAACCCTGTGTCTCGAGGAGTTGGGGACTTTTGGTACAGACTTAAGCCTTAGTTGCTCCTCAACCACTGAATTCTGTCTCCTTCTGCTGTAGGCACCCACACCATGCAATCCCATTCAAAACTTGATTAAGCTCCATTTTGTAAATGGTTTCATTGTTTGCTATCACTGCTTGTCCTAGAAGGCTGTGCAAGAACCTTGCTCCTGTGTTGGTGGGAAACCTCCCTCTAATTTCCAGCCTAAATTCATTCAAGACTAGTTTATGCCCATTTATTCTTATGCCAGCATCGACCTGTAGTTTAAATCACTCTTCTTCATTCCTTCATGGGCAGTAGCCTTACCCCTCTCAGTCTTTGTTGTGCTAAGATAAACAAGCTAAGAACTTTCAGTTTCTTCTTACATAAGCTGTCTGTTCCCCCAATCATTCTAGTGGCTTTTAGCTGCTCCTGTTTCAGTTTGAGTTCATCTTTCTTGAAAGTGTATGAGCGGAATTGTACACAGTGGGTACGTCTACATGTACTATTAATTCACAGTAGGCTGACTGTGCAGTAAACCTTCCCAGTAGCATGTCTGCACATGCTCCCTGTTGGGAGCAGATTTACTCCCGATGGGAGCAACTTGGCACAGGGCTGCTCGAGCCCTGCTCTACCCCCCTGCAGCACCCAGGGGACACTCCAGGCTCCCTCAAGTGTTAGTCTGGGGCTGGCAAGGGGCACAGGTTCAGTCCCAGTGGGCATGGGGCTAGGAGAGCTCTGCTGGATGCAGCAGTAGCTGTCTCCTAGCCCCATGCACATTGGGTGGGGACCTGATGTGCACTGGGCTGGGAGATAGCTGCCCCTGCAGTGGGTAAGCTTTCCTGGCCTTATGCCCATCAGGACATACAGGTGCCAGTGAGCCCCCTGCTGGGCAGGGCCTCCCTGCCCAGCATGGGATTCATTGGGAACTGTTCCATGTGTTGGGGCAGTTGCTTCTGCCAAGTGTGGAAGGGGGAGGAGGTGCATGGGGCTTACTGGCAGCTACCCTGCTTGGCATGGAGTTGGCTGCTCCTGGGGACAGGCAGGAGCTGGGTTTCCAGCCCCTGCTCACCCTCCAGAGCTGTCAGCAGCATGCTGGGAGCCAGAACAAGGAACAGAGACCTCCTCAGTCCTGGTGCTGATTGACTCCCTGGGCCAGGACCGGGGACAGAGAGCTTCCTGTCTTCTATGGCCTCCTCCTACCAAATTTGCTCCCAGTCAGCATCTACATGAATGTTACTGCATGGTATCTACTGCGCAGTTAGCTTACTACCTATATTTACAAGTAGTAGTTAACTGTGTCATAGACTAATTTACTGCTTAGTAAATGGTGTGAACATGTAGACAGTGACACTTTACTGTTCAATAGATTAATCTACTGTGCAGTAAAGCATTATATGTAGATGCACTCATTATGGAAGAGGATGACTCACCAGTGCACTAACACTTCATTGGCCATTTGTACACACAACAAAATTGGCCTTTAAAATGGCATACTGCCCTTTTACACCACTTTAATGGTGCAGCTGTCTGCATGTGTTGGCAGTGTAATGCGCTTTAATGGTGGGCTGTTTGCAAGTGTCGGCACTGTGATGCATGTTAAGTGATTTTGGGATGAAGCAAAATAAAACATCTCCAAGGTGGTTTAGTTTGCTGCAGAGAGAAGCACTGGGCCCTGTGCATCTCAGGGGCTGTGCAGGCAGCTTGTGCAGGTAGACTCCACTGAAGAGGAAAATAAAAGTGGTGAGCCTGATCGAGGGATCCACTAAGAATCAGGGTAGGAGAATACTCAGGGCACCTACTGGGGGGCTTAGGTGTCTCTATACTAATGCTAGAAGTATGGGAAACAAGCAGGAGGAACTTGCACTCCTGCTTTTGAACAAAGACCTCAACCTGGTTGGCCTAACAGAAACCTGGTGGGACCCTACCCATGACTGAGCAGTGGGCATTGAAGGCTACAGGCTATACAGGCAGGATACATCGGGGAAAAGGGGAGCGGGGCGTTACTCTATATGTTAGGGAATATTATACATCCTCTGTAATAAAGATGGAGACAGAGGATGGGCAAATCAAAGTCCTATGAATCAGATTACAAGAGGGTAAGGGTGAAAGGGACTTGGTAGTCGGGGTCTACTACAGACCCCCCGACCAGGGGGAAGAGTTAGACCTAGACTTTTCAAAACAGCTCTCAAAGGCAGCATGCTCAAAAGACCTAGTTGTCATGGGAGACCTAAATTACCCGGACATCTGCTGGGAGAAGCAGTCAGCCAGGTCTGCCTGTTCATGTAGGTTCTTAACCTGCATACAGGATCTGCATCTAACACAGGAGATATGCAGTCCCACTAGGGGAGATGCCTTACTTGACTTGGTGCTGGCCTCAGGGGAGGACTTGGCAGGGGAGCTACAGGTACAAGGTAGCCTCAGGGATAGTGACCACTGGTTAATAAGATTCACTATCCGGCATAAGGTGGGAAAGACAAATAGTAAGGCATTAGTGCTAGACTTCCAGAAGGTCAACTTCAATGAGCTCAGGAGATTGGTTAGGGTGGGACTGAGGGATAATCACATTTGTGACATGGGGGTCCAAATAGGGCGGGAGTTCCTCAAGGGACTGATCCTACAGGCACAGAGGCACACCATCCCAGCGCACCCAAAGGGAGGCAAAAGAGCCAAACAACCTTCTTGGCTGAGCAAGGAAATCCAGGGAAGCCTTCAGAAGAAAAAAGCGCCCTACAAGCTGTGGAAGCAGGGGGTAGGTAGCCACCAAGGAGGAGTATACCTACTTGGCTTGCACTTGCAGGGAAGCAGTGAGAAAGGCCAAAGCAGATACAGAACTCAAGTTGGCAACAAAGATTAAGGATAACAAGAAGTCATTCTTTAAATACATAGGGAACAGGAAGAAGGCACAGGGTAACATAGGACCTCTACAGAATGGATTAGGGCAACTTGTAACTGATAGGATGGAAAAAGTGGAGCTCTTAAATAATTTATTTGCTTCTGCTTTGCTGGACATGGATACCATGTCCAGCAAATGCACCTCCCAAAGAGTGTACCTCCCAAAGAGAAATGCACCTCCCAAAGAGAAATGCACCTCCCAAAGAGCCTTTAGCCTGCAGTGAGAGTAGTACCAACTCACCAATGGTTAGCATTGATCTAGTGAAGGGGCACTTGGAAGGGTTGGACATATTTTGGTTGGTGGGCCCTAACAATCTTCACCCAAGGTACTAAAGGAATTGGCCAATGGCTGGCGCAGGTGTTTGAGCACTTGTGGCACTTGGGACAGGTCCCAGAGTACTGGAAAAGAGCCAACATGGCCCCTATCTTCAACTAACCTGGTCTCTTTTTATGACCAGGTCACAAAGTGCTTAGATGCAGGAGTGGAAGTAGATATTATTTACCTGGATTTTAAAAAGGCTTTTGACACAGTGTCACACCCAGTTCTTACAAGCAAACTGAGTAGCTGTGATGTGGATTTTTTCACAGCACGGTGGGTGAAAAGCTGGCTCACGGGACGCACCCAGAGTGGTAGTGGATACATTTGTTTCTCCCTGGAGGGATGTGGCCAGTGATGTCCCCCAAGGCTCGGTCCTTGGACCAGTGCTGTTTAATACCTTCATCAGTGATTTGGATGAAGGTGTTGAAAGCACCTTGTCCAAATTCACAGATGACACTTAACTATGGGGCATAGTATCATAGTATGATAGTATTTAGGGTCAGAAGGGGCCTAAAGCAGGCCATCTAGTCTGACCCCCCGCCAATGGCAGGAACGAGTGCCAGGGTCACAGAATCCCAGCCAAGTACCCATATAATCTATTCTTGAAGGTGCCCAAGGTAGGAGCAAGAACAACTTCCCTAGGAAGCTGGTTCCACATCTTAGTCACCCTAACTGTGAAGTAGTGCCTCCTAATGTCCAACCTAAACCTGCTCTCCAGTAACTTGTGACCATTGGTCCTAGTTACCCCTGGTGGT
>JAGPOW010003316.1:44495892-44553724 GCA_030014935.1 Caiman crocodilus
GCCAGTATGTGTGCTGGGGGTTGCTTCTCCCCAGATGCATCACCCTGCACTTCTCCACGTTGAATCCCATCCTGTTCTTGTCCGCCCACTCGTGCAGTCATCCCAGATCCCACTGCAGCCTCTCCCTCTCCTCTGGTGTCCCCACCTCAGCCCACAGTTTGGAGTCATCGGCAAACTTGGATAGCTTGGTCTCCACCCCCTTGTCCAAGTCCGCGATGAAGATGTTGAACAGCGCAGGCCCAAGGACCGAGCCCTGGGGGACCCCACTGTTGACATCTCTCCAGGTCAAGTATGCCCCATCCACCACCACTCTCTGGGACCACCCTGTCAGCCAGTTTCTGACCCACTCAACCATGTAGGGGTCAATGCCATGGCTCCCCATTTTTTTAATGAGGATGGGGTGGGAGACCTTGTCAAATGCCTTCTGGAAGTCTAAAAAGTCTATGTTGACAGGGACGCCTGCATCCATGGATTTGGTCACCTGGTCATAGAAGGCGACCAGGTTGGTCTGACAGAACCTGCCGTTAACAAACCCGTGCTGGTTGCCCTTCAGCATAAGGTCCCCTGCCGGTCCATCACAGATGTGGGACTTGAGAATTTTCTCAAAAATCTTCCCCAGAACCGAGGTGAGATTGACAGGCCTGTAGTTCTCTGGGTCCTCTTTCCTCCCCTTCTTAAAGATGGGAACCACATTGGCCACCTTCTAGTCCTCCAGCACTTGTCCAGCGCTCCAAGAGTGCTTGTATAACTGAGCCAAGGGCCCAGCAATCACCCCCGCCAGCTTCCTCAACACCCTTAGGTGCAGGTCATCCAGACCCACTGACTTAAAGACATCTAGCCCTTCTAGAAGCCCTTCTACCAGGTCTACCCTCACCCTTGGCCTAGCAGTGATTCCTGAGGGGAAATTCAGGCTTCCAGCGGGAGGGAAGTCCCAGTCCCCCCTCAGGAAGACTGAGGCAAAGAACCCATTGAAGATCTCAGCCTTACCATCGGCTGCGAGCACCAGGTTGCCTAACGAGTCCCTCGGGGGCTCGACATTGCCCGGGGCTCTCTTTTTGCTCCCCACATATTTGAAAAAGGACTTCCTGCTGTCCTTGATCCTAGTCGCCAGGTGAAGCTCTACTCCCACCTTGGCCTTCCTAATAGCCGTCCTGCACTCCCGTGCACAAGAGGAGTACTCCTCCTTGGAGAATGCTCCTCTCTTCCATAGGTTGTATGCCTCCTGCTTAGCCCTCCGGGTCCCCCGAATATCCCTATTAAGCCATGGGGGCTTCCGGGCACTTTTGCCCATCTTGCATTGGGCAGGAACGGTCACCCCTTGGGCTTGGAGGATTGTCTCCTTGAGGAACATCCACCCTTTGTGGATGCCCATGTCCTCAACCCTCCAGGCTTGCAGCGCCTTCTCAACTAGCCTCCTGAGCTCTCTGAAATTGGCTCTTTTGAAGTCTGGGACTCTAGTCCTAGTGTGGGCTCTAGCTACACTGTGCCGGACAGTTTCATAGATTTCATAGACATTAGGGCTGGAAGGGACCTCGGAAGATCATCAAGTCCATCCCCCTGCTTGAGGGGCAGGAAGTCAGCTGAGGTCATAGGATCCCAGCAAAATATGCATCCACATTTCTTTTGAAGGTAAATTGAACTATGGTAAAAGCTTACTTTTGCAGCTAGATGAGGTTTGCAGGTCCTCTAGTGGCCATGGATAGATGCACATCTCTGGCTAGAGGCATGATTCTACACCAAGATGTTATGGCACCCTGAGGTGACTTCAGATACTTTTAAGGGTGCCACATGGTGCTACACAATGTTGGCAAGGTTAGGTATGTAAACAGGATTCACAAGATAAATCCAGAGACTTCAAATAGGAATCCATAGTGCTAAAAATAGTCTGACCTATTGTGGTCTTTCTGAGTTCTTTGCAATGAAAAAACTGCTCTGGTATCTTTCCATAGTGAAAAAATGAGTGAAAACTAAGCGTGATCATTTTCCAAGAGGTATCTCAAGTCTAAAAAGGGGTGCCTCAAACCTAATGAGGGGTGTCTTGAATTTTAAAAGGTTGAGACTCACTGCTTTAGAGCAGTTTTTAGACTCAAGGCACTCCTCAGTAGATTCAAAGTACCACTCAGAAATGCTGGTTCACTTGGTCACTCCTTTTTTACAACAGAAAAATACTAGAGAAATTCTGTTGCAAAGAAGTCAAGAAGATCACAACAGGTCAGAATATTTTTAACAGTATGGATTTCTATTTGAAATATCTAGGTTTATCTAGTGAAACATGTTAGCACACCTAATGGTGCTCACATTGCATGGCACCTCATGGTACGCTTGAAAGAATATCAAAGAACCCTTGGCCACTGATACATGTGCACTGAGGCTGCTCCAATGCACTGTAATCACACTGCATTGCACACTGCATTGGAGAAGACTCGATTAATCGAGTCTGCTGGAGCGTGGTAATTACTGCACTCCATCAAACTCCAGTGTCACGTTTCACTGTCCCCATGCTGAAAAATAGTGGCAAGGATGCTTTAACTAACATTCATCCAGTTTTCAGTGCGGGGACACTGATACACATGGCGCTCTGGGTGCTTTAATTAAATCTGCCTCCCTCCCCCTCACCTCCCAGAGCATGTGTACAAATGCCCCTTGTTGAGAATCACTGCTCTAAGGAAATCATCACAGGAGACTTGCTATGTTAAGTCTGCCTCATATTTCTTTACTGCATTTACCCTTATGAGCTTAGGGTGTATGCTTGTACTATAAAAAGCAAACCAAAACACTCTCAAGTATATGAAAAGTCCAGGAAATGTTTAATAGCAGGAGAGTAACTGGCATTAAAATGTGTAAAGGAAAACTCCTCTATGCAAATAAAGAGCTGTGAAATACATACACCACAAAAACTTGTCTTACATGAATTAAAACAGAGTCAGGAAAAGAATGCTTTATTTGATTATGTAGAGGAGAAAAATCACTCATACACACACAGAAAATATATCTGTGAAAAAAAGGAAATCTAGCATTGATGAAAAATACTGCACTGGCAAGTGTTAAGACTGAAAAAACTGATTTTGCAGGTGAGCCTGGGGTAGTGATGGTCCTTAATCTAAATTAATAGTAATAAAGATGTAACTCATGGCCTTTGGCATGGAAGACAACACTGATTTAATAAACACTCAGGATACTTATTGGAATGCTGGTAACTGTGATGTGGACACCGAATTGGACTGGGATCAACAACTCAATTGACATTTGATCTCCAAACAGATATCTGATGATAAAATTTTTCAGTTAAAACTGGCCCCCCTAAGTTCCTAAATTGGCACCCAGGGCTGGTGCCCTGCTTGTTCATCCCAAGTTATGCTACTGGACATAGACATGAAATACATTTCATTGGGTATCAGAACTAATCCTATAAAATATTGAAGTCCCTATCCAGAGGGACACTTACCGTAACTTACATTTTAGTTTATTTAATATAGATCAGTGAGGCCAACCTTTGTGGTAGGTGTGCCACAATTTAGTCCAGCATCCTCCCTGAGTACTACTCCAGTCCTCTTCTCCTTTCTCATCTGCTACTCTGCCCTGTGCTCCCTGCCTAAGCTGTTGCTCTGCTTTTCTGCTTCCTTCCTGTCTCCTCCCTGATCTGTCACATGATACATATGGAGGCTGCTGGTGCCCCTTGTGGCCTATGTGCTCAAGATTGGCCATCATTGATGTAGATCATTTGTTGTTTTTCTCTGTGTCAAAGTGACAAGACTTTCATTCTTCCTGTTCAAGTTAAGGATTAAAAGGTTGCGATAGGACACTGGTTTTCAGATGGTGTTCTGGAGAACCCTAGGGTGCTGTGTTAGGGTTCTGCAAAGAAACTGGAGATAATGAGACCTGCTTTTGAGTGGAAGAAGCACCCTAGGGTTCCCCAGTAGTGTTGAAAAGGAAAATATCATTTAGAGGTAGGTTATTTGTGGAGTCCTTCAGGGATTGATCTTGGGAACAATCTTGTTTAGTGCTTTCATGAATTATCTGGGCACCAAAATTGCCAGTGTTCTGATGAGATCTGGTGCTAAAATTTACATTCCTAGCACAAAGTTTTTTCAATACAAAGGTGGATGGGGATACCATACAGAAAGATCTGGATGGCCTTTGAGGTCTGGAGTAAGAGAAATGGGGGATGGAATTCAAGGGTACAAAATGCAAGTCATGCACTTGAAGAGTAATAACTAAGACAAGCTGGGAGTTCACCTGTTGGAAATGGCTGAGGAAAAGAAGATCCCTTGTGCACTGGGTGATCACAAAATGACTATGATCCAGAGGCATAGTTAACAAGGTTTGCAGCCTGCACAAACCCTGCTGGAGAGCGGGTTGAGGGGAAGAAAGGGGATGCCTAGAGTGGTGGGGGCCCTTACCTGCTCCAGGAGTCTCGCCTGCTGCTGCAGCATAGTCTGCCTGCTCTGCTTATTACTGCTACAGCAGCAGTACAGGGTCCATGCACTTGTCTGCTGCTGCTGCAGCATGGATTAGCTGGGATGCTGCCTTTCTGATGTCCCCACTAAGTAGGCATCTGGGCCTGGTGCTCCTCTTGTCCCTCTCTCTCCTGCCCCCCTTGGTCTCCATAAAAAGTTATGCCATCATTGTGAGCTGCCAGTGTAACAGGGAAATGCAGTTCTGGATCTGTCATTTGAGATATTTCTTGTAGAGACAGAGAAACTTGAATGATGTACGAAGTCTCAGGGAGGCTGCAGCTAGGGAAAACGAACAGGGAAGAATTGATGGGGAATGTAGTGGTGGATGGCAATTTGGGCAGAGGTGACTACGAAATGACTGAGTTCAGGCTCCTGAGGAAAGAAAGGTTGGAGAGCAGCAGAGTAAGGACCTTGGACTTCAGAAAAGCTCAGGGAACTCATGGACAGGATCCCCTGCAATGCTAGTCTGAGGAGGAGAGGAGCCCAGGAGAGCTGGTTGTACTTTAGAGAAGCCTTACTGAGAGTGCAGGAGCAAACCATTTTGATGCTCAGGAAGACTAGCAAGTATGCAGAAGACCAGACTGGCATACCAGGGGACAGTTTAGTGAACTAATTCACAAAAAGGAAGCTTACAAGAAGTGGAACTTGGACAAACAACTAGGGAAGAGTTTAAGAGCATTGCTTGAGCATGCAGGAATGAAGTCAAGAAGGTCAAAGCACAACTGAAGTTGCAGCTAGCAAGGTATGTGAAGGATTGCAAGAAGGGTTTCTACCAGTATGTCAGTAGCAAGAGGAGGAGCAAGGAAAGTGTGGGTCCCTTGCAGAGTTGGAGAAGCAACCTACTGAGAGAAAATGCAGAAAAGGCTGAAATGCTCAATGTCATTTTCACCTCAGTCTTCACAGGCAGGGTCAGCTCCTAGACTGCTGCACCAGGCAGCACAGTTTGCGGAGGAGGTGAGCCACCAACAGTGGTGAAAGAACAGGTTAGGGACTATTTAGAAAACCTGGATATATACAAGTCCATGGGGCTGGATGGGATGCACCGAAGGGTGCTGAGGGAGTTGTCTGATATGATTGCAGAGCCACTGACCATCATCTTTGAAAACTCATTGTGATCAGGAGAGGTCCTGGATGATTGGGAAAGGGCAAACATAGTGCCCATATTTAAGAAAAGGAAAAAGAAGGATCATGGGAACTACAGATTGGTCATCCTTACCTCAGTCCCTGGAAAACTCATGGAGCCAATCCTCAAGGAATCCATCTTGAACCACTTGGAGGAAAAGGTGATTTGGAACAGTCAGCATGGATTTACCAAGGGAAGGTAATTTCTGACCAACCTGATTGCTTTCTATGATGAGATGACCAGCTCTGTGGACATGAGGAGACCAGTGAATGTGGCATGCCTTGATTTTAGGTGGTATCAAGTGGAGTGCCCCAGGGGTTGGTTCTGGGGCTGTTTTTGTTCAATGTCTTCATCAGTGACCTGGAAGATGGCATAGAGTGCACCCTCAGCAAGTTTGCAGATGATACCAAGCTGGGGGGAGTAGTAGATAAATCAGAGGGTAGGGCTAGGATTCAGAGGTACCTGGACAAATTGTAGGATTGAGCCAAAAGAAATCTTATGAGGTTTAGTAAGGACAAGTTCAAAGTCCTGCACTGAGGATGGAACAATCCCATGCACCAATATGGGCTGGGGAAAGACTGGCTGGGCAGCATCTCTGTAGAAAAGTACTTGGGGTGGTTACAGTGGACAATAAGCAAAATATGAGGTAACAGTGTGCCTTTGTTGCCAAGAAAGCTAATGGCATACTGGGCTGCATTGATAGGAGTGTTGCCAGCAGATGGAGGGAAGCGATTATTCCCCTCTATTCGGCACTGGTGAGGCCATCTCTGGAGTACTGTGTTCAGTTTTGAGCACTGCACTACAGAAAGGATGTGGAGAAATTGGAGAGAGTCTAAAAGAGCGCAACACAAATGATGAGCAGACTGGGGACATGACTTGTGAGGAGGGGCTGAGGGAACTGGGCTTATTTAATCTAGAGAAGAGAAGACTGAAGTGGGATTTAACAGCAGCTTTTAATTATCTGAAGGGGGGTTAAAAGAAGATGGAGCTAAACTGTTCTCAGTGGTGGCAGATGACAGAACAAGGAGCCATGGTCTTAAGCTTCAACAAGGGAAGTTACAGGTTGATATTAGGAAGAATTGTATCACTAGAAGCATAATAAAATACTTGAACACATTATCCAGAAGGGTTGTGGTATCTCCATCTTCGAAGGTTTTTAAGACCAGTCTAGCCAAAACTTTGGCTGGGATGATCTAGTTGTGGACAGTTCTGCTTTGAGCAGGGGGTTGGACTAGGTGACCTCCTGAGATCCCTTCCAACCCCAATTTTCTATGAATCTATGAATCCTAGTTACCTATGTTCAAGAAAGGTAAACTCAGACTATCACAGATACAGATATGGGCTACATATCTGTACAGGGGAATACACAGACTGTCTTAGGAGAAGAATCTAGAAGAACTTAGCTAATTTAGCCTAGCAAAATGAAGCCTAGGAAGGGATGTGATGTTTGTCCATAAATACATTTTGAAGTAAACAGCACAGAGTGTGAAGAGCTTTTAAAGGTAAAGCACAGTAGTGGCACAAGATTAAATGGCATGAGCTGGCCAAGAATAAATTTAGGCTGGAAAGTAAAAGAAGACTTCTAATCATTAGCACAGTGAGGTTCTGGAACATCTTTCCAATCAGAGTGCAGATACTTTGAAGATGGAACATGATTGGTTTAGGAAGGGGTTGTATGAGATGGGGGCAGTGATATCAGGAAAGTGAATTTAATAACCCAAGAAGCGCTTCTCAGTCCAATGCCCTATATTTTTGTATAGAATCCAAACCACATTCACTTAACATGGCCATATCAGGAAAACTATTACAATAGATCAGGGCTGTCCAACTGATGGCTTACAGGCTTCATGTAGCCCACAGGGGGTTTAGTTGTGGCATCCATGTTCCTGCTGAGTCACCATTTCCCCTGTTGCTTCAGATGCAATAGCAATGGGAGTCTCTGAGCTTTCCCTGCCTCTTCCAGCTTCTACGCTCTGTGCCAGCTCTGGGGGGCAGTGTGGCATGGCATGGCATGGTATGGCATGGCATGTTCAGGGTGAGGCTGGGGCAATGCAGCATGTAGTCCGGGTGGAGGGGGAGTGCTTACATAGGTGGATGATGCAGCAGGCAAGCAGTGAAATGTGATGGGGGGAAAGCCATGTGGAGTGTGACCTTGGGACCCATGACCTCCAGTGATGTGGCCCACAGGACATGCTGCTTAGAAGTTGGACATCCCTGCAACTGATGTTCTAATATCTAGCATATAATGTAATAGAGAATATAATATACTGTACTATTTTTTCTAGTCATTTTCTATATTGTCCTAATAGCATGCTCTATTTTTTACAAACAAAAGTGATACTACTCTTCTGCACCATCTAACAAGAGGAAGCACTATCTCAAGTCTTTCAGTCTTTCATTTATGGTAGTCCACATTTCACCGATTTAGGGTTGAATGCTTTGAACTCTTCTTGTCATTTAGCAAATCTGTGAAATGTCTAGTACAAATGTTGTCATGGACTTATGTTAGTATAATGAGGAGATCATCATATGATTACATACAACTGTATTCTCAAAGTTTCATTTTAAGTGAAGAGAACCTCACTTAATAGTATATTTAGTTGGGGAACAAATAGTTGTCATTTTAATAGTAGAGCTTGAGGGATGTTGTAGCCATGATGGTTGAGGAAATATGCAAGAGGTAAGGATTTTTGTGGATTTTTATCTTTTACTAGACCAAGGTTGGGATATTTAGACATGCTTTCTTATGCATTTTAATAGTAAATATTCTGTTCTGGTGGTAGAAATATATCACTAAGGTAATATGATTTCTTCAGTGAACATAGTGTTTGGTGCTCTGTGAATTTAGATCAGCATTTTTTTACCTGTCTTACTAAAACAGCCTGCTGTTTCTTTGTATCCAATAACTAGGCTGTCCAAAATTATACATAAAGTGCTTGCCCTAATCACTAGGCAATCCTACCTTTAGGATGACAAGACTGGATTGCCTTCCCAGATGGGTGAGGAAGTGCTGGAGTAAACAAGTGTGAAATTATTTCCAATTTAGGCACCAAAAGCAGTGGCCAAATGGGGGCTGATTTTTTTTTTGAACATCCAACCCTCAAACCCAAAAGTCAATGTAATAGGTCTGAGGTTAGATACAAATGTATCATACAGCTGTAGTTCACTGTCAAATTGCATCTGTGTGGAGAATTTAAATACTGCCTGCCAACCACACACTTGCCTTAAGATGATTAGTCCCGTGGTTTATTTACTGTCAGTCTTGCTTCTTAGGTTGGATTTGATTTCAGCATTGTATGAACTTTTCAGAATGGCATCATGAAAATTTCAGGTTCCGCAAAATACACTGTATCCAAGCGAAAGACATGATCTAGGAGGACTTCAGTGATCTGGGAATGAATGCAGCAAACTTGCACATAATAACACTTCATAAACCAGTCCCTACCCATGACAAAATATCTATTTAATAATGTTTTCTTTTAATCAAATTCATTCAGCTTACAGGAATTATTTTTTCTTGTTGCCCTGGAAACTGACTCACAAATAACTACCCATAACCTTGACTCAGCTGGATAAAAGGAACAGTTAGTGGGCTATTGATATGTGCAGCTCTGCACTCCTTGACATTTTAAAGACTGCAACTGGGACTTAGTTATCATTTCTACTGATGATACCTGACTAAAATCCCATGCACTGTTTTCACTGGGATTGGCTCATTGGTGCTAACATGTTTAAAATGTAGCAAACTATTTTTTGTCATGAAGCTGGTAGATATGACATGAAGCTCATGGTCAATAGGAAAGCAGATCTGTTGAGTAAAAAGGTATCATTTTCATATAGTCATATTTCTGGCTATAGTAGTCAAGGAGCAAAATGCTCTGCTACATGACAGCTTTTTGTTCTTCCTGAATAATGACTATGTTTTTCTTTTTAAAAACAGGGAGGCTCTGTGTGTTTGTGTGTGTAAGTTTTAATCTGTGCATATGTGTGCATTGGAGGGGGAGATGAGATTTTAGGTTTCATTAATGTTGTGGTTTTCTGATATACTGTAATGATTTGTAATTGTAAGAAAAATGTGTTCTTCAGCAAGGGCAATTATGTTTGTTAACAGCCTGTTCAGGCTAAGATAATTGAACACATCTTTTAATATTTTTGCCCCTTTCACACCTGTTGCTTGGATACCTCTTTCTCTGAACAATTATGTACTATATTGTAAAAAAGAATGCTTTTACCAGCTTTTTGTTATATCATCTTTAACTCTACTTTTAAAAATAACTTAAGAAGTGAAGTCAAAGAATTATGACTGTCTGGCAGCAATAATGTACAAGGCACAGTTGGAAAATCCAGCTCTTGTGAACAGACTGCCTTTAAACCTCTCTTTTGTAGGTATTGGTACTGATTCATATTTTTTTCATGAATGCAGCCATGTTCTTCTCCTTCCTATAACAGCAGTACTTCAAGAGAAGCAAACAACAGCTTGTAAAAACACAGGCATCTTGAAATAACCTAGGTAGGCTTGTCCAGGTAAGTCTGCTGCTAGTGGGAGAAGTTTACTGCTCTTACTGTTTCTCTCCTGAAATGGTGAGACATAATGTGCAGTGCGTGATATAGGGAGAATAATTTTCTGATTCCATCTAACTGCAAGACATTATGCTGAGTAATGTTATACAATGAACCAAATGACATAGTTTATTTTAATCTAACAGCATTTCCTTGGATCCTTAGAAATGCATGAGGTACCATGGGAGAAGTCCTCAGATACAAGTGTTGGGAGGAACATAGAGCTTCTGGTTAATTGTGTTTGATATACTTAGGAAGGTGTAGCTCATTAGACTTCATTCTGCATAAGAATTGGAAATTAGGGTTTGGAATATCTTCATTGGTTTGCTTTAAGAGAAGGAACTCCAGAAGCAGCTTTGTCTGAGGGGCTGGCTTAGACCTGAGATGTTGCATTGAAATTACCTTTGTTATTCAAACTTAAGAAGGATGAGTTTTTAACTTTTTAATGAGTGCAACTTGTGCATGGAGCACAGAATATCTACATGAATCAAAAGACAGAATCTGTCACCTACTATCTTAGAATTCAAATGATGGAAACAACTATTTATAAAGATTTCTTTACTCTGACTTATACAAGTGAGTAAAAAGTCAGGGTATCAATGAAGCATATTTTGTTAGACGGAGGGGGAGATGGGGAAGAAAACTGTATTTAAACAGGCACATGGATTTTTGTGCAGTAGATGATGACCAAATTCTAAATGCTTTCTTTTGTGAGTAAGGACTTTGCTGTGAAGGACGCCTTGGATAAAGGCTGGATGAGCAGGCCCAGCAAAAATGTTAACGTGCAAAATTGTACAAGACCAGGCTCTCATTCCAGTGGCTCTTGTTCTAGCTGCCAGTCCCTGGGCTGGTGAAATGAATTTTACCTTCCACCTCTCATACTTAATGTTTGTGCATGTCAGGTTTTCTGTGGGGTCACCTTCAGGCAACAGTTCACTTAATTAGCTAAACCAGGTGATTTTTGGTTGCTGGCACAATGTCCCCATAAAGCAGAAACATTCGATTACAGCAGCATAACTTATAAGAAGTCAGAATTATAGTTTAAAGTTGCAGACAAGGCCCAAATCTCTCCTCTTGGGCCTATTTTCAATCTCAAAATTCACTGTAGGTCAAATTATGATGACTTGAAAAAGTTGGGGGGAGGACCTGTTGAGAACAAAATTAGATGCGACACTAGGGCAGAGCAGGGTATGTGGTAAGTAACATGCTTCATCTGGGAAGGCAGCAAATGAATTTGATGATACAACTGAAAACTTGGAACTACCTCTGCAGGGTCTTTGGCATAGGGCTAATTCTTCTTTCAGGCCTGTTAAAAAAACCATGATCCAGATTTGAGTTTCTTAGCTGAGGCACTTCTCTACTTCCAATCATAAGTCATGAAAGGAAACTGAGATGATCTGCAGTTGAGAAACTTGCATATTGATCCAGATTTGGACTTCACCCATATTCTAATCCAGATTTGGGAGTTTGCCCATGGTCTCTAATACACAGGGAATGTGTTGTCATTCATGGACTTAGCCAACCTAGTCAGTAACACTCTAAAAGTGACTCACAAGCAATGTTGAAACAGTGAGTCACTGTTACGTCCTTTCTGGAAAGATATTAATCTTGCTTTCCTGATTTTTTGGTCTTTGTTGGAACCACAATATTAAGATTTAAAGGCATGTCTATTTAACCAACATACTTTTTTTTCTCATCTCTGGCCAGGATTGTTTCCTCATAAGCGTGAGGAGGAAAAGTGTGGTTTCTCTACTATTGTTTAGACACTTCACACATCTGCTGTCCAGGCATCAAAGGCTGAGGGGGCTCAGCCATTTGTTTATCATTTGAGAATTGGATATCAAACTCATTCCTTTTAGGGGGCTTTTGGCTTGATTCAGGAGCTTTCCTTCCACCAAGAATCTGCTGGATGACAAGTTCTGTACTCCTCCCTTCCTTAGGAGACTTTATTTTAAGTGAAACAGAGAAAGAAATAAAAAGCCTTTCAAGGTTTTCTCTGAGCTACCCATTTTCAGCTGAACTGACTCTTTCCAGGGCCTTTTCTTGACCAATGGTGGGATATGGTGCTTCCAGCAGGGTTCATCCAGCATAGTGCTAGACAGGCAGCATAGAAAGAGACCTTTATGATTGCTGAGGGGATTAGAGGGACAGATATTAAGTGAGGTGCAAGTGCCTGTTGGAGGTCATTCCCAGATGAATGTTGACATTTCACTTTTACAATGAGAATTGCTCTAAAAGTGTCTCCAAGGGTATGATTAGAAACACTCACTTTTAGTAAATACAGCCCATGTACAGACTATGATGCACTTAGCCCTCATTTAAAATCTAAAGAGCTAGCCTACACAAAGGTTTTGCACTGGCATAACAATGTGGTTAAGGGTGTGTGTGTGTGTTTTCTTAAAGCAATGCAGATGTGGTATAAAAATTCATTATACTGGTATAGCCTTTTTGCCTTCACTTGGGGAATTGAGCATGTCAGTACAATCCTGATATAACTACATAAACACCAGGTTAAATGTATGGTTTTAGTGAGTATCTGTACTAGTATCAATACTTCTAAATGTAAACATTAAAAAATCATGAGCCTTTTTCAAATAATACATTTGTGAAGCATTTCATTTGCCTTTTGATATTTCAGGCTTTTGGAGGTGGGGGGGAGCAGTCTGCAAAATTCATTCCTTTAATGCATATTGAAGAATATATCCTTTCAGAGGCTGTTCAGATGTGATACTTGTATGTTCAGGTTAGGAGAGCTCCCGCCCCATTGCTCTTCTCTGCATGTCTTTAACTTCTCTTCTGCCATCCAGTTCACCTGAAAAAATTTTAAATCGGCCTTGCCTTCCCCTAGTGCCTTTTTTCTTACTATACCTAGGTTCCTTTTACAAGGTTTAAATTTTTTTGTCCCAGTCCTATCTAGCTGCCCGAGCAATACAGTGGTAGCTGTTTTACCTGGGGATGTAGTTTCAAGCTTACTGAAAACAGTGGGAGAATCTTTATTAAGGAGCGTTTCATAGACACATTTCCGTACTGGGGAAATTGGAGCCATGTTTTTGTCTTCAGCCCCATTTATAATAATGGAAGATAGTGTTTATTGTGAATAAGGGAAGCTGGTCAAGATATAGACAAAATAAGAAAAAAAGCCAAAGAAAAAGCCCCAGACTGCAAAATGACTAAAGTTATGATGAAATACTGAGAATTGGCAGCACCGAGATTTCTTTAAGGTGATACAACTCAAGCTTTTAAATCCATGTCAAACTGGTAATAAGAAATTGTTGAGAATATTATTTATACCACAGAACTTCCCAAAATGTGATAGATATTCCTCAAACACAGAGGAAGATATAAGCCTTGATATGTAGAGTGTACACTCACTATGTGCTTATAAGGAAAAAGAAATTCACATCTAGATTGGTTTGTAACCATATGCTTAAAAATACCCTGTTGCTAGGGCTAGCAACACTTCTACTATAGTGTGATACAGCCTAAGCTGACATTTTAAGCCATTTACTTTGAATGACTACACCTCATTTTATTCAGAGTATGCAGGGAAACCGCTCTCAGTCTGAGGCTCATGTAGAATGTAGCAGCAGACCTCAAGATTGTTTTCTCATACAAGTCAGTGAGGCTGATGCTCAGAAATCTTGTTAGCAAGACACCAGTGATTGTGTTTCTAAGTGTTTTTACTGCTAACATATCTGCCCTAAACAATACAGCCAGCTTATCCTTTTGGCCTATTATTGGATCAGAATTTGTAGGTTTAAACGTGCTGAATATCACAAAAGGTTGATGGCATTGAAAGCAAATACATTTTTATTCAGGACAGATGTGTCTGGAATGCTCCCTCCCCTCTCTGTTATATACATTCTTGGAATATTTCCATATGGGAGTAAAAAGATGTAGTTCCTTTTTAATTTTTTTTTTCTTATTTTGGCTAGGTACAGACATTTAAAAAGCCTGAGGCAGATTTGAGCTAATTTATGTGGTTTTCTGTAGGTGGTGTAGTTTAAATTGGTAGTGAACAGAGTACACATTTGCCCTTTGATGGTGGGGGCAAATTTTAGACTATGTTCCACCATTTTTAAAACAGTCTGTGTGTGCTGAACTTCTATTTTGTTATGGTTATAGACTAGTGTCCGATCACTTATACCAGTAAAAATGTAATGTCTATACCTGGCCTTTGTTTTGTAATTCTCTTGTCTTTGTAATATTTAATGGGCTCAAGGAATGGCTTGTTGTCAGCCTTTCTATGCCAGATATATTTATTTGGGCACATTGTTGCTATTAGTATTCTGATTTAGTTTATTTAGGGGACATACAGGGTACATAAAGGCTTTGGGGGATGTGGCAGGTAAAGCATATTTTCTCACATACACTTTCCATCCCCAAATTGGGGTGCATGTGTTAAAGTAAATGGGAAATTTGTTTTTCTGCCTAGGACATAAGTACCCTGCTTTGACTCCTGTTCCACTTGGCAGCAACTGTGGCATTACTGTTCAGGCAGCTGAGGGAGTCAATTGATTTAAATGTCTCATTGTTTTTTATTTTAACGGTAGTAATGATTGTCTCTCCTTTTGAATTATCTTTAAGTTCAGCTAATCAAACTAACCTTTCTGTGGGCAATTTTGCAGTCGGCTAGCTTTTCCTGGTCTCTTTCCTTCTGTTTCATAGACCTGGAGACTTTTTAGGTCTTTTCAAAATCACCCATGGAGACCAGTCCTCAGGAATAGTTAAGATTTCAATTTTAGTTAAGCAGGAAAAGGAGGGTGATTGACCTTAGGATTTGGCTTTACCTCTGCTCTTTGCAGCCATAATTCTGGCAAAATCTTTTTTCCCCCTTCATTTTGCCTTCCAGAAACAAGGTACATGTTATATTCCTGGGCATACTGTATGCAAGTAAAGATGGTATATGAATGAATATCTACACCTGTATTCATACATAGAAACATACATACAATATTTCTGTTGTATTTGGAGGTACATAAAAATCTATTCTTCCTAGAAAAATTCTAGCAAATCTGTGTATGCAAGTAAATACATTTTATGAAAGAATACAAACACACACACATTTGTATATATATTTTTTGCTAGTTTTTCTAGAAAAATAGGTTTCTATTTTCCTCTAAATATGTACCTCTAAATGCAACAGAAATATAATGTTGCCTACAATTCTGGTATTTTACATCAAAAACTGTTATCATTTAACTCTGTAAATTACTACAGTATTGTCTGGACTGCATGAAAAAATATACAAAACAAGACCCCTATCTTGTCGTTGGCTCCCTATGGGTATGTCCACAGAGAGGGAGCCCTGCTTGAGCATCAAGGTTCATTCATGTAAATATAATTTGAGGTTCAGTGCCTATAATTCAAGTATATACAAAAGAGGATAGATTAACTCTGCATCTCCCACCTTCCAAGTAAATTTTATTAGCCTATATGTTAGAAGGTACTGTCTTGTGGGGTTCTCTTAATTATTATTTTTCATTGGGTTAGGGAGAGAGAGAACAAGAGTGAGCATAACTTTATAGTTTGGATTTAGGTTCAGGACCAAGTTCCAGTTCCTGCTTCAATAAATACAAATTCCATTAATGTATTACTAAGTAGTTAATATACTAGCATAACACTTGTTGCGAGACAGGGGTTGACACATAGGTGCCTAACACCAGGAGATGGGATAGGGCTCTGACTCCTGAGTGGAGGGAAGCACTTTCCTATTCCAGTGTAATGTTGATATCTTACAGGGATGCCTATATTGTACAATGCTGTGCTGTTCAGTGAAACCTGAGCTAGCTCGGATACTGAGGCTAGGGACAGAAATTATACATAAACTGGTGTTAATTTTCAAAAACTGGTTCAAATCTGTAACACAACAGAAGTTCAGTGCACGTAACTTGCTTTCAACATGGCTGAAATTAGTTTAAAATAAACTGGATGGATGTAGCATCAGACATAACTGATCTATGTTTAATTAGTTTATTGAAATTCTGTCCCAGATCCCCTCCAGATTCAAGATACTTCAAAGTCCCCCAGCATCTCAGGATGCTTTGCACCTTCCCTCCCGCACTAATCCCCCTCGCAGGGTGGGTGGGCTAGACTTGGCCCAAGCTTTCTGCTCCAGCTGAGCAGGAGGCATGCTGTAGCGCCTCACAACTTCTGGTCTGGGCAACTGCAGGCATGAAGCTGCATTTCTGGACTCAAAAGCGAATATCTGTTCACTTCCTTACTGGTTCAATCTACACAGCTTAGATTAACCTATGAAAATTGAATTGATTTAGCCTTAGGCTTTTTGACTGTCTGCACTTTAGCCTGGATGATCTCTACTGCAGGACATGGGTGGGCTAATTTGATTCTACTGGTCATGTCTATATGAGACACTAACTGTGCAGTAGCCTAATAATGTGTACTAGTATATCACAGCACAAACAGTGCTAATACGCAGTATTATTAGGCTACTGCACAGTAACATCGTTAAAATATGTGTTCACTGGCACTACTGAGCAGTAACTGTGGTCATTGCACATTTATTTAGTACTTGATTATGCAAGTACTAAATTAAATCCTCAGTAATCACTGTGCATTAATGAATGTGTAGATGTGCTGCTGAGAACAAAATACAGCATTTGCATAGAGCAGTACTCTTAGGACTGAACCAACAGGAGAAAACTAAACATTTAGAGTTGACACTGTCGGGCCTCTGATGGAATCTCTCATTGTGTTTTCATTTTAAAATGGTCTCTCTCTGGCAAGCCTAGTGGACTAGACAATGTTTTTCCTGGCATCTTGTAATCTCTGCCTGTGGAGAGGCTGTGTAGTCCAGTGAATAGGACACTGAATTGGAACTGAGAAAGCCTGGATCTTATTCCTGGGGACTTTCCAACTGTTGTGTAGAAGATGCAACAACGAGTAGTCAGTTCCCCTTCCTTTATGGCAGAGCTACAAGACAGCTGATTTTTTTTTCCTTACAAGTCTCCTGGTTGCTGCGGGTTCTGCAATATTGTTGTTAAATCAGGGCTTTGTTTTTCCAACACAGTTTAAACATTCTTTGAAAGGCCCCGTCTTGCCCCATGAATGCTGAGCACAAGTGTTCCAAGCAAAAGTGGTGTAGCTGTTTTTTATCCCTGGAATTGTTTCTGAAAGCTTTACGGCTAATGCAGTGCTGCAGGCTGCACAGATCACTTTGTAGTGATAATAGTCACATGTCCCCCTGCTCTTCCTACATGACCCTCATGCCCGTTACTTTATATTGCCTTCCTTATTTAAGGCCTTAATTGTTTTTCAGTGGTTTCTAGATGCTTCCCTTTGCTTCCCACATAAATTCCAGCAGTATGACTGTATGTCTCCTACAGATCTCTTGACATGCTTTAAAGCCATCAGCTCAGATGTTAACACTAGGCACAAAAGAATCTTATGTTTGTTGTTTAAATTACTACAACCAAATCACCAAAACATGATCTTATGACTTGACCTTACAAAACTAAGTCTAGACATTACAGTACTTAATGTTAAATTGTCCCTTAGGATGCTAGGCACAGATGCCTGTCTTCTCTGACTGTATTTTGGGAAGGGCAGAGCCAGACCTTTGGTATGAGCATGTATAGCAGTCTAGACAGATGTTATGCACTGAATCAGTCACTGAATATCAATGAAAACTCATTACTAGGGATCCTGGTTTTCTCTGATATGCGCCCACCCCAATTTTTGGATTAAAAAAAAGTAACCCAAAATCCACATTTTTCCATGATTAAAATGAAACACCACTAATATATAGATATTTATATATTAACGAAGATATAGATATGTATAAGTGGTGCTTCATACATTAGTGGTGTTTCATTTATTCATGGAAAAATGTAGATTTTGGGTTATGTTTTTAATCAGAAAATTAGGGATTTTTTTATCAGAGAAAACCAGGATCCCTGTTCATTACATACTTCGAGAACAGTGGGAAACCAAATTCATCCAGCAGCCTTTTAGAATTCAAATGACTTCTGCTCCCCCATGCAGAACAGCTACAGTTAAAGTCCAGACTTACTGGGTGCATCCAGATGAGCATGCATGTGCAGTTTCAGTGCCACAGACACATCTGTGGCTTCACAAACTACATACACTGCACATGCAGGTGTTTGCTGCACTACTAATTTACAGCATGCTAGGGTTTTTTTGACACTGGGAGATCTCGATGTCAAAAAAGCCAGCACCAGAAAAAAGTGGGACAGTGCACATGATGGCAGCATGCACTGCCTGAAACTGGAGCTTGGCCGGCCAGAACCACACTCCAGCTGCTAGCTAGGCTCCATGCACCCAGATCCCTGCCACTCGAACCCCAGGACGCTCCCAGGTAAGGCTGCTGGGGCCTGCCCAAGTGCTGGCCCCAGCAGCTTCTGCCTCACCTGGAGCATTTTTCCCTGTGTGAACCCCACATTCAGGGGCATGCCCTGGGGCAAAAAGCAGTAGCATGAATTTGTGATGCTGCCTTTCTCCTCACAGCAACCAAGTGCCCTCGTTCATGGGGACTCTGCCATTGAGACCAAATATATATTCCTTAATTATTTCATTGTTGTAAAGGAGATTTAAAGTAGGAATTACCTGGCTAAATGTCTGTGCATTGTACAAGAAGTTCCGATGGTAGAAGGGGTCACGTAGACCACTTTTAAGAAGGAGTAGATGAGAATATTTGATAAGCTGAATCAAAATTGGACTCAACATGATTTAGGGGGATAGTATAAGGAAGTAGAGCTCAGGATTCTGTTCCTAGCTCTACCACAGGCTGGCTGGTAGACCTTGGGCAGTTCATTTGACTCTCTACCTCCATTTCTCTATTTGTAACATGGCATGAAAAGCTCTACTTAGGAGCTGTCATTAATTTATTATTGCTGTTTTCAAGATGCTCCCTAGTCAGCATAAATTGATATATATTTCCCAGTCAATATAAACTCATATATTATTCTTATATTCTTAGGTTGGGGTTTAGAATGCAAGTTGGTAGGTTTAAGGGTCTTTTCTGGGAATGGGAAGAAAAGTTTTTCTACCAGGTCTGTTCTCAAGCTAGTCTTCTGAAACACTCTTGTTTGGTGCCTTACATTTCCACTGGTTGATTGTTTTTTCAAAGGTTTCTTTTTCTGCTTGGGATTTTCACCTGAATGCTCCCTACTGTTACATCCAGCAGCTGTTCAGTAGGAGGATAAGTAGGACTAGGGTTATGGTAGCACAGAAGGTAAGGTGTGCCACTATGATCCAAGTGGCATGTGATAAGCCTTGCTTTTGACTCCTGCCAAGCTGCCCCCAGGTGACCCAGCCATAAATGAATACCTGATCATTTGAATTGGGTAGTCAAGATGGTGCTGTTTGCTATATAGACACAGGTGTGCTCAGTTACACACATCTTAACTTCCAGGCTCAAGAGGACCTTTACTGTTTTTGATCAGTGGGTCTGAAGTCCTGTTCCATGAGAAGTACCTAGATCAAAACCCCCCTAGGTTCCACACTGGAATGAAATCCTCTGAAATTTCATTTAAACATCTTGAATTTAAATTGATGAGAATCCTTGAGTTGTTGATAGCAGGGAACCCAGAAGCCTGTAGAGCTTGGGTTCATGAGCTAAGATTTTTCTTAGCTAGAGAGGCTCGAGAGGTAGGTACCCTGGTAGGAAATGAGGCAGATTTCCCAGGAAACATGTCTACTGTCTATTAGAAATTTGGATGGAATTAGTATGTTCCCAGGAAATACTTTGTTTTTATGGAATTGACATTTACTCATAGAAACATGTTCCTTTGGTACCTTCCTACTCAACAATAGTAATAAGTAATACTATGGCTCAGTGAGTGTGCTTCTCAGTCAACATAAGCTCATCTTAGTTGCGTCTCTGAGGAAGCAAAAGACATCTGTATGTATATGCATGTATATGGTCCAGGCTCCATTACAGAAATTAAAAGGAAATCAGGTGTCCTTCAAGAGAAGAAATCACTCCCACAATTCAAACTGTTTACCTGCTAGGAGGTAGATCATTATGATGCCATCTTGATAGGACTTTCCTCTCCTTGGCTGTCAGAGGAATGTCTGATTAAATCATTAATGGTATTATATCAGTTGCTGGATATTACCACTGGCAATCGAACGCAATTGTGCTATATCTGTACTGATCCTTGGTAAATACTATTACTACTACTCTGCCTCAAAGAACTTTCCAAGACAAAAGAGCTTACATTTTGCATCTAGTAAAACAGCTGAACACTCTTTTGGGATTTGAAAGTGGATTTTCATTTTCTTGAAAGTAAGTGACCCAACTATTTTTTTTTACCCTTCTTTTTATTTGTAGGCAGGATGTATTGCACAGCTTAAATCTCTATATGTAAACAGTTTCTTAAGCCTTAAAGTTTGGATTATTTAGACTTGAAGTCCCAATGGACCAAAAATGTATATTTTGAATTTAGATTGGAAGATCTCAAAGCATAGAGGTAACTGGGTTTTGGCTTATCAGCATTTGCTCAGTTACTTGATCATAAGTATTTGATATTATCACCAGCAGTAAAAAACAGAGATTCTTGGTTTTGAATCTCATTTAGAAACCAGCACCTTCAGTAACATAGTGTTCCATAACACCATCTGTGGGCAATGATTCAAGACTGACTCGTAGGGAAGAGTGCCACCTACTGAATCATCATTGCAACTTCTGCTGCACCCTATATTTTCCTTGGAGGTCTCCCATGTAAATAATGACCAGACTGGTCAGACAAGATCATAACTCGGGGTGGTAAAGTCACCAGTTAGTCATCTATGACATGGCACATTTAAAAAGGAAACATTGATCTTTTTTGGAACAGCTTGTTTACAGAGTATGTAGACAGGTCCATTCTGTGAAATTATTTTGGGTCTTTCAGGCTTATTGTTTGGAACCTAGGGGTTTGTGTCTCAAAGGGAAATCTTTGTTCATACTCCAGAAGTGAGAATGCACAGGTAGGCTAAGTACAGACATTTGGTGGGAGGTGGGGGCAGGGAGTGGAGGGGGCTAGGGGGAGGTTCAAAATGGCCACCTGATGTAACTTAGTTTGCCCCGGTGCAGACCTTACACTCAGACCCAGTCTTAGTGATTGAAAATTAATCTAAACCTGTAAAGTGCAGAAATTCTGTGCACACAGACCGGTCTAAAAATTGCAGAACCTGGTCTACAACAGACCTGGATTGATGTAGTAGCAGAATTACTTAACTAGGTTAGACTGGGGCAAGGGACTTCTGTACAGTTACCTGCACAGCCACAGGGCTGAGAAAGCCCAGCTGCTCACCCCAGCCCTGAGGCTGTGCTCTTCATACCCCCTGGCCTGGCACCAGGCTATTTTGGGTCCCCTGACTCTTTGCCTACTCTGTGGAGCAGCCATCCTCCCCCAACCCCTATCCTACATGCCACTCTGGGTGCTGCCAGTTTTATCAGCATTCACTGCTGCTAGAGCAAGTAAGTCCAGGTGCCGGGAGGGGCTGGAGGGATTGGGGTGTAGGTTTGTTGGGCAGGGTTGAGGGGCTAAAAATAGCTAAATATACCCCAACCCCCACAGACCGCACAAGGCCCCTCTGTTCCTATCAAACCCTCTTGGACCTCAGCAACTCCCTGTGGATGCCACTTGTCCTCCCCATTCCCTCATGGATGCTGCCTGAATCCCTAATCCTACTTATTGTTCCTGCCGATGCTTCCTGTCCCCCCATCCATCCATGGACCTCTGTTCTCCACCTCACCCCCCCACCATCCCCACAGGATACTGATTTACCTTAGATTGGGTGGCCATTTTGAACTGGGTCTAACTTCCCCCTAACCCCACTGAATGTCTGCACTTAGCTGTAAACTGCTTCTTTCTGTGCGAACTGCTCTGCTGTTACTTTGTTAGGCTTACTTTAATTGCAAAATGTTTCCTGGCTTTTTTTCAGGTATTACCTGTAAATTACTTCCATGGTGTTTTGCTACATGGTTCACTGTGCTTTCTTCTTCTTTTTGTTTTAATTTGATCCCTGTAAGATGACATAATAGGAGAGCTGAAAAATGTCTTGTGATTCAGGATATTACACTTCCTTCTTAATTTGGGTTTTCTAACCTGACATGGATATATCAGACTTGGATGTTCTATTTAGTGATGCATCTAATATGAAAACATCAGTTTCATGAATGAATTGATGTTAAAGAAAGAAAAATTTAGGTCAATATCAGGAAAATCTTTTTGGTGCATAGATTGTTACATTGGGAAACACTATCTTAAGAGAAGACTTAGAACACATAAAACTTTACTGGACAAAGAATTAATAAAGTCCATTAATAAAGTAAGTGCACATTAAAGAAATAGACAAAACATTATTACAGTAGCAATACAAATGATTCAATGATCTCACAAGTTATTTTAATCACTAACACCTATGATTCCTAAAGCCCACAAGTTTAATATTTTCCCCTGCCAGGCTAAATTTACAATGATGTTACTGTCAACAACCTTAGCTCTTTTTTGCCACTGGGAGGCCTTCTGCATAAATTGGGTACAACACAGAAAAAATTCCAACTTATTTACTCTCATTATCTAATACAGTCTTCATTACCCCCTTTATGTATCTGCTAATTCTTTACTGATTGTTGATACTGTATTTAATAATATGTTATTCAAAAAAGTCCAGGGTAGCATGAAATTATATTCTTGAATCCACCTAGGTTTCTTGCATCATTCTTAAAAAAGGGTCAAGACAACTTTTTAGCATGGTTAGATACACTTTTTTATTTCCATTTTGGGTTCCATTTCATTAGAGTGGATTCTGTCTGGATTCTAGTGAAATGCAACAAGGTTTTTGGAAAAGATGTGAAAACTCCAAAACAAAATATTCTTTTAAAAAATCTGACACCCTCTACCCCCCAACTAATATAAAGAGAATTATCTTACTGTGTCTTTTTGGCATGCTAATATCTGGCTGCTTCTCAGATGAGCTCAGTTGTAGTAGAGGAAGTCACAAAGTGATATGTTTGGATTTCAGTGACTGTTTCTTCAAAGCTACATGGGAGAAACTTTGGTCTTCCAGACCCCTGAGGCATCCTTCTGGAACCCTCTGCCCCCCCATTACTTTACATGGTGAATATGTTTTTTGGAAATACGCTCACTAGAAAACTAACTGAAACCTCAGCTTCACTGATCATCTAGGACAAACTTCAAGATATGAATCATTTGAACATAGGTACAGGGAGTTACCTGTGTGACTTTTAAAATTCCACTGCATTTGTCTATTTAAATTATTTTGTGATAGAACTAGACAAAATCCTGGCATCAATGACTTTTGCTTTGACTTCTTCACAAACTGCAAAATAGTGGAGAGGCTCCATTTTGATTTGTAAATTGGGGACAAGAAACCATATAATTTAATTAAAAGCACACTGTACGGAAGCTTATATGTTTAGCATTTTTTCACCTGAAACCCTCATCTCTTAACTTTTCCTTCTGTAAAGGAAGATTGTCGTAAATGTTTTTGACTAACGGGACCATGGCATGCATATCCCACGAGGTGGTGCTGTTCAGCTGCACTAAATTGTCTTCTTTAAATCCTTCCATTTTCTTTTCAAAAGGATTATGTATGCCAAAGTGAAAACAGAGTTGTTAAAGATAGATCCAAGGAACAAAGGGCTTGAACAAAGTTATTTTCAAACCCTGGGAAATAATACTACTACTTAACTCTTGTATAGGTTACCAGAGTTCTAGGCAGTCATGTTCTGTTAATTTCAGCAAAAGCATTTCTGCATCTCTGTTTTGCAAGGTTTTATATTGTTATGTGGTAACATGTCAGGGAAGGAGGTGAAAGACTAGTTTACTGCTTTAACAGAACACCACCAAGGTCAGTACATTAGGTCCACAAGAAGCTGTCGACATGCTGCCTTGCTGGTACAGATCATACTACCCCTCCTTCATTCTGCTTGCCTGCTTTGTTCTTACAAATAACAAAGACATGAACTACAATTCTTACTTCATTGTAGTTTCAATTAAATCAATTATAGACCTATAGGTTTAGTTTGGTGCAGATATATATCCAGGCTGATATTTTGAAAAATGACTTGTCACTTTGGGAAGCATGAGTGAATTTTTTTACATTTGATTGCTTAAAAGGATCTGATTTTCAGCAAAAAAGCTGGTGCATACACATCAGAATTAGTCTTCTTTCAGGTATGAACTCCCTGACTACTCCTTGAATAAATAAATAGCTCCTGTTATATGTTTTTTGCTTCAGTCGTTGGTTCCTGCCATATCTCGGAAGTAGAGATGTACAAGAATGAATCCTATCACCATCTGGCATAAACATCTGACATTTAAAAAAATATTTAAACATTTTAAATAATGAAATGAATTCTGTGCAAATAAATGTTGTGAAAGTTTTTATTCTGAGAATGGAAGTCTTATGTGTTTTAGTCCTGCTATAAAATGTATCTATCATTTTTATCATATATTGATGCTAACCAAAGCATTGTAAAAGCTCTAGAAACTTCATTTTAGTGTGCACCTCCCAGTGAAGCAGCAGAACTGCCTTGCTTTCCTTTCTAGAGAGTACCATCTTTGTGGTGATTACATTATACCATTTCAATGACATTTTCCATACAAAAAACATTCAATTCCCACCCCTTACACCTATTTCAGAAAAAGTTTGTTAAGGAAATTTTGCAAATTCATTTTGGAATTTTGAAATTTTGTTTTGAATTTTTATTTTGTTACATTTGTATTTTAAAGATTATTCTATAACATGTCAAGAGTAATAGTAAAAGTATCAAACTTTAAGTAGGGAAATAGTTAATCTAGAGAACAAGATAAGATAAGATCTGAAATGTTTAAAATTAAAAAAAAATTAACTGTCATATCATGTACTATTATTATCATATCATGATATAATAGCAAACATATCCAATTTGCAAAAATCAAAATTCCAAACCAAAATTTCAAAATTCCCAGACAGAATATTTTGAAAGAAATATTTAAAAGTTCATTTAATTGGAAACTTTGAATCTTTTATTCTGATTTGGGTTTAAAACTGTTGAAATTATTTTCAGAAGTCCTGCATTCTGTCACAACTCCATGGCTGACTTTGATTAAAGCCAATGGATTAAAAGTTTCTATGTTTCTAAGGTAGGATTGAAAATAGGATTTAGGCTTCTAAGTCACTAGGTACCTATGAAACTTTTAACACCTGACTTTAAAAGAGAGTCAGAAAAATCTTATGTTGAGAATTGGAACATCATGGATTGTATTGTTTTGTTTGTTTTCAGAAATTTTTGCTGATCCTTCCTTCAGACTTTGAGACTAGAATCGTTGGTCATGCAAATGGGTCAAGCTGGAGAATTCACAATATTTATACAAAACCTAGACTAGACTATTCTAAAAGAGAAGTCTTGGGCTGGAATTTGATTTTAAACTGATTGCATTCTTCTGGCTCTTACTTATTGCTTATCTTGCTGAGGGGGATCTGACCCCAGCTGACTTCCTGCCCCTTGGGTCAGGGGGTCAGACCCGATGATCTTGCGAGGTCCCTTCCAGCCCTAATGTCTATGAAATCTATGAAGTTTTAAATGCAGCATTATCATGAGTAATTGCAGGGGTTTCTTTTAACAAAAGTGCATGTGCCACCAGAATATCCAGGACCAAGGAAAAACTGGTTACATGTTAGTGGCAGTGATTAACAGTAAAAAGGATATTTTATTTATTATTTATAATTTATTTTATTTTATTTACATTTATTATTGAAGAACATTCCTTTTGAAGTATGTGGGTGTGGGGAACTCATGAAAAGAACCAGTTCAGTGGGATCAGAGGCTGCCAGGTGCCTGGGACAGCTGCGACACATGGAGGCAGCAGCAACTTCTGGCTACTGCAGTGCTGTTAGTGCAGGTGTGGCTGCAACTGCAGCTGTTTTTTTCTGCCCTTCCCCCAAGTTGGTGCCTGGGGTGGCTGCCCTGGTCACCCCATTCTACTTATGCTACTAACTGGGATTACACCAATGAAAAGGGTAATTTAGAAAAGGTTATTTTTAGAGGCTACTACAATCAGAATCATTTCATCATGGTAGGACCGGCCAGTGTAAACACCTTTGAGATCCTAACATGCTTCGTTGACTGTGTTTTAAAAAAAATTGGTTAAATTAAAACTATTACAAAATAATCAACTCTACTGGAGATTAAGACGTTGTTCTATTACTCAAGAGTGAAGCCAGAGCATTACAGCAAACAGAATTTACTGGAAATACCAACTTTCTTGCCAGCACAACACAACCATAACACAGCTGGCTTTGAGTATTAACGTTAAGGCTCCAGTGCTTTCCTCAGGTGCATTCATATAAATATTCAGTATTATATGCAGTTCACATATTCACCTTGCATGTAAATTTGAGAGTAAATAATAGCCTAGAATGACACATTGTAAATCTCACTGGATGGAGAAAAAAGGGGAGAATGAACAGGAGTAAAGTCATTTTGAGGATCTACTATTTACCTAATTAAATGGAGGGAACGGATGAGACTTTCTATGGGTAACAGCCAGAAACATCCAAAGGGGAAAGGGGAGAACGTGGTCATAATGTTGGTCTTCAGTTACTGTTGGAAAAGCAATATGGCAAGACACAGATAGTCCATTATTTTTTTGGAATGAGTTGGAGACCACTTTCTGCTTCAGAAAGTGAAGGAAGTTACTGGTAGAATGGTTATTTAGATTTCAGTCTGACTGAGAGAATGAAACTAATTGAAAAGCTAGAGGTGAAAGATAATTTGGGTGAAGGTGATCACAAATTAACTAAGTTCAATATGCTAAGAAAAAGGAGTGAGAGTAGCAGATTAAGGATAATGGACTTAAAAAAAGTAGACATCAGCACACTCAGGGGACTGGCAGGTGGAGACATTGGAGAAGATAATCAGAGGATAATGCAATTCAAGTACCTATATTGAAGGTACAATGACAAAATGTGCTGATGCGGAAAAAAGATAAGAAGCATAGTAGCAAAGCATCAGGACCTGAAAATCATAAAGGAATTTTACAAAAGCCAGAGGCAAGGGCACGTATCTGTAAGGCTGACTGTAAAAGAAGACAGACATGCAGATTGGTTAAAATCAAAAAAGATTGGGAACAAAATGAGTTATAACTAATAATGGATATAAAAGGTAAGATGAAGAGGCTGTATACATACTTGAGAAGTATGAGGAAAACAAAGGTATAGGTTCATTATTTAATACAGAAGTGAAGCAAATAACGGATATCAAAGAAAAAGCTGAAGTGTCCAATACCACTTTTGTTCCTTTGTTAACTGTGACTAGATACTTAGCACAATTAATTAGGGCTGCAGGTTGTTATAAGGAAAGCCTAGGTGAAAGACTACTTAGCAAAACATTAAGTCCACAAAGCCTAAAACTCACTCTAGAGTGCTTATGGAACTAGCTGAAGCAATCCTCTTTGAGAATTCATGAAGGATGGAGAAGAGCAAATAGATTGCCTAGCTCTAAAAAGGAGAAAAAAGAGGACCAATGAAATTATAGTCTAGTCAGCCTAAGTTTGATACCCAGAAAGGTGGTAGAATGGTCAATTTATAACCACCTAGAAAAGAGGTGTTAACCACAAGGTAATAAAAACATACAATATGGATTTGTCAGGAAGAAATCATGTCAACTGGCATACTGAGGAAGGAGGGCTATATATACAATATGGCTTGATTTTTGTTTGTTTTATTTTTAGAAACAGGTTTAACATTGTCCTACCTAATGGTTTTAGAAACAAGCTGAAGGAATATGGTCTAGACATAATCCCCATAAAGATGAGTGCACAGCTAATTGAAAAGGCACTCTCAAAAAGTAGTTATCAGTTGTTCACTATTAAATTTAAGGGAGCTTTAAGATGGGGTCCCATAAGGGTCTGTCCTGTTGCTGGTTCTGTGCAGTGTTTTCATGAATGACTTATATGACAGAATACAGAGTGTACTTCTCAAATTTGTGGATGACATATCTATAAAAGGTTTACAACTACTCTGGAGAACAGGAACAGAATTCAAAATTATCTTGATAAATTAGCAAAACAGTCTACAGTCAACACGATGAGATTTATGGATGCAAAATGCACAAATACAAAATGGGGAATGTCTAGAGTAGTGGTCTCCAACCTTTTTGTGGTGACAATCACATTTTGGCACCCCAGGATCAATGCCCCCTGTCCCCACCTTGCCCCCTGCCCCTGCCCCCCAGACAAACTGCCTAGCCTCTGACCCCACTCACTCAGCCCAGCCCGGGTGGCAGGGTGTGTGGCTCAACCCAGCCACATGTGTCTTACTACTCCCGATTGTGGAACCTCTGACAGACTGAGATTGGTTGTCAGAGGCTCCATGATTGACCAGTCAATCAAGATCGACTGGTTGGTGACCACTGGTCTAGAGAGTAGTACTGCAGAAGAGGAGCAGACTACTGCTGTAGCAAAAAATATCATCTGTGATGCTGGGATATATTAACAGGTTTGTTCTATGTAAGACACAAGGAATAATTATTCTGTTCCATTGGGCATTGTTGGGCAACACACTTTCAAAAAGATATAGACAAATTAGAGAGACCAGAGGGGATCAGCAAGAATGATGATGGATTTAAACAATACAATTTAGGAGGAAAGGTTGAAGAAATGGGGTTTGTTTGTTTAGAAAAAAGGAGATTGAGTGGAGATGTAATAATAATTTCCCGTATGCAAAAGGTGGTGTTAAGCCTAGGCTGCTGGCACAAAATCAAACCCTTCTGCCCTGTCCGTAGGGGTATTGGGAGGGGAACCTTTTGGCTCTGGCCCTAGCACAGCAGCCTGGCCCCTCCTTGTCACAAACCTTCCTGTGCACAACTAGTTTCCTCCTATTGCTTATTCTTCGGGGAGCTTTTTAAAGGTCCTAGAAGGACACTTTCTGCCTGTCCACGTGCCCTGCACCTGGGTTCTCTCAGTAGGGCTGACTGTTTCCTATTAAGGGAACAGACCATTTTGTTAAAGGTAGTTATAAAATGGACAGTAAACCAGTCATTCTCTACTGGCAGAGGATACGACAGGAGTTCAGCTTTGTTTGTAGTAAATAAGATTTTGGTTGGATGGCAGGAAAAACAAATGTTTCTGACTCCAGAGGGCAGTGAGGCATTGGGACAGTCCACCTAAGCAGGTCATGGAATCTCCTTCACTGGATGAGCTGGATGTCGTTGGGATATCCATTGTTTTCCATTGTTGTGAGTCTATGAATTAACCAAATGTTCTCATTACAAATGTTTCCCTTCAGAATCTTTGCTTTTTTATATCTTGCTTAATCTGAGACCTCCTTCAGATCCTGCTAATTATTTTAAAATGTTTCTTAGTGGGTCTCTTTTCTAGAAAAGCAAAAATCTTAACTCTGTGTCTAATCTGCAGCTATAAAGCAGAGAGTAGCTTTCACACTGTTTGTTCTTATTACAAGAAGCCTTTTTTTCTGGACCTGGGAGTTTTAGATTTCCTGGGGGCGGGGAGAAGGATGGAAATAATATGTGACTTGCTATAAGTACAAAGTTTTGTTTTGGATAACTTAAATATAAGTTGTAAAACTAACATGGGAAAACTGATGCAACACTGCATGTGGACATGCTTACCATTGTTTTAAATTTGCTTTCACCAATTTGATTTGTAAATTATAAGATGCTACTTAATGCTCTTCCGGAGCATTTAATACATAGAGTTATAGGGATGCTAAGAGAATCTTTTTCTCACACAGTTCAGCTAAACTCTAATTCCAACTAAGTTGTTATTACCAGCTTGCAGCTGAAATCTAGTAAATAGCACTGCATATGCAAATATTCAATACCATTCTTCAATACTGCCGTTGCTCAGACTCTGGCCCCAGGTTGGACATATGGAGTAATTAGTGTGAGTTTCAGAAGGTAAGGGAGTCAGAGATATTTTTCTTTCCAAGTAATATATATTTCTGTACTTTTTTATTATACCAATAATGACTTTTTATTATCCCAAAGTTTTCTAGGCAGCTGGAAATTGGGCTTTTCTGGATGTTTTTTTGAAAAACATAACTTTAAAACTTTAACTGACACAACAATTTACTATGCATTCTGTGCCTTCAGCATTTGGTGTGTCACAGAATCCTCCTTTGGTGAATTTTACTCAGCATAACTAATGCCTGTGTCACATTCACAGTCCCTTCACCATCAGTCATACTAATGTAATCAATTTGGAAAGCATGTGAGTGCTACAGAGTAGAACTCTATGTCAAACCAAGCATAAGAAAGCAAATTTAAAAGTGGTGCTCAAACCAAGAGTGCTAAATCCATAAAGATTTCTTACGTCATAGTTATTGGCTTCTTGAAATTCTTACAAGACAGTAGATGTTGGCAGGTAATTTTTAGCTTGCCTGAGTTAAAGGACCAGAATCACAGAGTTTATTTAGTTAAATACATTTCTGGTGGCAAAATGTATCCATTAACTAATAGTGCAGGGTTCTTTGGTTTATAAGAATGCACTACCTTTTGTACTTAAAACAGATATCAGTTATTATACCTATATAAAACATTTAAATGGACATTAGACACTTAAGTTCAAAACTGCAATCCAACATATTCCTCGTTAGTAGCCATCTAACCTTGCAGATGCCTAAAAGTTCATTAGGCACCTTCCTGTTTGATGAAAGTTCTGTAGGCTTCTACAGTTGTATTCCTGAGTAGGACAAGAACCGACTTGGTTTGAGCAGCTAGTCACCTATCTCTTGCTAAGGTGGCCATTGGTCCTGTTTTATACCAGACCATCCTGTTTTAAAATCCTTTGTCCCCTGTTCATTTCTGAATGAGGAATTGAGTGCAAAAAGTCCTGTTTTTCAGTTTATTGGTAGAAATACATGTCATAGATTTCATAGATTTTTAGAGTTGGAAGGGGTCTCAGTAGATCATCAAGTCCGACCTCCTGCCCTGGGCAGGAAAGAGCACTTGGGTCAGATGACCCCAGCTAGATGCTTGTCTAGTCTCTGTATAAAGACCTCCAAGGTAGGGGAGAGCACCACCTCCCTTGGAAGCCTGTTCCAGATTTTGGCAAGCCTCACCATGAAGGATTTTTTTCCTAATATCTAATCTAAATTTGCTCTCTGTTAATTTATGGCCGTTGTTCTTAGTAACCCCCAGGGGGTCCCTGGTAAATAGAGTCTCCCCTACTTCTTGCTGCCCACCTCCCCAAATGAATTTGTAGATGACTACAAGATCCCCTTTCAACCTCTTTTTGCGGATGCTGAAGAGATTCAGGTTCTTCAATCTCTCCTTGTAGGACATTATCTGTAGGTCCATAACCAAATGAATGGCCCTCCTTTGAACCCTCTCAAAGTTATCCATATCCATTTTGAAGTGCGGTGCCCAAAACTGGACATAGTACTCCAACTGTGGCCTGACCATTGTTGCACAGAGTGGAAGTATCACTTCCTTAGACCTGCTTCTGGTGCACCTTGCAACACATGAAAGATTGTGGTTGGCTTTACTTATTATTTCATCACATTGACAACTCCGGTTCATTTTGGTCTGTGCGAGGAGGGACTGTGACCATCCCGTGTTTAGGGTCACCTTAACTGCCTGATCTCTGATCCAGGCTGTCATGACTGGGTGGTCCCAGCCTCACTCATGTGTGGTCGAACTGAAGTTGCAGTCCATGAGCTCCCCTCGGTCCCCTTCCTTTGCTCTCTCATGGGACAGGGTGGAGTTAACTATGACTCCGAGATCTCTTTCTGCTACTGTACTGCTTAGAAAGTCACCTCCCAGCCTGTAGGTATGTTGGTAATTCTTTTCCCTAGATGTAGTACTTTGCACTTGTCCTTGTTAAACTGCATCTTGTTCTGTTCTGCCCACATTACCAACCTGCCCAAATCTGCCTGAATCTGCTCCCTGCCCTCCAGCATGTTTACTTTGCCCCATAATTTGGTGTTGTCTGCAAATTCGGACACAGTGCTTTCCATGCCCTCATCCAAGTTGCTGATGAAGATATTGAACAGTAGAGGTGTGTGAAATGGGCTGTATTTGATTCGGATTCAGATTCAGCTGAGTTGAATCAGGGACAATGATTCAATTCGTTGACTCAGATCACTGTCCACAATTCAATTTGGCCAAATCCGAATCTGAAGATTTGATGCTGATTTGGAGAATAAGTGATTCGGCCATAGACACAACTTTGAATGTTTTTTCTACCTACCTTGAGGTACCAGGCATGGCTAAGAATGCTGTGATGGTGGGCCAGATAGAGTGTCCCACAGGAGTGCAGGGGGGCCGTAAGTGGATGGGAAGTACTTTCTGTCCACTTCTGGGTCCACCCCTGAGGGTTGTGCCCCCCTATATTCCCTCTGGCTCAGTGATTGGCTATGGGGGGGACCCCAGCTGTTGCCCCAGACCGAGGAGGCACCAGTCACTGAGTCGGGGGGTGCAGGGAGCCCCTCCATGCACTCCCTGGAGGACTCAGAAGTGGACCAGAAGTGCTTCTGGTCCATTTCTGGGTCTGCTGCTGAGCATATAGGACGCCCCCCCAGGCTCCTGTGGGATGCTCCATCTACCCCACCATCACAGCATTCATGAGCCACCTAGTACCTTGAAGTATGTAGAAAAAACTTACAGTGTGTCTGTGTCCAAATCATCAAATCTCTCTGAATCTCTCCCAATTGATTTGGAGGGTTCCAATTTGACATGGAGAGATCGAGGGGTCATCTGATTCAATTTGGATTTGTAGATTCAGCCACAGAATCGGGATGAATCTCCACCAAATATCGAATCAGCAACCAAAGCTTTGCACAGCCCTATTGAACAGCGCTGGTCCAAAGACCAAACTGTGGGGAACTCCACTGCCCACATTTTTCCAGGTCAAAAATGACCCATCTACCACCACTCTCCATGTGCAGCCCATAAGCCAATTCTCCACCCACCAGACCATGTAGTAATCTATGCCACAATTGCTTAATTTGTTTATAAGAATGGGATGAGACACTATATCAAAGGCCTTTTTAAAATCCAAGTAGATGGCATCTATCTCAACTCCTGCATTTAAGCATTTTGTGACCTGATCATAAAAAGAAACAAGGTTAGTCAGGCAGACTAACCTATCTGCTATGAATCCATGCTGGTTGCCCTTCAGCATTATTTTTCCTACCGGACACCCACAGGTGCGTCCTTTAATAATTTTTTCAAAGGTTTTTCCAAAGACAGAGGTTAGGCTAACCAGCCTATAGTTATCCAGATCATCCTTTCTCCCCTTCTTGAAAATAGGGACCACATTGGCCTTTTTCCAGTCCTTTGGGACCTGTCCTGAACACCATGAGTGCTCAAATAACCTTGCCAATGGTTCTGCAGTAACACTGGCCAATTCCTTCAGCACCCTTGGATGAGGATCATCCATGCCTGCTGACTTAAACATGTCCAGTCCCTCCAAATGCCTCTTCACCAGGTCAGTGCTAACTGTTGGTGGGTTGGAGTCCCTCTTGTGCCTGTCTATAGCCCCTTTGGGAGATAGATCTTTATCCGTGTTTAGGAATACAGATGCAAAGAACTAATTTAGGAGCTCAGCTTTGTCTCTCCTATCTATTACCAATTGCCCTAGTCTGTCTTGTAGGGGTCCTATGCTGCCATGCACCTTCTTTTTGTTCCCTCTGTACCTAAAGAAGGATTTTCTCAATCATTTGTCCTCACGATTGTTGTCTGTGCTTAGAGGTAGGGAGGTGCACAGCCAGGAGAAGCAGGGTTCTGAGCCAATCAGGAAGGGATGTGGCCTTTTTGTAGTGGCCCTGCCCATTGCTGCTGATTGGCCAAGAGACCCCCATGACCCCACCCCTCATTGCTGATTGGCTGAATAGGTGGCAGCCTTGACTCTCACTGCTGATTGTCTCAGGGTGCCAGTGGTCCCTCCCCTTCACCAAGGGGATGTCCTGTATTCTAGGGATGCATCAGTGGCCACCCTACGTCCTGCCAAAACCCAGACAGGATCTAGAAAGTAAGTAGAATGGGAGTTTGGATTCAACTTCAGGGGCGAGGGACCTGAATGCTAATTATCTGTATCTGGGCATTCTTGAATGTGCTGTTTATTCATGCCTCACCCATCTACCCCAGCTCCACATGCACCATGCTTGGAAATGAGGAGGTGAAGCTGCTGCAGAGGGTACTCCCTATATCTGCTCTTGTGAGCTCTGTCTGCAGCATACTTGAGAACGGTGGCAAGGGTGGAGGTATTTCCTTAGAATGGTTCTGCTGCCCCATTTGTATGTTTGGTTCATGTGAAGTGGGAACAGGTAGGCAAGGCATGCTTGTGAGTGCTGCCCCCTGGAGAGTCAAGGTAGGCATGACTTGCCAGAGCATGCTCTGACTTGCATGTGAAAAAAAAAATTAGGGTGTTTTTCTTCTTCTTACTTGCCATTTTATTTTGTTAATCAAGGCCATGGTTGAACATAAATGGGGAATAATTTGCTTTCTTTTCAAGCTATGGTTTTTCTTAACTGTCTAATGATAATCTGAGAGTTGAACTAAGGGGTCTAGAAAGCGGGAAGTTGCACTCTGTTCCATGCAAGATAATCTGAATTCTTGCTTATGTGGAGACAACAGAAAGCTTAAATAAGGAAAAAATCTAAATATGTGTATAAGTAAAAGAAAATGGAAAGAAAAAATCCTGAACAATGAGAAAATAAGTATTCATTGCATCGATCTGCGTAATTTTTCAACTGCATCTATACCTGTTTAAAATAGATGCACTCTGCTGCCAACATGCTTTTATCATGCCGCTTGTGGTGTTTGCTGTTTTTCTTGAAGCCATGGCAGCTGAAATCATGTGATTATGTGAGAATTTCAGGTCTTAATAAAATCAATTTAAAAAACCCCTCTCACTAAAAATAAAAAATTAAATATTTTCAACTTTCATACCTTCAGAGTATACCTGGAAATTATGATACATACAGCTAAAACCAGAACATAAATTAAAAAAACCAACCCACAAACAAAGCCCACTCCTTGCATTTAAGGTAATCTAATAATTTTGAGAAGCCTCACTCTCGATTTGGGAGAGGAAGAGGAGGATGACAAATTGTAAATGCAAAGGGTGGGGATTCTTTAGTCCCATCTGTTTTTCATCGAGGCTGTTCACTTAGCTTAAGTGAGAGTGCTCCCAGTGTATCCTGGTGCACGAGAGATCAGACTGGTCTGAAGTATCCAGTTGCTGAGCGGAGACAGAAAGGCGGGTTGCTTGTAACTAATCAATAGTGACATTGTATCTTACACGTTTATCTCTTTGGCCACAATGGCTGGTTAATGCAGTAGTATGCAAGTACACGAACTGTCAGGAAATAAAATTCCACAGTGCTTCGGGATAGTGCTCTGCCAAGAGACCGATACTCACGGTGACTCCATTAATTCTAAATTTAGAGGAGAAAAGAAGAAGAATAATGCTGGGCCATACTCTCACCTGTGAGTTGTTTGTCTTCTCTGCTTAGACTAAAGCAGCTACTAGAACTGGGATTTTTGATCTAATTAAAGGCTTACACACAGATTTAAGCTTACCGGCCAAGATTTTTAAAGGAGACTGGTAGTTTGCTTTTCTGCTCAGCTGGAAAGCTCTTAAAAGACTGTAACTCACAGAAGGCAGGTGATCAACAGTTTTTGGAAATCAGGCTGTATTAAAATCATCTCAGGTTGGGCACCTAAAGGTTGAATTTTAAATATCTGGTTGTTGGTCTTAACCTTTATATTGCCTTTTTATCAATGGTAATTTAAGTCAGGTACAATATATTTATACAATACAATACAATAAATATTCTTATTTAAAGTAAAGTCAATAATATGCTTAATCCATGAAAAATCTTACTGATCAGCACTTTTTTTAACTGTTTCCATTTTCTGTCTTTCTGTTTAGCACATGTTCTTCTGAGTTGTTATAGGGAATTTATCTACATAGAGAAGCTATAAGCAAGCTCATATTCCCTCTCTGCTATGGGTTTGGTTTACTAGTACAGGTCAGAAATTCAATTAAATTACATCTGTCCAGTGCATTTGACATCTTCTAAGACCTATCATACTTCAGGATACCAGCCTTGAACTGGGGAACAGGTGAAAATGAGGTGATTTAAAAAGAGATAACCCATAGGAAGGTGCAACCCTATGGTAATGCAATCTACTATCACACAAAAGAACTAGGCTTAATTTCTACAGCATTCTCTCAGTCTTCAGGATGACAGTAAACCATTTCCTCCAGTTTGAAGCATGAAGCAATATAGCAAATGTTCCAAAATATGTCAAGCCCAAATGTGTAGCAATATCATTTTTTGGTGAAACTGGAAGAATGGCAGGCATTGGGAATTTCTCTTGCTGCTGGCTTTAATAAATGCATGTGCATTTTATTTGGACTAAGCTGTCTCTGATAATTTCATCACTTCCAAACTTGGTCCTGAATTCATCTTGCAACATGGCTGGTAAATAGAAGCTTGTACCTACAGGGGAAAAAACCCTCAGGGATACTGTGACTATATACACGAGTCCTGACTAAGGTGTGTGGAGTAGCTTTATGCTTTAGGAGTATATTTCAAAAGTATATGTGTAGCTGGATACTTCCCTTACTAGAGGTGGAAAAACAACGTGTCTTTTAGAAATATTGAAGGTAGCTAAAGTGACTCAGATTATAACGTAGTTGTTAAACACTTATTTAGTACTTTAACACATTGTGGCGTTCTACACATATTTAAACATCAATTTTTGTGCTAAAGTTTACTAGTCAGTCTTCTTTAACATTTAAAATGAGTTTCTTTAAAAGGGATTGTTAAACTGATTACTGATTTATATCTTTGAACAAGACAATGGATTCAAATTATTCTTCATGTGTTTGATGTTGGCTCCAGATAGACGCTGCACTTAAGAATTGCACAACACGATGTTGAAATGTATGAAGTACAACCCTGAAGTAAACTTTCTACACTCTAACTGCCAAATTTTTATGGAGTCTAGTTTTGGCGGCATGTGCATATATTAGTTTTTGAGGCACTTGGCTTGCTGTGTTTTGTCACAGATCAACCATGCCCAAAGTAGATCAAGGGATCTCTGAAACTAAACAGTAAGTTACCAACTGCATTAGTTTAACAAAAGATTTAGGTTGGATGCTACTCCAATAAATGGGCAATCTTAAGAATTCATTGCTGTGATATAACATTCAGTAAAAGATTTTGGCAAGTTGAATAAAAACAGACAGTTATAGAGATAAGAATATCTTCATTTACACTGAAGTAGCTTGGGTAAAATTTCAAGGCAACCTGGCTTTCAGGTTGTAAACTGAATGCTGATAAGGATCAGGAACAAATAGTTTTCTCCCTTATTTCACCATCCTAAAGTATGCTATTCAACACTGAAGTATATTATGGAGTTGTTATTCCTTTCTAGGAAACATCTGGTGTTGGCAAATGTCTGAGACAGGACACCATATTGGGGAGGAATATTGGTCAGTTCTAGCATGGCAGTTTCCTAAGGCTTTTGTTCTTGGCTTACTGCTCTTTTTAGTCTCTGGGTCTCTATTAGACTGAAAGTTTATACTGATAGGAGTATAGCAAAATAGAGTTCTTCTGTCAAATAAGGAGATTGGAAGGGAGGGTCTTAGCCAGAATGAATATTGTAGACAAGATAAAGATTTGCTTAACTCTTGGTGAGATAGAGGAAGAAGAAAGAACAAGAATGTGGGACTTTTCAGTCTCTCCAGATTTTGGAGCACAGTATCAGCTATGAGAAAAGAAGTGGAAGGTCAGAGACTCACTTTCCCCCAGAAAGTTAAACAAATTGACTATCAAACCAGAATGAAGCAGCAACCCCTGGAGACCCTCCTTAAAATTTCATGGGGTCAGACCTGTCTGAGCATCTTTGCTAATTTTGAGACAAACTTTTTTTTTCCTGCACTGTAATATAGTTGAAAATTAACATTGAAAAAAATGGCTTCAATAGTGCTGAGTTTTTCTATGTCCCTTATATTTTATAGCTGAAGAGTTTATTTTTTAGAACTAAAATTGAAACTGTTCAAATTTCAAGCAAAGCAGAACCATATATGAAAACCTCCACCATAATGGTATTTTTACATGGATTACTTGACTATCTCTGATTAAGATTTCTGCATGCTTTTCTGATTAATTTTAATAGTAGAGGTTGGTAATGTGGTAACATCCTTTTCCAGTGGAGGATAATCAGCCTTTGTACAGCTATACCAATGTATTAATTTTCCTATAGGAATATGGTTTGTCTTAATATTTTTTCATCAAGGCAAAGTGGGAGGAAGCAAATTGAGTCTGTCTCAGCTGATATTTGGAACTGGCTGAAGCCTGCATACCAGACTTGGGGAATTTATTAAATGCTGCTTGTGTGGTATATACTGTTCTCCTAAGCTTCCTGCATACTCACTGCCAAAAGCAATTTTGGTTGGAGAACTTCATTTTAAAGACCACTCCCACCTAATTTAAAATGTATAGATATTCCAAAACAGTATTATTTGTAAATTAATTTTGTGCTTGAAAATTATATCTGAATCAGTAGTGTTGAAATAACAAAGATTTGGTGAATGCTTCCATTAAAAATCCCTTTCTCCAAGGTTTCTTGCTTTGATCTGTCCTGAAAATTAATGGCTGTGAGTTAATTGGAAGAGCAACTTTATTATTTGGAATAAAATGCATTACTTTCTTTTAAAAAGTGATTGTAACCATGAACACTGTCTATTTTCCAAAGGGTTTAAAGAATTTCTAAGAAACATTTTTTGAAGAACACGATCATGTGTTTATTTCCATATGATTATTCAACATTATCAAGTGTGTTTGCATTATTGTTTAAAAATCATTATTCAGGTTTTTTTCAAACATGTTTCAAAAGTAACTGACAGTGTTGCTTAGCTGCCTTGCCATACCTACCTCCATAATCTTTCCCAAATGGGAGATTCAGTTTTGTTTTTATTTCTGCATCAAGATGTAATTCCTTGTATATGGATTTCAACAATATCTCCTCAGGAAAATATAGCGCATTTTCCTTAGAAAAAGGAAGCACTGAAAATCATCACCAATATAGATACCATGGCTTCATCAATGGCCTGTACTACCCTATAGGGTTTAGTGCAGCCTGGTTGTCATGCAAGGCATCTCCAACTCTTCCAAAATGTCATAGATCCATAGGTGTTAAGGGCAGAAGAAAGCAATAATTCATCTAGTCTGATCTCCTACATAATAGTCTGTACTATTTCACTCACTTATCTGTTTTGAGCCCAATATATTTTTTTGACTAATGAGAAAACTGCTGTGTGTCAGGGAGCAACAGTGGTTAAACCTCAAATCAAGAGACTATGTATTTGTCCTCTTGAGACATTTACCTCATATTAAATATTTTAAAAGTTTAGAGTCAACATAAGAATAAAACAATACTTTATAAACAAATGACTTTTCATCTTTAAACCTTGTTGGAGCACCCTAGAAAAGACTAAAACAACTTAGTTAATAGATTATTTGATCTTATAAAAATAGCTAGAAGCATTGTCATAAAATGGTTTATTTATTGATTTTTCCTATACTGTATGGTGCAGCATAAAGAAACTTCTGTTTACCAGTCAATTTAACAAAGCATCTATATTTCATAAGTGTATATATAAACTAAGGGCCCAATAATATAATGTATTACATGAATGCTTAACTTACTCAAGTGAGCAATCCCATTGAAAAAAATGTTCCTTACTGTAGAAGAACTATTTAATATAGTGGATTCCTACTTTGATAATCTCAAAGAACATTCTGTATTTACTCACATGTCACATACACTGTCTACTCAAAATCAGCCCTCAAAAAGTGGGGTGCATATCTTCAGCAAGGAAGTTGATTTTTCTCCACTGGAATAGAAGACGTATGTAGGATAGAACAAACGGACACTGTGGCTATAAACAGACATTGTCTTTGGACTAGGATCTCCTGTGTCAGTATGTTCCTGGTACAGCTGGTTCTTCTCATTGGCATCTACAGATGTTGCCTGGAGCCATTGTCCCACAGGGTTAGGCTTCTGCTTCTCCCAGGGCTTCAAGGGCCCAATCCTGTGGGACAACAGCCCCAGGTGTAGCACCCTGACTCAAAGCATTCATCTGCGAGAAGAGGAACCCCCATGAGGTCTGAAACTCTGCCCTTACGTGGGTTCGCTTGCTCACAGACATATGCCTATCAGGTCATAGCAGGGTGATACACACACTGCAGGCATCTTTGGTTGGTGGATTACTGGAGCATGTGTCTGCGTGCAAGGAACAGGGGAGCCCCCAAGGACCCTATTTGGCCCCTTCATGCCTGCAGACACATACCTCAGAAATTCCCCTGCAGGAGCAGAGCAGGGAACCCGCTTCATGCCTGCAAGATAAATCCTAAGGCACGTTTGCAGATGCAGAGTGGGGAAGCCCATGGGGTTTCCTGCTCTGTGCCTGCAGGCATGCACTGTAGGTCAGGTCCAGGTGCCTGGGGCCATTGTCATGCAGGACAAGGTCCCTGAAGCCTCCAGAGTACTTGCCCAGGGCATCTGGAGAGTGCAGGCAACCCTGGGCTGCCTCTGCTGTCATGCTATAAGCAAATGGATGTCCACCACAAAAAGGCAGCACAAACTATTACTATGTATTTTAGCAACCAGAATTTGGGGCATTTGTGGTGTGACAAGGGACATGGAAATCAGTTTGCTTGGGTTTTGTGCCACCATAAAAATTATTTTGGTGGCACAAGGGTGATGTCTGTTTGCAGCCTGTCACCAAGAAGGTTGCCACTTCCCTCTGGGACTGCAAACAGCAGGGAAAGAGTCCAGTGTTAACCCTCTTACAGTTCCTGGTGAGGCAATCGCTTTTGGCTGTGGAGCCACTGACCTGTCTGAGGGTGAGTGAGCTGTTGCATGCAGTCTGTAGTATCTTGACTATTTTCAGTAAAGAAGTAACATTCTTGCTGTTGCTCTTGCAAGGGTCTGGGCCTATCCTTGTTGTCCTACAAACCAGGAAGCTCCTGCTGCCTCACATAGGCTGTTTCTTGGGATGCCCGGACACTGTTTCCAGGAGGACTTATTCTGTATCGCATTTGTCTCTGACTCAGGAAAAATCTTTTTTTCCTCATTACACCTTCTAAAAATAAGTTATGTGTCTTATTTGGTGGCGCACAGTATGCAAGAAAATACGTTATTTTTTTCAGCAAGCCTGCTCTGTGTTAGACATGCTGGAGAATCTTTTTACGTCTGCATGGAAGGAATCCAGTTATTCTACCACTCCTGAAGAAACAGAAAAGCAATTCTGAACCCCCCTCAGAAAAGTCTAAATCCCTAAAAATTTGCAGATGCTGTTGTCAAAGGGGCAGTTGCATTCCAGTATTGACAGCAATCCTCCTAATTCAGTCAATCCACATTTGTGGAATATAAGGAGAGTGAGGGCTAAAAGCTTGAAAATGGTAGTGGTTGAAGCCAGTGAAATATAGTTATTGGCAAAGAGAGATATGTTACAACTGCCTTAGCAAATAGTGACCAATTTGAATGAAGTTCTCCCAGAAATGTACTATGATTTTTTTACATTCCCACTAGCACTTTGTAGTAGTGGCCTAATAATTAAGAATTCTTTGGTTTTCACTGACATTATTAATCATTTGGTTTTAATGTTGATATCTTAGGTAGGTCTGTCATATTCCACCAGACTCAGCAAATTAACCAGGCCATTTAATTGCTACCACAGTTTCTATAGCCAGATAAACATAGTTGTACAGACATTTTGAATATTAATTGGAGTCCTGTAAAAATGAGATTCCTCTTACTTTTAGAAATGTCAGTACAGCAAATACTACCATTTGCAGAGCATTTGGGCTCTGCTGAGGAAAATTACTGAGAAGGATATTTGGAAAATAATATTGATCTGAAATTCTAGTACTAAATAGACTACTGTTCTGAGAAATCTCACTTTTTGTCACTGTTTTATATCTGATCATTGGTCAACCAATAATTTGTTGAATAACATTATACATCAGGATATCTTTAAAAAATTACCCCAAAAGGAAGCTTCTGGAAATGCAAAGAAAAATATATCCCATGATTTTAAAATTTGAAGGCAATATATGTTATATTGATAGTTACATAATATTGGAAAGCCTTCCACTTCTAACTGGCAATTGAATAGGTGGTTTTGGCAACTACAAAAAAAACAACCTTAATGTAGGATATGCTGAATTATTTACTAAGCATCTATTTTAAAGTAATTATGGTTCTTTTGTTTCATATTGAAAGAAGAACTTTTCCTTGTCTTTCCTCTGGCAAATACTTTATGCATGGTGTATTTTCCACTGTTTTGGTGTTTAAAAGTTTTCATATTGTTATACTGCAAGAATTTATGGTTTCCTTCTTTAGCTTTTTTCCTATGCCTTTGGTTCACTGCAGTCACCCCCTTCACTTTCCCAATACCTCTTACCTCTCTAAGACCACAGTTAGCTGTCTTCTGCCCCTTATATAGATGGGCATGGAACTTCTGTGTGCAGAAGACCTGACTTCTATGTGTGGAGGGAAATATTGACACTAATTTCTTAAACAAGTGGTTTGACTGAGGTCCAGGCTGTTTGACTCCATGTCAAGGAGATAGCCCAATTTGGGATATAAAGGTTCTTAACAAGATCAAACATTTTACTATATTTTTTCCTTTTTGTAGATCATGATTCTGAGACCATCTGCTTTAAGCGAGCTTGCGATATGGGTATGTTTATTGTATATCTAGGGACTCCATTCAAGATTAAGACCGCAGTGTGTTGGGGGTTTTTGTATTTGTTTCCCTCTTCCCCCTTACTTATGTAAAGGAATAATTTATACTGTCAATAAGGTTCTTAATTTAAAAATTGGGCCAAGGAGAAAAATATGGAAAGCAAATTTTAGGCTTCTAAAATTAAAGTTTTCAAAGGCACCAAGGAGGTCTTCTTTTCAACAGTGAACCAGGCATGCAGGAGTCTTGTTCTCATTGTAGATCACTGGGATTTAGGCTTCTATGTGTTTAGATATATATTTTTTTATATATCAACATCAAAACTCTAACTAACCTTAATGATGCAGCATCAGACATTAAGTCACTTTTGAGAAAATTACTGATAAGCTATATTTAGTTATTATATGAGTACTCCATTCACAGTGTTGAGAATCTGGTCACTATATTTTAATTAAAACTGACAACACACAGACAAAACTGAATGTTGAGCATTTAGTTGCATAAATGGAAGACTTCATCTACTGCCAAAATTATAGATGAACACAGACCTTGCTTGGTATATCTGCTATCAGAAATGACTTTTCCAAGAGATATTTGATCTATTTGTGCTGGGTGAAGTCTCAGTAAAATGAGTTGTAATTGTCAGTGTAAAATCAGCAATGGCATTTTCAGTGATGTTTTCTCATGCCTTGTGATCAGACTCTGTGTTCGTCTTATGCCCAAAGATGAATTTATGGAATTATTCCATTTCTGAGTTCGTACTGGCTGTGCAAAGGAAACCCACACCATGCTTTCAGAAGGTTAGCCTGGGAACAGAAATTCTTAACTTGACAGAGAGAAACAAGACATATTGATTGTATGGCTCACTATAGCTTACCTCTCACATCTTCCTCTGCTAACGTGTCTTTGCTTAATAGGTGAAAACTGTCACTTTTCTTTCATGTGGTCAAATTCATTAACATAATTAGTTAAAACTAAAGCAATCACTTTAACTTGTACTTAGCTTGGATTGTGACTGCTTCTTTCCTAGACCTGATGATGCCCAAAGGCTTGTCTCCCATTTTTCGCATCTATACAGATTAGTCCAGTAGAAGATGTTTCGTTATCTCACCAGTCTTGTCTCTCAGGACCATCTTGGCTACTAAAATAACACTACAACTGGCTCTTTTCTATATGAGCATTTCCCTTGAGTCAGGGCTCTCTGTAGCTGAATACTTCTAAGTAATTGTACCTTGGCCCACGCTTGAATTAAAAGACATCAATATTTGTGCATACAAGAAAGAGAATTTCATGAACCTTGGAGTTATATAACTAATTTGTTTTTTTGTTATGGGCATTTTTATCTCTTTTTTGTGATGGGAATGTCTCTGTATGTATATTGAGTAGGAATGCATTGCATACCTGTGTTTCTCTTACTGAGGTTTACAGTCCTCTAATGTATTTCTGTGTAACACCGCAAGCAACAGAAACAAAGCAAAAGCATCTTTAGTCATTCCTCCCTTTGACTAATATGTATGTTTTGTCAGATTATGCTGTACTGTGAAATAGATTATTCCCATAGCACTACTGATACACAATGCAAATTCTGAGGTCTTAATTACAAGAGCTGTCCCTAGGATGGAGTCTGCAATGCTTTCAGCTCCAGAGATTAGCAGTTAAACCTTTCCATTGAAAACAGGCTTTTTCTCTCTCACTTTCAATCATTGATACTCGCATGGCATCAGTTAGCTGTTCCACTTCACGCCTACAGAAAAATATGTACTGTTATAACAAAAGGTGGAGCTTTTTTGCCTGACAAACAATCATAATTGATAGAGAACTCTTAGAAATACTTATGCACAAATAATAATAACAACTAGTTATGCTATATAATACTTAGAATCTGAGCTAACCAGAAAATATTTTGGAATAAAAAAATAGAAGATATGTAACTCCATGTGGTTAGAATAGTCTGAGCAAAATACATTAAGCCAAATGTTCACAATTTCAATATAGGTTTGCTACAATTGTAAATTCTGGTATATTTAAAATCTAAGGGCGGGGGGGGAAGATGAGAGAGAGAGGAACACATAAAAATATGTCTGCAGTAAGAACTCTATCACCAGGGTCTGAATTACATTTTGACTCTTGGGTGGGGGGATCTGCAAAAAAAAAAGTAAGCCGGTTCATTGATTAACAAGACCACCTAATTGAAGGAGCAATTTGATCAGAGACCCTCCCTGAGGTTATGATTTTCAAATCTTACAGGAGGGCTCTCATCTCTTATGGAAGGGCTCAGTCCTCCTGAGCTCCCCCTTAATTTGCACTCTTTTTATCACTTATTTTATGTACACATGGGAGGATATGGGGGGGAGACAAGAGGAAAACTTGTGTAAAACTTGCTTTCACTGTTAGTTTGTCCTTTCATCCCCACATTTGTTTTTGGTTTTCTGTCCATTTGTTGCATCTTGCTGTAAAAAAAAAAAGGTACTTTTTTCCTTCATGCTGTATGCTGCACAGTAGAATAGGACCTTGATATTTGGCTGAAGCCTCTGAGTGCCACCATAATACAAATTATGGTCTGATGTAATATCACTGTTTCTATGTGCCTCAATGCTCTTGGATTTGTAGGGCAAATAAAACAAACTGTACCACCTTTTAGCAAATACTGTTGTGTGTTCATAAGAGGTGATTGTTTCAGTAGCCATGTTTAAAGTATTAGTTTCAATTTCTGCAGATAGCTGATGTATTGCCAGGGAGTAATGCCTAATTCACATTTTTAGAGAGGTTTTCAAATCTGACCTAGTCTGAGGCTCTGTGTTTACCATTAATTTCATTTCAATTATAGTCTGACCCAGCTGCCACTGAAGCGAACAGGAACTGGATCATCTCTTAAATCAGCAGGTACAACTCTCCACTGTGTTTGAACTAATAGGGCATTTCGATCCTACCCAATGTTTTCTATTTCTTGATGATGATTTGACACGATCCTTTTAAATACATGCCACCCTTGAGATTTTTCCCAAGCAACATTTGACTGTCTGAGCAGGAACTATTTCTGAGGCCAGTGCCAGCCTTAAGGAAAATGGTACCCTGGGCAAATTTGTATTTTGGCACCCTCCCTCGGCACCCCCTTCCTTTGATGCCCACCCTGGCACCCTTCGCAAGTCAGCAGCTCTAATGCATGCAGAGGCAGGTGGGGAGGCAGTCTTAAAAGGCCATAGAGTAAGGAGAGGACTGTGGGTGCCCAGGCAGGTGGTCCCATCCCCAGCTTGGCTCTGTCCTCAACTTCCATGCTGCAGCCACCTGGCTGCTGTCAGGTAGGTTGCTGCTGCCTGAGTGCTCATGTAGAGCTGATGATGAAGCCGGGAGTGATTGTGACCCCTGGTGCAGCTGCATGGCCAGCCCCAGCCAGGTGGGGTGGAGGGAGCTCAGCTGCTTGGGCAGGTGGCCCTGTCCCTGGCTAAGCCCCCAGTGCTATGAGTGTCTCCCCAGCTCCATCACTGGAGGTTAGGAATGTGTTCTCCCAGCCACCCACATTGTCCAGCCTAGCTCCTGAGCAGCAGTTTGAGGTGGGGGGCGGGAGAGCAGGGATTGGCCATGGCGGAGGTATAACACTCTTGTGGGTGTACATGTATGCACGTGTGTGTGTATATGTGTGTGTTTGGTGTTCCCACCCCGCACCTCAACATCCTTCATGGTGCTCCCATGGCCTGGGTGGTCACCCACCCCTAAGGCTGGCTCCATCTGAGACTTTATTTCTTAGTTTGTTTTCAATGGCCTGAAACATAAAGACACAAAAGAATAATCAGAAATATTATTTTATTTTTTTTCCTCTTGAGTCTACATTTGTGTGCATGTGAACTCCCTTTGCTTCTGTTGTGCTGTAAAATTGAAGGATGTCCAGCATTAATCTTGTCAAACAGCTTAGCATTTAAAAATAGATTTTTAAATAATATGTATCTTGAATGGATGCTGAACTGTGCTGTTCTAACCTTCCCATTTTCTTCCTAGAGTCATTGATATTTTTGCTTTCAAAATGACTAAGCAGCATTGTGAATCATGATGGTGAAAGGAAAAACAGGGGCCACTTGAGGGCAGCAAATACATAACCTATCTCTTCCACAGCACAGGAAAGAATTTGCAAAAAATGATGGAAGGGGTACATTGATCTCCTATTTAGTTGTCTCATGATTTATGACTGTCTTGTATTAGAACATTGTTTCAAAATTATTGCCACCAGTAAAGTAAATGGAAAATAATATTTGTTGTCTGCTAAAGACCAGAAGTGGGGTTTATTTTGTTTTTGTTCCTAGCATGTTTTCTTTAGAGGTTGGGGGGCAGGAGGGGGTTGCACCAGTAGTGTTTTCATGATAGGAAATTCATTTTCATATGATATTGTAACAGGATGGCCTCCTCATCAGGTCTTCGCTGGTCAACCTGCTCCTGAGGTAACCTCCTGCTTCACTCACCTGCCACACCTGGATGGAAAAATATGAGAGTTGTTACTAGGGCAGGAAGCTACCTATTACTTGTCCTGTTGACAAGGTCCTAATACCTGCTCCGACTGCCCCTACATGGGTGCCATGCCTCACAGATGTTACTTTGGTATTACTTTTCTGGCCTACGGCTAGAGCAAAGTGAACACACGGTTGTAGCTTCTTTCTACAGCCCCAAAGGGCCATTTACATGCTACTCTCAGTGGGGTCCCACTCATTGTGGTGGCTCTCACCCAGCCTCTTTCATACTGCCCTCTCTCAGGGACCACACTCATCCTGCCTGGCCTCACCCAGCTTCAGGCTTCTCCTCTCCTTGGTCAGCCTGGCACAGTCTGTTGGGTGTCTTCTGCTACCCTCACCTGAGCATTAGCTGAGTGATTCTGTGACTACAGCCCTATTTTGCTCCTAGCCCCTTGCTGGGCCACTGTGCCCCCACTGTGCCTCCTCACTCACCCCCCCCCCAGGGTCACTCTTGCTCATTGCCCCTCTCACTCAGGGTCACTCTTGCACCCCCAGGTTTTCTCATACTGCCTGGGCAGAGCCCCAGGTCCCTCCTCCAGCCTGAGCTCTGCCTCAGGGCTCCTTGATGAGCTCTGGGCTCGCCCTGCTTGCTAAAACACCACTAGGGATGTGGGGCTACGGTTATAAGGCACCCCGACCTGCCTTTCACTGGGGAGGTAACTGGCCTGGCATTTCCTGGGGGCTCCCGCACCACTGTGAGCCCCACCAGACCACCTTTCCCCAGCATGGTGTAGTTTTAGGTCTTATCCAGTTCAAGGGGTCATCTCCTCCCCATAGCCCCTGCCCTTACCTCCTGACTCTGGCCAGAGCAGCCTCTCCACCTGATGTTACCTCTTTCCTCCTGCAGCAAACTGCAGTCCAGTTTATATCTCTGGGTCCAAAATGGCTGCCTTCATCAGGCACCTGGCTGCTGCCTGTTTTCTGCCCTTCATGTGGCAGGCACCAAAGGTACACTGCCACAGATACTTTATCACAACTCTGTGTCATGCAGTCTATATGAAAACCTTAAACTACAGCGTAGCAGAAATATTTATAATAAGAAACAAAATCCTATTTATTGCTATAAATAATAGTATATGTTCAAATATGTTTTAAAGACACATCATATAAAGACTGTCATAATGTATTTTTTTTATACATATAGGCTCCAGTTACAATCACTTTTGGGAGAAGAGTGGGCTGGTTTTAGGGAAGGCTACCCCTGCATGGACCATTGTTTGGTGTTGCACTATTTAGCATCTAAATATATAAAAAGACAAAACCATTTATAGGTAGCCTTCATAGGTCTCAAGGGAGCTTCTGCTTCCATAGGCAGGTTAAATTTATAGTATAAACTGGCAATAAAAATCAATGGAGAAAGCTCTCTTACAAGTAATCATTACTTATTGTACAAATATAGCATCTAGGGTGTGTTATGGGATTGGTGCTGGCCTGTCCAACAGTTTTCCAACTAAACAGGGTACAAAAAGGATGTTTGCTTGCTCCACTAATTTTGAATGTATTCTTGAATGATCTAAAACAGGTGCTAAGAGTGAATTAGTTCCATCCATCTATGATATTGAATGACTGTGATGGGGGCAGCTCTCAGGGCTGGGTCTCACGCTGACCTGCCCACCTGTCTATGGGGCAGTCCGCCCAATCTTGCCTGCCATGACTTTGCTGTTCTCAAAACCAGTGGTAAAATGTGGGAGACTGCCCATTATATGCCCCAATGCCAGTGGGTGCTATCTGCAGCTCCAAACCTTCCCTACACCACAGCCCATGCCTCACAGATGGTATCCATGTTGTCATTATACTCCTGGTCCAGAGCTGGTCCAAGCTGAGTCCTCACTGTCACTCTCTTTGACATACACACTCACTTCACCTTCTCTCACTAGGGCCTCTTGCACTCCACCCCCTCTCACAGAGTCTCTCTCTCATCGACAACTTGTTCTACCTCGCTCCCTCTTGGAGCAGCTCCTGTAGGCCATAGGCTTTATCCGGATCATGCGCTGGGTGTCAGACGTACAGCCTCTTGGGCCTCTCCCATGACCCTCACCTGAGTAGTAGCCAGCCAAGATCCTGACCTGAGCAAGCTTGCCCTGGTGCCTCCCAAGGCAGCTTTGCATAATCATATGCAAACACATACTGGGCTCCCAGCTCTGTGTTTCCCTTCTCTGGGGCTCCACACTTCCTTCAACCTGCTCTCCAGGTGGTCGGCTCATGTGCTGCCCTTCAGGATGTCCCACAGCTCTACTTAGCACACATCCTTGGGCTGTCCTTCAGGCTGACCCTCAGCCTTACTCAACCTTCTTCCTGGCCCTCACTACTGCCTTCTCTCTGGGGTTATACACCTACCCCTTCTTTGGGGCTCCAGGGTTTCCCTCCCTTGTGGAGGCTTAGGTGGCCACAGACATGCTTGGCCTTGCCTGAGTCTTACCCACCTGAGCCCAAAGAGGATATATAGCTGTGCCTGGCACCCTAGTACCTAGTGTTGTGGAGGCTAGGGGTTAAGGCACTCCTACCCATCTTTCACTGGGGTGGTAACTGTCCTGGCATTTCTTGGGGACTCCCAAGCCACCAGGAGCCCCACTAGGCCACCCATTCCTAGCAGGGTGCAGTTTCAAGCCATGCCCAGGATCAAGATCCTCCTAACCATCCCCACAAGCTCTTGTCCTTACCTCCTGGTTGTTCCTGCTGCAGCTCAGTTAGTCAGTGTTTCTGCCTTCACTGCCAGCGGCAAACTCTGTATTTATATAGGCAGCCAGTGTTTTAAAATGTCCATTGCAATCATGTACCTGCTGGCTGCTTGACTCAGCCCTTAAAGTGGCAGGCACTGCAAGTGCTCTGCCACATTGACCCTTCCCTGTCTTGTTTTATGCAGATGATGAATTAATAATGCCACAATCCCAGGTAGGTTTCGAAAGGTTACTAGAAGCTTTTCAGCAGTATTGCACTTCAGGTAGCTTGGAAATCAACACAGCTAAAACAAAAGTACAGCAAAAGCTCTGTTATCCGGCATGCCGCGGGAATGGGGGGGATTCCTATTAGTAAAATATTCTGGTTAATCAAATGTGCACCGCCTGGTGCACTCCCCGGCATCAGTGTGCTGGGAGACAGGAAGGGGGGTCCTGCGCAGGCTGCTTTTTACCACGCAGGCTGCTTTGCCCTGGCCGTGGGCTGAAAAAGCAGTGAAGAAAAACTCAGCTTGTAGCAGTGAAACGGGAAGTCCCCCGGAAGTGGTACTTCCAGTTTCACTTTTGTTGCATTGCTTGGATGTCAGTTAATAGCGTTTTCCAGCTAATAAAGTGCTGGTTAGCACAGCTTTTACTGTGTTGTTTTTCAGAAATTGAAGGAGGAAACAAGTTTGGCTTCTATGGGAAAAGAAGTTAGAAGTGGTGTCTTCTTTTCAATATCCTGGAATCTAGTTTAGCATAAATCTGAGTTGGATAAAGGCACTGAAATATGAACACAAGAGCAAAATGAGCCTTTGGCGGACTTTTAGCTTTTGTACAATAAGATGGGCAAGATGGTTTTGGCAGCACTAAGCATCTATAGATCTAAGCAGTAGCATAACAAGGAGTGGACAAGATGGGCAACTGCCCTGGTCATTAAGTTAGGAGGGGTGCCAGAATTGCCCTTATATCTGTGGAGTTCATGCTGCAGCAGCATTCCCATGCTGGGAACTTGGAAACAGTCCCTAGCTGCTGCTGCTTTAAGAGCAACAGAGCTGGGACAGACAGAGCATGTATGCCAGTAGCAACATGTGGAGTTCCTGGAGTGAGTAGGAGTATTGCCTCCCCCCCCGCTCTCTCCTGCTGTTCCTCCTTCTGCTTGGAACCCATGCCCCCTGCAACCACTTGCCTTCTCTTCCTTACACTTAGAACCACCCTTGTTCTCCCATGGGGTTATGCCACTGGGTCTATGGTAGAGTCTGTTTTATTGTATGGAGTAGAACTTAGGGGAGCTGACCCTATGCTTCACCCACAAACTAAAAAGATTTCAGATTACTTTTTCAGGCAGCTTTTATCCCTACCTAATTCTATGGTGGTGGGGGGGAGGACGGGGCATGTGTTCTGAAACTGGATGGAAAAATGTCAGCACCCTAGCTGAATTAAGAATGAACTACTGGATGAAAATTAGATCTTTTACACTTACCAGAAGTGCAGTTTAGAAAGCTTCTCCTTTGCCCAATAAACCTTTGTTTGGATGGTTAAATGGCATCCATATTTTCCAGACAAGTGACCTGGGAAATGCACTGAGGTCACTGAGCCAGTATTTCCCGTATAATTAAAAAAAGACATAAATTGAATAATTAAAGATGCCAGCGTGCAGACTCTCTTGAACTTCACCTTTTAAAGATGAATAAAGCACTCCTTTGGCTTAGAAACCTACCTGTCTGTGGTGCAAAACTGCAAGCATTGAGAGGCCATTAGTAGGCTGAGATTCACTCTAATGAGGTCAGTATTTGCCATGAGCAGGTGGTGTCAGACCTCACATTTGGATACAATATGCTCTTGGGGGAAGAATGAGATATATGACTTGTGGTTCTGTTTGTTCTTTGAAGAAATAAGAAGAAAACAGATTTCTCCATTAATGGGAAATTTCAAATAATGGGGAATTTTTAATAAATATTTAAAAATTTTAAATTCTGTAAAGGAGAGGAAACAACCTGGCTTTTCTCTAACAATTGAGGGACTGTCCTTGGTTGTATTTACATTACTTGGGCAAAGAATAAGGGCTATAATTAAATACAATTCAACTGTTCTATTTAATTGTCCACTGCTTCATTTTAACTTTCCTCTTACAGCATCATATACCATGTTCTATTTTGTGTCAACTGGTAGATAATCTTACTGTATATTTTAACAAGAATGATAAATTAATAAAATCACTACATTTATATATGTATAATCTTATTGTTCATTTTGTGTTGTTTTGCCAATAACTGTAAACAAATTACTATTACTAAGTTAAAACTACACAGTAAGTCTTAATTGTCACATTTCCTAATTGTTTGATGGTTCATGTGCAACCATAATATTTCTTTTCTGTGCAGTTTTTTTCTATACATTTTACGGTTTAAAAAATATGTGAATTGGAAAAAGGCCAAAATCCTTCAAGTTGAATGGTTCATTAGTGGGATTGAAATTTACATCTAAAGCACAGATCATTGCCACTCAAACTAACAGAGTAACCAATATCAGTAGTAGTTTATTACTGGCTGTTTAGGCCAGCCACAGGTGGGAGCTGAGTCATGTTTTGCCAGTTAGCTTTGTGATTATTTGCTGGTAAAATAGGAATGCTGAGACAATGGAATTATAGATTTTACTTCAGGTTTTGAGGGGTGCACACAATAGACCTTTCTGCCCCATTCCTACCTCCCCAAACCTTCTTCTTCTTCTCCTCATATTCTTGCTGTAAACTAGATCTTTTCCAGACTCTTGCAAAAGTAATGGCTCTTTCCATTGCTGCAGTGAAGTCCTCCTTTGTACAGGTCTCACCAAGGAGTCAGCAAATGAGCAGGTGCTCCATAGTTTGCAGTTCACTGCACTTGCATATATTTGTGTCATTAGATCATGTTTTTGATCTTCCAGTCTGTTGGCCAGTTTAGATCAGCCCCTCTGGGAAGGTCCTCCTGGGGTTCAAATCCAATTTGGAGCACCTGATTGAACGTAATCTTTCCTTCCATAACCTCAGTCATGCTCTGTCAGCCGTTGTGTCCAACAATGCAACACTGGTCACAAAACTCTTCTGAGTTTTAAGCCATTTAGTTGCTTCTTTGTGACCATAGAATGGATGCCTGAGGTCTTCCATCTGTCATGATCTTTCTTTTTGGCTCACTACCTTTCTTCTGATATCAGGAGTTGCAATGCCAGCCAGTAAGTACAGGCTGCCCTTTAGTGTTGGCTTTAGACATCCTGTTATTTCATGACAGCAGACTTTTACCTCCCTTGCAGACTTCCCTTATTCTAACCCCAGTCTCCCTTATCCCTTTTTCTATCCTGTTTTCTAGCGTCCTCACCACAACCTGTTCTCAGTTCTTTATTCTCTTACATTTTAGTCAGGCTGTCTCCTCCTCTTCACTGCTCAGCCCCTGTAGTCAACATGCTGTGTACAGATGGGATCTTTGTAGAATTTAGCTGACAAATTAAATGAGTCGCTACTGAGCAAGTGCAAAGTGAGATTTTAAAAAACTTGGAACTTGATTAATTTTGGCTGAATTTTTACAGGGAGAACAAAAGATGCATTTCTGATACCAGCGTGGCCTTGCTTTTTTCCGGCAAATTTTCAGTCCCTGTTCTGAAGCACAGTGGTTGCGAGGCTTTTTAATGAAATAGTTGGGAGAATATTTAACATGTGCAAAACAAGGCATTTTCCCCTAACTTTGTTCTCTCAAAACTATATGAGCTAGATTTTCTAAAAAGGAGGAAAAAAATATTCTGGTGGTAAGAATTTTCCAGTCTGGAAAATTGCAACCCAATTCCAATGGTTAAAGTTTGTCAGACTTAGAAGCAACTGAAAAGAGTTAACATAGCTACCAATGCTTCCTATGCTGTATATTTCCTTAAATCCAAACATCTGTGGTCAATGCTTTATAAACACAGATAAATTAAACCTACCAGGTGTCCCTGTAAGGTAGGAACACATTTTTCCTATTCTACAAATGGGAAAACTGAGGCTTTAAGAGTGGCTTGGCCAACATTTTTTACAGCTTCTACCGTTTTGTATGTTCAATTTTGGGCAGCCAACTTGAGACAATGAAGGCTTAATTTTCAGATTGGCTTTGCATTCACAATACCTGTTGGAGAAAACTGGTAAAAACTGCAGGTCCACAGTTTCTCTGATGACTGGATAGATTTCAGGTTAGAGGCACAAAATGAATGTCTAGTTCTAATGGATTGTAAATGCCTTGCCCTCTTTCACACAGGAAATCTATGGTAGAACTAGAAACCCGGAATGGGTCTCATGACTCCTGTGTATCAGCCACAAGTTCGTCTGCCACTCAGACTTCCTGCTTCAAATAAAGACACTGGAGCTGCATGGAATAGTTTTGAATTTAAGGAGAATGAGTTCATTCTTCTCCCTTTTCCTTTCTTTGGGTTTGCCTGCATTCATTCAACTTTGAATTTCGTTTTCAGGTTCAAACCCCCAAAGCTAAAAGTGCAACTCAGCTCAGATCACTATTTCACATAACTATTATTATAAAATCAGAAATCCCTCCAAATTCAGTCTTTCAGGTTACAAGTTCTCAGAAATCTTGGCTTCAGCTTCAGGATTGTGAGAAGTGTGGAAACAGGTGAGCTTCCTGTGGTTTCAGGTTTCATAATGAATGTTTTGCGCTACTTTAAGCGTTAAGCCCTACATATATGCTGGAAGGTGGGGATGAATTTAATGGATTTCATAGACATTAGGGGCTGGAAGGGACCTCGTGAGATCATTGAGTCTGGTCCCCCTGCCAGAGGCAGACAGTTTGTAGGGATCAGAGAAGGGAAGTTGAAAAAGAAAGGAGCCTAGTATTTTCTATTACTAGAACCTGTTTATGACTCAGTATCTGCTTTAGTCTCTTAGGGTGGGTACTCTGTCTCCCAACTCTACCCAAGGCTGTATATAAATGTTCATTTCTAGTGGTGGAAATCTCTGCTGATTTAAAAAGCTGGAGGCTGGGAACTGGGTGTAGAGAAAGCCTCTATAAGCCTGTTTTCCAGGACCTGCTGGCTTTCCTTTGTCACCTGCATGACCTAGCTGGGTGGTGGGGGCAGTGACTCTGGTGTGAGAAGCAGGTAGGGGTCAGCTGGACAGTGCTTCTCTCCTCCCTTCCTGGTTTACAGCATGTGCAAGAGCAGCTGCCTCTGTGCCTTCTCTAGAGAACCTAGTCTCAAGAAGGTATGGTAATCTTTCCCCCAGCTGCACTAGGGAGAAGTGTATAGATGTTCAGTCTCCTCAGATAAAATCTCTTGGGAACTCTCATGGGATGGAGTCTCCAGGGATGGCATGACACCCCTAGGGCTCTGTGACCATGCCAGTCTTGCCCAATGGGCACTCTTTTTCTTGCCTGCCATATATTGATGTAATAATAGTAAATAGGAAGGCTGCTCTTGAGTTTACGTTGGACACAGTCCTGATGGACCCTGCTGAACCCTGTGGGTTCTTGGACCCCTTTTGGGTCCTGCACAAAATGGTTGCCTCACGGAGCACCCTCAGCCTTATGGGCTCGATGTGTGGCTCTGAACTGCCCCTTTACCATGCTCCAAGCCTTGCAGGTGGCATTCACACCTTATGTTTCTCTGTGCTCACTGGCTCTGGGCTCTCTGCATCCCTCTCTCTGTGCACCCCTGGTGCTGGGCTCTCCTCTGCCCCTTGTCACTGCGTCTTCTCTGGCACTGGAGTCTGCTCACCCCTTTGTCACTGCGCCCTTTCTGAAGCTTGTGTTCTCACACCGTAGTGGGCCCCCAAGGAGGCCTCTTCCTTCCTCAATAGCCTCAGCCTGATCCACTGGTAAAACAAAAACTAAAATACGAGCCCCTGGACTATCACATAATATAAACAGTACAGGGTGTGCTCTGTCCCTTTTTAAAAGTCAAGTTTCCTCCCGGCACTAGGTGCCTTGTAAGCCAGGGTACCAGATGAGCACCTGGAGCCCCATTAGCCATGTATGCAGCATATTAGATAGACACTGCATCCCTGGGCAATTCTTCCCTGGAGGCTCCTTCCCCTGGCTGCTGCCAGAGAACTCACTCCTGCTGGTCTCAGCCCTGGGGCTTTATATGTGCCCAGGGCCCTGCCTTCTTCTGGTCAGCTGACTGGGTGCAGGTGCAAGCTAATTTACTCGTTAGCTTGTTGCTATAGTAACCTGCACCTGAGGGGCTTCTGTTTGGCTTTTAGGGCCCTCTCCCCAAGCAATTTCTGCTCTTAAAGGAGCAGGCACATTAGTGCCCTGCGACAGGAAGTTTCTACCTCGTTATAGTCTGGTTAGTTTTTTTCCTGAAGTGGCCATTTTTGTCCCAGGAGAAAAAGCTTGAATGTCTGCATGCTTCTGGTTTCTACCAGGAAAACAGTGTCACCCAATGAAACCAAATGTCTGTACATGGCCTAAATCTCCCTGGACCAAATATAGCTCCTTCTAACTCCATTAGAAAATCCTCATTCATTCTTATTTATAACAAACATCTGCTGGGAGACGCAGATGGCAAAGTCCCACCATTCAGGCAGGTTTCTAACCTGTGTACAGGACCTCCACTTGACACAGGAGGTACACGGTCCCACTAGGGGGAATGCCATACTGGGTCTGGTATTGGCAACGGGGGATGACATGGTAGGGGACCTACAGATCGGTAGCCATCTGGGGAACAGTGATCACTTAATAATAGAATTCTTTATAAAACGTTGAGTGGGTAAGGTAACTAGTAGGGTGAAAGTGCTAGGCTTTAGGAAAGCTGATTTCAATGAACTCAGACGATTAGTCAAGGACACACTGCAGAGTAGGAGTTTTGAAGTGATGGGAGTTCAAGAAGGGTGGCTGTGCCTTAAGGAAATGATCCTTCAGGCACAAAACAAGACAATCCTGATATGAGGAAAAAGAGGGAAAGGGGCCAGGAGGCTTCCTTGGCTGACCAGAGAAATCCAGGGTAGCCTAAAGGCCAAAAGGGGAGCACATAAAAAGTGGAACTAGGGAGAAATCACCAAAGACGAATATACCTCCTCTGCTTGCACTTGTAGGGAAGGCAGTTAGATGGGCCAAAGCTACCATGGAACTGAGGATGGCATCCCAGGTAAAAGACAACAAGAAATTGTTTTTTAGATATATAGGGAGTAAAATGAAGGCCTGGGGAGGAATAGGACCCCTACTAAATGGGCAAAAACAATTGGTGATGGACAGGGGGGACAAGGCTGAACTCCTCAACGAGTTATTTGCCTCAGTGCTCCTAAGAGAGGGGCAAGACAAGTCTCTCACTGGCATTGTAAAGAGGCAGCAGCAAGGTGCCAGACTTCCATGCGTAGACCCCGAGATGGTGCAGAGTCACTTGGAGGAACTGGATGCCTTTAAGTCGGCAGGCTCAGATGAGCTCCATCCGAGGGTGCTGAAGGCACTGGCCGACATCATTGCAGAGCCACTGGCGGGAATATTTGAATGCTCGTGGAGCACCGGCCAAGTCCCGGAGGACTGGAAAAGGGCCAATGTGATCCCCATTTTCAAGAAGGGGAGGAAAGGGGACCCGAGCAACTATAGGCCAGTCAGACACACCTCCATCCTAGGCAAAATCTTTGAAAAAATTATCAAGGTTCACATTTGCGAGAGCCAGGCAGGACAAATTATGCTGAGGGGAAACCAGCATGGGTTCGTAGCAGGCAGATCATGGCTGACTAATCTAGTCTCTTTATGACCAGGTTACAAAACACCTAGACACAGGAGTAGGGGTGGATGTCGTATACTTAGACTTCAGGAAGGCCTTCGATACGGTATCCCACTCCATACTGGTGAACAAGTTAAGAGGCTGTGAC
>JAGPOW010003316.1:44553824-44579933 GCA_030014935.1 Caiman crocodilus
CAAGCTAGCAGAGAGCAGATTTAGACTGGACATTAGGAAGAACTTCTTCACAGTTAGAGTGGCCAAGGTCTGGAACGGGCTCCCAAGGGAGGTGGTGCTATCCCCTACCCTGGGGGTCTTCAAGAGGAGGTTAGATAAGCATTTAGCAGGGGTCATCTAGACCCAGCACTTTTTCCTGCCTTTGCAGGGGGTCGGACTCAATGTTCTATTGAGGTCCCTTCCGACCCTAGCATCTATGAATCTATGAATCTAAACAGGTGGAAACGCCTCTTTGAAAATAATCTAACCATCTCTGCTTCACAATAGGGAGAAAATATGCTGTGCCCTGTCAGGCTATGTTTATTTGTTGACATATATTTTATTGCAGACTATCTGACCATTCAGGTACATCAGTTTCCATCTTCTGCATGAGTTAAATATTCATGACTATATTTGAGAAAGGTTTGGTATAGCTCCCCTCCTCCATGAAAAATTTATTTCCTACTGTTAAATGTTCAACTGAATCAAAACATTCGATTCTAAGCTTTAGATGTGCAGTTCAGGGCACCTAATCACTGCACTGATATAATGAACATTTGATTGAGGTTTTGGGGATTAATGATTGGTTGGGAATAGTTCAGATTATTTTCTATGTTAACTACATCAGGTCTTCCAACCTTACTTTTGCAATTCTAGTCAAAAAGCAATCTGTTTCTAGGATACAGTATGCAACACTTTCTCTCCTTGATTCACTTTAACTTCAGCCACTTATCTCTGTCCTTTCTCTTTTGTGTATGAATTTTTAATTGTTTTTACCATATGTGAGGACACTATCTTACTGCCTGTGTTTGACCTTGCTTAGTTTGCTCTTTACTGCATCTTGTCTTTACTTGGACATATAGGCTATGTACAGACAGGCAAAAAGCCTGAGGCTGAATCAGTTCAATATTTGAATTGGTTACTCCAAGCTGTGTATCTTGAACTGATAAGCAGGTGAACAATATTCATTTTGATTCTGAAAATGAAGCCATATGCCTGCAGTGGCTCAGGCCAGAAGCCGGGGGGGACTAGAGTATGTTTCCTTGCTTGGCTGGAGCAGATAGCTTGGGCCAAGCATGGCCTGCCCACCCTGCAAGGGGGGGTTGCAAGGGAGGTGTAAACATCCTGGAATGCTGGGGTCTACTGAGGTAACTTGAATCTAGAGGGGATCTGGGATGGAAGTTCAATAAACCAGTTTAACCTAAATCAGTTAAGTGTGATACTACATCCATCCAGGTTTATCGTAAACCAGCTTCAGCCATTTTGAAAATGGTTTATGTGCACTGAACTTCCGTTGTGTTACAGATCTGAACCAGTTTCTGATCACTTATAGCAGTTAATATGTAACTTTTGTCCTTAGCCCTTGGATATGTATATCATGCTATAAACACTCAGACACCCCCCATACACACACACCATTTTTGCGGTGAAGACAGAGCTTCTGTGTGTGCATGTGTGTGCCATCGGTAATGAATGACTTCTTCACACTGGCATTTGAGCCTGTAATTCCTGGAAAGCACCCTTGATGTGCTTGAAGCCATGATAAATGCTACTGCAAAAAAAGATTTTATAAATGACTTCTCTGTTGCAGCTTATATTTGTTTGCCTGCCATCCTGTTCTCCTTTTTTTCACAGTACATGTAGAGGCAGAATGAAAAAGAGATTTTTGTTGCTGTTTTTGTTTGATGAGAAAGGAAATGCCCTTCAAGGCTTTTTTTGCATAGCTTTGTTGAAAAACATCTTTAAATTATGTTACCACAGGTTGATTTGGAAATAAACACTAGCGGTACATTGATCCATTGTAAGCTCTTGGAACAGGAACAGGATGCTCACATACCAGACAATTAACACAAAACAACTGCTACCCCATGAACAGTCATTTTACAGGGTCCTACAGTCTCTAAAACAGATATTGACTTCAGGTTTTTGGCAACCCTCCCTTTTGTACGTCAGGGCCCCTCTTCGTGACCAGTATTCGGCAGGATGGATAGGTCAGTGGGAAAGAGGACTTCTGGGGAAAGTATCCTAAATTTGTATGTTTGTGGTATTGGCATCAAACCCCCTAATGACATTTTGCACTTTCATTACATGATTCCTTTGTTATTTAAAAAAACAACCCTGTAATCTCTTAAAGTCAATTTACTGAATATAATCATTTTACTCTTGCTGTGTTTCTTGTTTGTCAATCTAACTGTTCTTTGCTGTAGGTTTCTAATCTAGATTTTTCTAGACTGGAACAATAGTTGCTTATTAAAATTTTTCTTTAAGGAGGGTGCTTGATTTTTTGTATTTATACATTTGTGAATTCTTTCACCTGCTTTCTTTGGCTATCTATATATGTACTGATGATTAAAAATTGAGTTGCAGATACAGTGTTTAGAATACCTTGCCCAGATCTCTGGATGTGAGTAATGGGGAGGAAGTTTTTCTTAGCCAGTTCAGGCAGGGCAGGTATGTGCAGTTCCTATAGGTCCATGTTTGGGGATGGTGAATAAAATAGTTCCCATAGTTATTCCTAGAAGTTAATTAGCTGTGACAGTGGGAAAGTGACAACCTCATGATTCTTGGATATTTATAACAAGGCTGTCACTTGCAAGGTTAGCCAGGTCATATAGGAGACAAGTGTGTGAGGTCAGGTTTCTGGCAGTACCTAAAACTGAAACTCTGCATTGTTGAGCTTACTTGCCATCACTTTAAATGCTTATTAAAAGCATTCTGGTATAGAGTTTGTAATGATACACCAATGTGTAATCTATATCTACTGTGAAACATGGTTTGATTGTACTAAAGAATTGAATAGTTTCACATGCATGTTCTTCATCATACTCCCTTACAGCTTGATCCTGGACTGGTGAAGTAAATTGGAGTTTTGCTTTTAACTTTAACAGGAGCTGGGTATCTCAGCCAATGTAGGTAAATCAGAGAATGTGTCCTACTGTAGGGTACTTGTGACTGTTACCAGAGATAATTTAATTTTCTTGTGTTTGGCTGTCACCACACCCCAGTTCCTACCTTTCCTTCCCTACTGAGTGCCCATGGCCTAGAGAAGCTATTCTGACTGGTGCATGGATACTACAGGCTTCCTGTATGGGCCCTCCAGTTTTTGCCATTCCCACAATGTCGCACAAATGCATTGTTTCTGCTGTGTTATATATTTAGGAGTCAGGAAGACAGGATATAGTACAAGAGCTAGGATATTATTTTACTTCTTAATTTTTAGTAGGCAGGGAAAATAGCGTGCTAAACTTGTTCACTGTGTCTCAATAGCAGGTGAGCTTCCCATTAATCTTTTAACTTCTACAATGCTAGCTTGGGTCAAGAATGGCCAGCAGTGGCATTCTCAAGTAGTATGCTAGGAGTCATAACTAAATGAACAACATGGTGACATCAGAATTGTCAGTTGAAAGCTCTTATTTATTTGTGCAAATTATATAACTTTATTTCCAGTGTTAGACTAACTTGTAGTAGAATATTATTCTCATTTTCTAGAATTTTGGCATTCAATATATTGCCCACCAGTGTTGTTGTTATGCAGCCAAAGATCTGGACTGAGATAAATAGGCCCATGACTCATGTGCTGAGGACATACCCTCTGAAGTTGATGCAGTCTCTCTCTCTCTTTCTCCCTCTACCCGTGCTTCACTATAAGGTTTTTCCCTGAAACTCTCTCAGTTCCTAGCTGCCCATTTCTTGCTGAAGATTTAAGGAACCCCCAAACATGTCCTCAGAGTGCTTTCTGGAGTATTATTATTTACTAGTCTGTTTTGGGGAATTTTATGCCAAATGGTGTTGCAGCTTTACCTCTCATATTGGGGGGGGGGGGGGAGGTTAAGTTGACAATCCAGTTGTAACAGGGGGCCTTCCCAGGACCAGTTGGATGTTGGCCTGCACACCTGTTCCTGGGCAAACCACTTGCTTCAATTACCTGCTGTGCCTTGTTGTTTCATAATTGGTTCTAATTAGGTGGGAGGCTGCCCATTCTTGCCCCAGTGCCAGGGTCACAATCTATGGCTCTGATCCTCTCCTACACCAGAGCCCAAGTGTTGCAGATGGCATCCAGGTGACACAAATATGCCCAACCTACAGCAGGACCAAGCTTAGCCCTCGTTGTCAGGCCTCATACACACATGCATTCATACTGCCCTCCTTTCACTAGGGCCTCTCATGCTCCACCCCCTCTCACAAGGTCTCTTTCATACATTGACAACTTATACCACCTTGCTCCCTCTTGGAGCGGGCCCCTTCAGCCATAGGCTTTATCTAGCAGACACCTTGGGTGGCAGATGTACCATCTTTTGGGCCTCTCCCACGACCCTCACCAGGGTAATGGCCAGACAATTTCTTGACCTGGGCCAAGTTTGCTGTGGCCCTTCCTGGGGCAACTCCACACAAACTCTCTCACACACACCAGGCTCCCAGCCCTTTGGGAGGGCTCACTTTCCACCTCACTGAAGCACCTCTACCCCGTCACTGGGGCCTACCTTTACTGGTGCTCCACATTATCCTCCCCATCACTGGGGCTATGGGGCTTCCTTCCCCAGAGGGAGCTCAGGCAGGCATAGCTGTGCTGAAACTGCTACTCACAGTAATGTGGGGGCTAGGGATTATTGAGGTGCCCTGACCCACCTTCCTTTGGGGTGGTAACTAGTCTGGTATTTCCCTGGAGGCTCCCATGCCATGGGGAGCCCCACCAGGCCACCTACTCCTGGTAGGGTGCAGTTTTAGGTCACACCCAGGACCAAGAGCCTACTGCTCCTACTTATAGATGTTCTCATATAACAGCTCAGCCAGGCAATGTTTATGCCTGCCTGCTGGCAGTGAACTGCTCTGTTTTTATAGGTGGCCATAGTTCTAAAATGGCAACCTCAATCAAGCACCTGCTGGCTGCTTCACTTGGCCATTAAAACGGCAGGCACCAACAGTGCCCTGCCACATGAGTTACTTAAAAAATCCATAAAAAGCATTTTGTTAAAGAATGAGAAACTTTGAGATTACAGAAATATTTTTGTGCAAATGCCTGTTTTAGAAAAATGGCCAAATTACACTAAACATTTTTGAAAAATAAGTTCTAACCAAATTTAGCTAAAACTTTGGATGGCATACACTTTCAGGCATACACTTCCACAGTGGCAGGAAACCCAGGAAACTGGCAAGTGTTAGTGAGTTTTATAATGACATAAAGACCCAGGTATACCTGTTTAATTAATATGTTACCTTTAGGTGGTCACTGAATTTGGAAGCAGACCTTCCTTATTCAGATGTCCTTATTCCTGATTTCTAAGAAATACCCTTATGTGTAATGAAAATGAAGGAGTGGACTGAAAAATATGTTTTCTAGAAAAGGTGAATCAGCTTCAGGAGAGGTATTCCTGTGTTTGGTCCATGACACAGGACCAGCAGAGATATAGACCTTCTTAAAGCAGATTATGAGGTCAGTGATGATCTTCTTTGGAGATCCTCTGGGAAAAAGGCAATATAAATCAGTGTGTCTCAACTGTTTTAGGATTAAGACACCCCTCAGAAAATGCCAGCTTTTAGCTTTCACTCATTTTCTGATTACCAAAAAACAGAGCACTTCTTCTGTTGCAGAGAATGCAGGAAGACCACAACAAGTCAAAATGTTTTTGATACTATGGATTCCTATTTGAAATTGCCGCATTTATCTTGTGAATCATTTATAGGTATTTTTAGAACTAACAGTGCTAATATTGCGTGGCTCCTTTAAAAGGGTGTCATGGGACTTAGGTTGAGAATCACTTATATAGATGCATTTTTATTTTATATATCTTTTATATATTTTATATATAGATATCTTATTTGTATGAGTTAAAAAGAATGTGTTTTGTTAAGTGGCAGGTCTGAAACTGTGTGATAATCAAAATACTACATTTCAAGTGCAGGTAGTACAATATATAACCCTTCCTTTAAATTATTTTTGAAGACAGCTGCTAAGGGAAAATTCCAGGGACTATCAAATGTCTCCTAGTTAAGGCATGCACACATACAGGCATGCACTAATAAATAACTGGTCTCCTCTTCAATTATCTTAAAATAATGAAAAGGGGGGGGGTAATTGACATGAAAGGGTTACTCTTTCACCCTTAGTTTGTTCAGAGCACCGTGGGAAAATGACATTTAGTTAGTACTATTTAGTTTAAGGGATGTAGTCATGCAAAACCTTTGGTGCACTTGTGGAGGAAGCTGGAGTGTTTGAAGAAATAATGAAGGTGTGAATCATCATAATTCCTCATTTGCCTGATAAGAAAATCTTTTAATCTCTTTCAGTAATATAAGGACTCAGATTGCTGCCATTTCTTTTCCATTGTGCAATAAAAAATGCAATGAATCACTGAAAAAAAAATCTCGGATTATTGGCAGGCTTCTTCTGTGCTATCAGTATTTCTGAATGGTGTCCTGTCAGGTTTTGTGTTTGTTGTTTTATTTTTGGGAGAAATGTAAACTAATTAGTTCATTTTTCCTCTTACTAGTCTGTTCTTGGCATGCTTGGAAAACACATAAGTTCACACGGTTCATTTTTAGTTGTGCCCCTTAGCAAAGCTGGATAGTAAGATGCCATCTCTATCATGGAATGATTTCCATTTCCCCTCCTTATTTAAACACCTTTTTAAAAAAAGATCCAGGCCAGATCCTGCTTTCATTAAAAACTTCTGTTGACTACAAAATGATGAGGAGTGCATGCATGTGTGTGTATGTGTGTGTGTGTGTTATTTTTTAGTATGACGTGTTTAAAGACAAAATATTTTCAGGTTTACACATACATGCACTCAAACAATTCTCAAATGTTTCAGTTTCAAATATAAATGTGTTCTTTTTGTTTTCACTATTTTAATCTGTCTCTCCTATGTGGATATTAAAGTTTTTATGGCCCGTTTTGTAAGGGGCTTTCTTCCCTGATCTTTCCAACATCTCTTCAAGTTGCAGCAAGGGAGGATTAAGTTAGATATCAGGAAACACTTTCTCACTAGGAGGGTAGTGAAGCAGTGGAACTGGTCACCTAGAGAGGTGGTGGAATCTCCATCTTTGGAGGTTTTTAAGGCCCGGCTTTACAAAGATCTGTCTGGAATGCTGTAGTTGGGGCTGGTCCTGCTTTGAGTAGGGGTTGGACAACATGACTGCCCCAGGTCCCTTCCAACCCTAATTATCTATGTTTCTATGAACATTTCCTTCATATTGTTATGCATTGTGATGTGAACTGGTATTCTACTGCATAGTTAGCTTTGACTAAATCATGCTATAAAATCTTGTTGCCACAGCCATATTTATTAAAACATGAAGAAAACCACACTGACATTGCTAAGCCAACAAAACCTTGCATATAGATCCGTGGTTTGCTAACCAGTTGATCTCGATAGATTGATTGATTTGTGGAGCCTCTGATTGTTGATCTCAGTCTGTCAGAGGTTTCATGACCAGGAGAAGCAGGATGCATGTGGCTGGGTTGCGTGAGTGGGGTCAGAACCTGTGCGGCTTGTCCAGGAGGCAGGGGGCTGGGGCAGGTGCGGTGGGGTGGGTGGGTGGGTGGGTGGGGCAGGGGTAGGAGATCCTGGAGTTCCCTTTACTTACAAAAAGTGATCTTTACCATAAAAAGGTTGGAGACCATGGATATGGATTAAACCTATGCTGGCAAAAGACTTCTTTTGCTGGTGTAACATATGTTACTCAGGATGTGGTATAACTATTGGCAAAATAGCTCATTATTTGCGACTGGGAATCTAGCTGTGATTGAATGACTCTTATGGTGTGTCTACATGTGCAATTAGTTGCATGTACAACTAATCATGCATTAAGCTAATGCACAGTAAGCAATTTTGGCAGGTGTCTTCACATGCAGGGACTTGGCACTAAATCTAGTGCTAAGTCCTTCCAATCCTGCCATTTGTCTCTGTGGCCACTGGGGGAAGCTCCAGCCTCTCGCCATATAGCTGCCAGCATCTGGCAGCCATGTTGAAGCCAGAGACACTTGCCAGCACTTGGCAGTCATCTTGGAAATGCAGCCCCACCCTCTGATCCCTGGCCAGCTCCTTCCCTGCCCAGGAGCCATGCAGCAGCTCCATCCTTGCCCACCCTGCTTCCACACACCATGGCTGCTCCAGCCCCTGCCCTGCCCCCATCCCTTCCCCTGCCAGTGATGCCCAGCATCCTGCTGCTTCAGCCCTGCCCCTGCCAGCAATGGCCAGCGTTCTGCACTCCTGCTGCTCATGATGCTGGCCCTGGTGGCCCCAGCTGGCCCCCCAGGCCCCAGGAGAGCTCTGTACCCACCAGTGAGGGTACAGGAGGCCCTAGCTGACCCCCTCCTCCTGAACTCCCCACTCCAGGCCACCTGCCTTACTGCCCACATGCTGCCTACCCCCTGGCCACCCCCAGTACCACTCTCAGGACACACACATGGTTGAAACAAAAAATGTTATTTCTTTAACACCCACCCCTATCCCTATATTTCCCCTCTCTCTGCTCAATATGAGAGCCGTCTCTCCCCCTTCCTTATGCTGCAGACACTTGGGATGGTGTTCTCTGAGGGTGTTTTCCCTCTCCAGCTGCCCCAGTGCAGCTGCAGTGTCCCTGTGAGTCATGTCTGTGTCCTCAGGCATGTGATGTGGGGGAGAGCAGCAGGGCTGGGCCCCAGCAGGTGGCAGCAGGTCTGGGCTGGGAGCTGGGTTAGGGGGTTTGGCAGGCAGGAGGCAGTAGAGGACCTCCTCCCAGGCCTAGGCTGGGGCCTGCTGTGGGGCAGTGCATGGGACCCAGGGGTCCTGCTGGGCCATGGGTAGGGGCTGGGCACTAGGGGGTATGAACATGACTGCCAGGCCCAGAAGGGTGTCCAAGGTTCAGTGGTTGGTGTTCTTGGCCTCCATTGCCCAGGCCTGGAGGGCCACCTGCTGCCAGAGCAGCTCAAGGCACTCCAACTCCAGGGCCTCCAGCTGCACCCAGTGCTCCTGCTGCACTCAGTCCCAAGCCTTCTTCTGGGTGGTCTCCTAGGCAATATCCTCCCCCACCAGGCCTGCTCCCACACCTTCTGCTCCTCTGCCACTGCCACCAGCCCTTGGAGCAGGACAGTCCTATCCAGGATGCATTGCTGCATCTATGTGGCTCTGGTACAAGGTGACAGTGGCCTGGAGCCCGCATCCCTAATGGGGCTGGTGGGTTCTCCCCTGTGTCCAGATGTGGGCCCTGCAGAGGCAAGAGACAGAAGCCTTTTGTGAGAGTTTGCAACATTCTAGAGATAACATGCTATGCACCCGGGGGACCAGGGATTGGCCACATGTGGGTGCCCAGGGACCATGGTAAGTCAGCTGAGCAGGCCCTGGCATAGGCAGCCACCAGCCAGGCCCCCCATCTCCACTTGCTCCCCTGGGACTGCTGGGCTACTGGATGCTGGCTGCAGGCAGCCTGCCACTTCTGCTCTCTTTCTAAGGCAGGACAGGTCAGGCTGCTAGCGGCATCTGCTGCCGTGGCTCCTGACCCCACTGCCCCAATCTGCCCCTCTGCCCCTGAAGGTGCTGCCACCCAGCCCACAGCACCTGAGGTCAAAGGGTGCAGGGCTCCTGGACAACTAGGGCAAGGGGCTGGCCACACCTCTGCCCTCCCTGCTGGGGGCCTTTCTGGGGAGGTGACCTGGGGTTGCTCCCCTGCCACATCACCACTGTGCCCCAAGCATGCCCCTGCTACATGTGCCCTGGATAGTGTGCAATGAGCTGTTTGTACAGGCTGAGATGTGACTGAGTCATTACACCCTGCTGCTGCTGAACCTCTTGGTGCCCTGGACACACCTGATTTCTTGGTTTAGGACCCTTAGTTACAACGGCACAGGGGATGAGCCTGGGCTGCCCCACAACCTCTGCTGCCACTTGGAGGGCTCCTTTAGTGCTTTTAGAGCTCATGTCTTTGTCCCCTGATGCTGAGAAAGACATTGCTATTGGTATCAATGCCTTCCTCAGGGTCTGAGAGGCCCATGCCCACCCAGCTGCAGGGATGTGGGCTGCTGAATAAAGTTCTGAACTGTGTCCTGCCTCCCTGCATGCTGTAGGGGGGGAACTTGAGGCCAGAGGAGTGCAGGCAGGCCAGGCAGGGGGTGGGGACAGGGGCTGGGCCTAGGTGCAGGGCCCAGGACTGGGGACAGGGACAAGGGTGAGGACTAGGAGGGCTCTCCCCCCAGTGTAGGACTTAGTGTATGACCAGGGCTGGTGAGGCTGGTGGCTTGGCACAGGCCTCCCCATTGGAAAGAACAACTGGTTCTGTCTGGTGTCTGTGGCCTGCAGTGCATGGTGGGCCAGCCTCTAGCCAGGACCCTGCTCCCCACCTTGGGGAGGACCTGACGCTGCTGTTGAACAGCAGTGATGTTGCAAGCATCTTCTTGTGGCAGATCTGGGGCTGTGCTGAGTGTGAGGCAGCCACTGGCCAGGGCTCCCCGAGCTGCCAGTGGATGCAGCAGCCGGGAAGGAGGGTGGGTGGGGTGCTGAGGGCCTGAGGTCCCTTTCTCTGGTAGCGCAACTTGTATAGATGTGCCTTTAGAGCCATACACAACTAGTCTTTGACTATAGAGACCAGCCTGGTATTTCAGTAATAGTGATCTGTATTTTATAGTAACTGTGGCAGACACCACCATTTTTGCTTCCAGGAAAATAATTTCTTCTTGTGGAACCTTCAGCTAATTACTTCATCAGGATTAGAGGAGATGGAGAAGTCTGTGCATCTGTTTCATGAGGCTACAGAGCCTGTAAACAGTGCAAAATTAATCTCCAGAAAGGCTGTAGCTAGTCTTGTGCCTGCGCTAAGGACCAGAGAGTGAAGCTCTTCCTTTGCTGCTGGGTTCTTACTCACAGGCACTTGTTCCCGCCATTGGCGGGGGGTCAGACTAGATGGCCTGCTTTAGGCCCCTTCTGACCCTAGATACTATGATACTATGTTGAACAGTGCAGGCCCCAGGACTGAACCCTGGGGGACCCCACTGCTCACATCCCTCCAGGCTGAATAAGACCCATCCACCACCACTCTCTGCGTGCAGTCCTCCAGCCAACTAGTGACCCATCTGACTGTGTAGGTGTTGACGCCACAGTCTCCTAGTTTTTTAATGAGAATGGGATGAGAGACAGTGTCAAAGGCCTTCCTAAAGTCCAGAAAGACTACATCTACTGCTACCCCTGCATCTAAGGATTTTGTGACATGGTCATAGAAGGCCACCAGGTTGGCCTGACAGGACCTACCTCTAATGAACCCATGGTGGTTGCCCCTAACCATAATCTCCCCTGCTGGCCTCTCGCAGACATGCACCAGGATAATTCTCTCAAAAAGCTTACCTAGGATTGAGGTAAGACTGACTGGTCTACAGTTTCCTGGGTCCTCCTTCAAAAAAAATGTTTGTTTTGCATTTATAACGCACCCACACACACCTCCTGCCTGCTCTGGTTTATGATAAGGAAAGTTGTGACCACCTTATTCCCATGCACATTGTCCCCTTGCCCACAGCTCCTACCCATAGCCCTGCTCCCTGCTCAGGCATTCTGTTGTCTTAGGTGAGTGGGGCAGACCCTCATGTGGACAGCAGTGCTGGACACATTTGGAGCCCCAGGACATACATACCACTGTCTTAGTGTTGGCAGGTCCTGCTGCAGCCAAGCTCATGTGGCTGCTGGGGAGAAGCTGCTTTTGAAAAGGTGCTTGGTGCATGGTGGAGCAGAATGTCTCTTCTATGGCACCTTACCCTGCCTATGCACAGCCCAATGTCTCTGAGGCAGCCTTGGTGCTTATATCTCTGCTGCACATGTGGTATTGTCGTAGCAACAGCAGCAGGAACTGGCAACAGTCCCTTTGTTGCTAAGTGTGGTGCCCTGTGACAAGTCCCTGGCACCCCATCCCAATCCTGCTGCTCACCAGCACCGTTAGTCTGCCGTAGGCTTGCCACAGAAGCAGGGTATGGGGACCTGATTACGCTCACCAAGGTACTCTGGGCACATAGCCATAATAACTGGCCACAACAACCAAAAAAAGTCAATAGTCAATCACATAATTTTTCCTTTTACCCATGCCAATCCAATAGCCAACTGATATATCAGTGCACCCCTACCTAGTAATTACTATTCACATGTCAGCAAAGTGAATTTTTTTCTAATGGCTATTTATTCCCTATGGCAATAAATCAGGGTGCTATCATTTCATAGATTCATCGATGTTAGGGTCAGAAGGGACCTCAATAGATCATAGAGTCCAACCCCCTGGAAAGACTCGGCAGGAAAGAGTGCTGGGTTCAGATGACCCCAGCCAGATGCATATACAACCTCCTCTTGAAGACCCCCAGGGTAGGGGAGAGCACCACCTCCCTTGGGTGGTCATTTCTCTCCTCTCTGGTGCTTTTTTCATGTTGATTGTAACTGAGGGTAGGGATCTTCCTCTTTAAGGGCCCTGAAGCATGGGGATAGCCAACCCTGTTCAATTATCCCTGATTAATATACCGAGTGGCTATGGAATACAGGCACCCCCGCTTAGCACTCTTAATTGGTTCCTGAAAAACTGAGCATTAAGCAAAACGAGCATTAAGTGAAATTGAAAGTATTTGATGAACCAAGATGGTGATCGCAATTGTTTTTAATGACCTAAGATGGTGACCGTACCCGCCTCTGTTCCAGTAGGCGCTTGTGCCCGGACCAAAGATCATGTCTGCCCTGGGCTTGCAGATGGACCCCACAGGCTGCCCCTGCTGACGTCAGGAGGTCCCCTTAACTCGCCTGTCATGACTTGGGATGGTACCTCAGTGGGGAGGTTCCCACTTGAAGCAGCCTTCAGGGCTGTTGCGTCTCCCAGCAGGCATTCTCAGGGATCCAACCTCCCCTACACCCCAGTCACTCGCCACCTTAGGCTATCACTCTTCAGGCCTCTTTGGTGTCTTCGGCTTCTGCCCACAGCTTGTCCACCATGCGTCTAGGTCTTCTGGCCCAGTGTATGGCCTGTGAGGACCGTAGGCCCAGCCCTTCCACAATGGCTCCTTACTACTCTGCTCTAACCACCTAGTGATGGTGTGTGCCTACCCCACCACCAAGCTTAACCAGAATTCCTAACCTACTGGACTGGGAGGCCCACAAGGGTGCCTCTGGCCCTGGGCCACGGGGTTTTCCTGGGGCTCAGGCCCCACTGCCCAGGCAGTTCCCCTGCTGGGTGTCAAATCCCCTTCTCTTCCCAAGGCCACTGGGGCCATGAGGGTCCACTGTCCGTCCCTGCTTCGGGTCTCTGCCCATCCTCTATCGCTGCCCGATGAGGTCCCGTTGGCCCTGCCCCGCTGTTATCTCTTTCCCTGACCCTCTGCGGGCGCTGCCGCTGGCCCTGCTGTGGGTGCAGCTGCTGCTTTCCCCATTGGCGTTTTACCTGCCTTCCTCGCTGCCTCTATGGCCGACTGTGCTGCAGGTTCCCCAGCTGGTCCTACTGCTGATGTTGTAGGCGGCTTCCCCGCCGACTCCAGTGTCGATGTTGCCACCGGTCTCCTTGCCAGCTCTGCTGTCAGCTATGCGGCCGTCTTCTTTGCTGGCTCTGCTGCCGGCTATGCAGCCGGCTCTCTTGGAGCCTCCTGTAGCTCTGCCCCGTTTTCCCTGCTGCCGGGCGCGGCATCTGATTCCCTCTGAACGAAGGCTCTCTGCTCCAGCCTCCTCACATCAGCCACCCTGCTGCCTCGTCAGGGCCACTTTTTATATCTTCTGGGCAGCGTCCTCCGCCCCCGCTGCTCAGCCACAGCCATATATATGTGCGGCTGGTCACCCGCGCCAGTGGTTTTACCATGCTCCCCTCCTTTGGCTCTTCTGGCTCTACAGGAGGTAAGTGGGACTCTCTGTTGACCCTGGGTTCCTCTGTCTCCCTGGCTCCCCTGGGACAGTGACCATAAGTGTGATAATGAAACTCACTGTTTCACTAGGTGAAATCAGGTACCAATTTAAAATGAGTGTTATAGCAAAATAGCAACAGCGTTAAGCAGGGTTGCCCATCTAAGAAGCAGCAGAAAGGGCAGCTGTGAAGATGCTGGAAGAGAGAAGAACAGACAGCCTGTGATAGTTGGGCATTGTAGGACCTGAGTGTAAATTACAGTGTGTCAGAAGATGTAGTCTGAATTGTTTTGTTTAGGGCCTTTAAGTTGGCAGTGAAGAAATTAAATGTAATTGCTGTTGGACTTGTTTATAGACAATGGGCCTGATGGGTTTGGAGAAGTTGAGAATGTACTGAAAGCAGTCTTAAGGCAACAGACATTTAAAGGGTTGCTTGTGTCTGAGGAACCAGAACTTTGGGAAGAGAAGAGAAGAGAAGAGAAGAGAAGAGAAGAGAAGAGAAGAGAAGAGAAGAGACAACTTGGGAATTCAGCAGGGAATGGCCAGAAGACTAATTCCTGGCTGCTTCATACTGCCTCTGGCCTAGGACCTAGAGGAGTTGGTTAGTTCCCGTAATGTCCCCATGTGAGGGGGTTGCAGTGACTGAAAGAGAGACCCTGGGGTGCTAATCTATGATGGGGGAACTGCTGTAGTAAGCTACCCTGAAGATATGTCTACCCTATTTCTTGGCAGGGTAAATGAGCCTATGCTGATCTCCCTGCTGCTATGGCTAAGCAGCTACTGGTACATGAACTAGCCAATTTAATACTACTCTAGTAATTTTTACACTAACTGCAGTCATCCACTCTAACAGGAGAGGATACTGTCAGAGATCTGTTTGGCATTAAGAACTAACCAAAAGAATGGGATGGGCAATCAGTGATGAGAAACTGAAACATAAGGAGCCTCATCCTGAAGCCTAGAGGGGTATGTGTGGGGTGAATTTAAGCAATGGCATTGCCTCTTATATTTGGAGAAGCTTTCCATGCATCAAAATAATTTATCATCTCCTCCATCAGCTATTATCTTTTTTAGATCCTGCTCTGTTATGCCTTTCTACTATAACTCTCTCCCATCTCTGTTATTAAGCTTCATCCATTATGTTGTCTCAGTCTGAATCAGATTATGAGAATGTAGTTTCTGATTTACAGAGTTCCTAAGGTAGCGTGCAGTTGTATTACTTAAGAAATAACTCTGGGGGGAAAAAACTAATGCACGTATTTAGCATGCTTTAAATATGCTACAGTGTGTTATATTTTGATATAGGAATCTGAAGCATGTGTGTAAACTGCTTGACTTCCTGCCAGGTCTTTCTTAGATTTGAGGCAGGTGTTTAGCCTCATGTTGAAAGAATAATAAAGAAATATTTTTGTTGTTCCTTCTTTGTCTTCTTTTTTTACTATCATTCATTTCATAATGGTGCTAGGAAGAAACTGGAGTAGATTTCTTGGCAAAAGACAGCTCTCACCACTAGAACTGATTGGATCTATTTCCTTCCTAGAATATATGAGGAACTAAAAATCTTTTTGGGTAGGGAAAAATACACAACTGCTTCAGTGCAGCCTTCCAAGAAAATGCACTGGCTTTCTGGAGTAAGATTAAACTTGTAAAATGTTGCTAAACTGGTGCATCATCTGGCCTAAAGCTCTTGGATCTGATCTGCCAGCAGTATGCTTCCTGCATGTTTGTTTTGTTAACCATTTGGAAAAAAAAATCCTTCTTCCCTAATATCCTGAGTCCATCTAGTTGGGATTCCTTGATGAGGATGCATGTGAGTGCCCACAGGCATGGGTACAGAGATTTCTTTTAACTTCTAAACTTAACTGGTATGTTCTAAATTGCAGGAGACTGGATATTTTTAGGTAACTAAATACCTTCCAGGGACATAATGCCTTCTGCCCTGCTGGAGGTGGTTGTCTTTTTAACGACGCCCTATTTTGTTCCTAGAGAGGAGCTCATTTTATTCCTGTCAGGCAAGTCTATACCATTTGTCTGTTATGTCTGGGAGTGTTGCCATGAATTATGCCCTGCTGACTCGCTTCTACTTTGCATGCACCAAATGCTAGAAATGGGGCAACTGCTTTAAAAGGGCGCTGAGCACATACCAGCAGACATGCGGCTAGCAGAACTGGGAATGTTGAGAACGGCCTCAAACCATCCTCTCAAGACATAATAAAAGAGGAGACTGTGAGACTGTTATGTGAAAAAATGCCCAGCTGCAGTGATAAGGAGGAGAGGGGTGTACCAGGCATAACAATAAAACTTTTCTTTTTACTTCCACCGCCCGGTGTGTATATTGGCGTCTGCATTGTGGGCGCGAACCCAGATTTGGGCTGGGGCTCAACAGGAATACAGCTGGGGTGCATGCTCATAACTGCACTAATGTGGCTATGTCACCTCACTTCTGGGAGCTGGTATAAGTGGAGTGGGAATGAACAGGCAGAGCAGGGCATGCTTCCCAGCAGCATTCCTGGGCATGGCATGGAGAGGGCTTAGACATCCCCTTGGAGTCTGATCACATTAGTTTGTGCTAAGTGAGCATTGATTGGAGAGATGCATGACTAAGATGTATACATATGTTGTGTTTTTTGCCATTTAAAGCATTTTTTTACTGTGACTTAACAGAAGGGCGTGGCTTTGTGGCACTTGAAAAAAGGGTGCAGCGCTTTAAATTAACCTCAAATTTAAATTAAATTTGTTAAATAAGGTATTACATTTGAAGTGCTGTATTTTATAGCACTTTAGCAACCAGCAGCTCTTTACATAACTTGTGTATGATGGTCAAATTTCTGACCAGTGGAGAAGCCTCAGGAGGCTGCAGCCTAGAAAGTGTAGAGAGGCTCAGAGGTCTCCTTGCCACCAAACACTGCATTTCTGTCACGTTTAAGAGCATTGTAACTTTACAGTGTTATAAAAAGTGCTTTAAATTTAGTACTGTCAAACGTGCACAGAGCACATCTGTACACTCCCCAAGTCATGTCCTGACTTCACAAAAGATGAAGGTCACACCTTATCTCACTAATAGATATGTGACTGGTACTTGGGTGTCTAAATGTGATTCTATTCCATGCCACTTGAGTTTCTGAAAAGCTGTGAATGCATCTATTTTTCTAAGGCTATGATGCAGGCACATTCAGACTAAACTGGAGAAAGCACTAAGTAGGATGACCCCCTCCACCCTTTTTTGGTTCATATTTTTTCCCAAGTGCTCAAGAAGAGTGGATTAGGATTGTTCTTAGACACTAAGAATTTATTTTACCTCTAATAGGTGGAATGAGACCTGCGTCCTCAATGCCCATGTTGTGCCCTGAGCGGGTCTGTGGTGCTCAGGAAGGCAGCCCATTCAGTGCTGAAAAGGACTTTCTGATTATAGTCTTTTTCAGGGATCAGAAGGTGCTGATTCATACAAACTTTTTTTTAGAAACTTGTTGGCTTTATCACTGACTTTCTGTGGGTTGTCTTTCTGTTGATCCAGGAAGGAATTTTGAGTGGTGAGGAATTTTGAAGATAAGAGAGAGACCCATAATTTATACATGTGAAGCTAAACATATATATTTATAGTCTGAAAACCCTAAAGCATCTCTATTTTCATTTGCACTCTTGGGGTGCGTCCATGTTGCAGCAGTTCAAGTAGAAGCGGTGCAGATTTGAGCTGGGGCTTTTTACCTCAGTGCATGTGCTCAGATATGCACTTTATTGTTGAGCAAATTGTGCCACTTGGGGCAAAATAACCCTGCCTGGCTCCTCCCAGATCTGCAGCCAAGGGGAACTAGAGCACAGGGCCAGCACCTGTGCTGTCCCCAGCAGTATAAAAAGCTGCCCTGTCCTGGCCCCATCCATAGAAAAACCTGCTCTGGCCAGCAGCTCAGGGTTACTTGACCTTAGGAGCTTCTGGGGCCCAGGCAATTGGTATCTGGGGACACTAGCCCCTTGTGTTAGCTAACTACATTTAGAACAAGAGAGAGAAAGGGGGATTGATCAGATGGGCAATATTTTATTATTATATTTACAATGTTAATGACATTTGGAAGCCTATCAGTGTCTCTAGCATCATAATAAAACAAATCCTAAATATCTATAAGTTTTAATGTTTGCTTTGGGTTTCCTTATCACATGGTGGGTGTGTGATGGGGGGGGTGCGGGGTTTGCAGGAGGGGGTGAGAAGTGGGGTGGGAGGATGTGGGTGGATGTGGAGGGATGTGGGGGGATGTGGGTGTGGGGGCTGCTTAGGTGGGATGGGTCCCCTGCATGAATGCTGCATGCCCCCGGTGGCTGGCAGGGCACAGTGGCGCTGGCAGTGGTGGGAGCGTGGTGGCAGTGGTAAGCAGGGAGCTCCCGCAGATGCCGCCGGCACTGTTGGCAGCAGGGGGGAGGGGTGGTGAGTGGCAGGCACCCACAGACACACCGTCCCAGAGACATTCCTCTTCTGTCTCCAGCCCCCTGCTCCTTCCCCTGCTCCCCTGAGGCTGGAGACAAGCAGGGGAAGGAGCAGGGGGCTGAGACAGCCACAGAAGCATTTCCCTGCTGTCTCCAGCCTCCCAAGGTCCCCCCACTCCAGCCTCCTGGTTACCTGGCAAAAGCTGGGTCCAGGTCCCTGCAGCTTGCACCACTGCCTGCCCAGCACGGGCAGGCAGTGTACTTCAGGACTGGGGAAAGGGCCAATCATAGAGATGCACAGGCACTCTGCCAGAGTGTCTTTGGAGGATGGAGCCTCTGGTTGTTGACCCATTTTTTCCCCCTGGGTTTTTGTTTGCAGCGTGGGGAACATTTTTTCATTCCTGCACATGCCTCTTGCCCTGCCTCAAAGGGGTTTGAGATGGGGCAAGAGGCACATGCGTGCTCATCTGGATACGCCCCTGAAGGTCAGGAGTAGTACTTCACTGGAACAGTTAGAAGCATAAGTTGAGTTGTCTTTTCCTAGAGGTGGTCCTCCTAGATGGCCCCAGGAAGATCTTCTCTGTGCCAGTTCACCTCTGCTTACTCTCTGCTGTTAGTGTCTTGAATCTACCGTTTGCACTGACTTCCAAGTGGAGACTTTCCCAAGTTATGGAGACTGCATTGCAAGAAAATGGTAAATAGAACTAGAAAAGTAAATCAAAATTCAGGGAGGCTGACTTTGGCTCTTGCATACAAAGGATGGGATTCTGGACCCAATGAAGTCTGTGGTAAAAAATTCCCTTTGATTTCAGTACAGCTAGGATGTGATCCATGATAGACACTAATGCTTAGTTTATGGGCCTGGATTTTTAAAGGTATTTAGGCACTTAACCCTATTGAAATTGTTGTATACCCTTCTATAATCTAAGCCATAGTCTTTGGATGTTATTCATGTTGAATCAGAGAAATTTTATTTGGCTCCTAGAGGGCTCCCTTGAAAAAAACAAACAAATGAAAATCATTCCCACCAGGGATTCATCTTTTTAATGGCATTAATTTTATAATGGTGCTATGAAGTAATTGGAGAGGACTTCCTGGCAAAGGGAAGTCTGCATCACTAGAACTGACTGGATCAGGTTTTAGAAAGGGTATAATGAAGAACTGAAAAACCTTGTGGGTAGGGAAAACCGCTTTAATACAGCATTCTTGGCAAAGGCAAAGGGATAAACTTCATGCAGTATATTCTTACACTTGGCTACATTAGAAATGTTGATAATGTTATGTATCTGCTTTAATACTGAGTTACTCTTTTTTATACTTTTTCATCACTGGAGTTTCTTTGGTATAAAACTGAAGCAACAAGCAAATATTTCCATGCTTCAGCAATGGAGTAAAACTTAATGCTGGTTTTTTTTTTTTAATGCAACATGTTCGAAAATGATTTTTGTTTGTAAAACTAGAGCCAGCAGTTCAGCAACATGAAGTCCTAAGATCTGGTAGAAATTCAGAATGGGCATCAAGCTCATTGTTGTGTTCATAGCTATGGTAAGACTTGGGTTCTAATTTCAAGTCACTACTGCAATTCTCAATGATTACAATTGCTTCTCAGTTATTCTGAAAATCAGCACTTAGGCTTATGCTCTCAGTTCTGGCTTGGTGCAGTCTGCTGTGTGCATGTAGCAAGCATTAGGCAATCACAACACTGCAGCAAACCCTTTAATTGTGATAGGGGTTTTCAAGCTGTGTTCATGGGGAAAGGATAATCAATTCGACCAAAATATTACTGTGTGGATCTAAATTATGCTTAGATGTTTTAGTAGGAAATGGAAATGGAAAGCAGAGGTTGCTTTCCAAATCCTCATCCAGTTTTGCCTGTAGAACTCAAATTCTTTTTGGCAAAATCTGAGCATGTCCCCACTTAAAGTTTTGCTTTGGCAGCAGAATCCCTTCTGTTGACAGTAATATCATCTTTCTGACTGGAAAAAGACTTCTGCTGCCATCTAAAACCCAGCAGATGAGGGCAGTAGATATGATCACTCCTTCTGCTTTCTGCTGCAGCCAGTTGAACAGCTGTGTCTCCCCAAGGTGCAGTTTGAACCCTGCTAGGACACCTGATAAAGTGCAGCTGCCAGGAGGCACAAAGGTGTCACAAAGGTGATATCCCTTTGGTTACTGTCAGGAGTTCTGATAGAATACAATAGGGTAAGCATAGTACAGAGCTGTAATGACAGGGGTAGGTAACAGAAATGAACAAATGGAGATGTACAGCGATTACAGCCAGTGAACATGTTTGCATCAGTGATGACTTATCTTTTCCTAGACCAATTATTTGTATGTGTTGTGTGTATTAATTTTGGGGACCTGAAAAATAATGGCATCCCCACACCCCATTATCATCTCACCTAGTTTTTGATGCTGTTTCTTGCTGGTAATTTGTGTCTAAAATATTCTTCCAGAGCTTGAATGGAACTAAACAAACATGTACATAGCTTAGAAACATATATGTATCTGAATGAGCAGTTCTCTAAGAGAAAACAAGTGGAAATAATTTAGGATGAAACAGTCAGCTAATGTAAAAATAATCATAATTTAGTCTGGGACTCCATGGAGCTTGATATTTTCAGAGTTTTTTTATAGCCTTTTGGAGTAATGATTACCCCTCTTGTCAGGCAATTGACTGCAATGTTGTTGTGGTTTAGGGAACCCTGACTCTGGGATTCACTCCTTGTTGCATTCAGTTTGTTTAGGGGGCCAGAGGGGTAATGGCAGGGATTGATTTGTATTGTTGCTAGATGCTGGCTGAAGACATAAATATCTTGTAGAAAATGCAGGTGGTTTGTAATAATTAGAGCTAGGCAGAAAATATATTTTTTTTCTTATGGAAGATTTGTATCTGCCCAGATTCCTAAAGTGAAGTCTGGCCTTGCTCAAAATTTGACAAGTATTCTGTACATTTGTACAATACCAGATATCTAGAATACATGTGGTGTTTATACATCCTGAAGATCAGTTTGAAATGAACTGGAATGTCATAATGATCTCTTTCTAGATATATTTTGCAAGTTTCATGAAGATTAATTGACAACTACTATATTGGAGCAAGAACTGCTAGACCTATCATGTGAATCACCCAGTTAATTTTCTAAGTTTGCTTTGTGCACTTCTTTCTTTCATGACTTTCTCTTTTTCTTCAGCTTCAGCCTAGTCATATTAAGCTATTTTGTTTTTTCTGTTACATCACCTTTAAAAAAATGAACATATTACAGTGCTTGTACCTTTTTATTTTGGTGTTTTGTGCATAACTGTAAACATTATCAGACCAAAGATGCTGATTATTCTTGGAGAAATCTGATAGCTCTGCAATAATTACGATCACTTTTTAAAATCTGATCCGATATGCCTACTCCAGGGAAAGAGAAATTCTTGAGTGTATAAAGCAGGGTGGTAGGTGTGTAGGGCCAAAGTTATGATTAAAACAAAACAAATCTGCTCAATGCCTCCCTAACCATACAATCATGGAAAGTTAGAGTTGGAGGGGACCTCAGGGGGTCATCTAATCCAACCCCCTGCTCAAAGCAGGACCAGCCCCAACTAGATCATTCCAGCCAACGCTTTTTCTAGCTGGGTCTTAAAAACCTCCAAGTAGGGAGATTCTACCACCTCTCTAGGTTACTACTCTCCTAGTGAGAAAGTTTTTCTGAATCTCCAATCTAAACTTCTCTTGCTGCAACTTGAGACTATTACTCCTTGCTGTGTCACCTGCTACCACTGAGAACAGTCCAGCTCCATCCTCTTTGGAACCACCCTTGAGGTAGTTGAAGGCTGCTGTTAAATCCCCTCTCAGTCTTCTCTTCTTCAGACTAAGCAAGGCAAGTTCCCCCAGCCTTTCCCTAGAAGTCATTTGCCCCAGCCTTCTAACCATTTTTGTTGCCCTCCACTGGACTCTCTCCAATTTGTCTACATATTTTCCGTAGTAGGGTGCCCAAACCTTAACACAGTACTTTAGATGTAGTCTCACCAGTGCCGAGTAGAGGGAAAGAATGAATTCCTTCCATCTGCTGGCAGGTACTTCTACTAATGCAGCCCAGTTAGCCTTTTGTCAATAAGGGTGTGCTGTTGGCTCATATTCAGCTTATTGTCCACTGTAACCCCCAAGTCGTTTTCTGCAGAGCTGCTGCTTAGACCGTTGGTCCCAAGCTTGTACTGGTGCATGGGATTGTTCTGTTCCGAGTTCCATCATAGGTGCCTGATTCCTCCTAATCCTCATTCTAATCAAAAAAGTAGGTAGTGTGGCATTATGGTACATGGAAAAGAAACCTACTGCATACTGACTGCACATTCTACATCAAATACCTATGAAGGAGGACTGTTCCTAGACTAATGTAAAGTGCATATATAGTAACCATGAGAATGGGGATGGGACTCCAGAATTCACCTACCAGCTGAGTGCCTTAACAAATAGGCTACAGAGGCAGGTTTCTTCTTGCTTTCCTTCTATACCTATGTATCTTGCCTCTGGTAAATAAAATAAAGAATGGCTCAACTCCCACTGAAGGGACAGAAAGTACCCCTCTCCCTCAGACTAGCCTATAGCCTGCTGGCTAGACTATGCCATTTGCAAGTGAGAAGTGGGTTTGAATCTTCAAAAATGAGGACAGCCTTTAACCCAGGTCTCTTGCTTTCTGAGTGAGTACCAGTCATCAATAGTCCAGGGTCTCCCGGCTGCAACTGTTGGTGTTACTGTATTTGTGCCATCAGCCAAAGAATTAATGCTACCACAACTCAACCTCAAGTAATGCCTGCTGGAGCTGCAGTGTTGGTGTGGCCACCAGCCAGAGCATGAATGTTGCTGGTGACTAAAATTGATGGTGACTGAAAACACTAAATTTTGTGGCAGCCCCCCTGGGGTCTGACTGACACTGCGGTTCTTGCTGCAACAGCAGCAGAGTTGAGAAGCAGTAGCATTCAGTGTCTTGGTTGCTGTCAGGTGCAGCAAAAAGCCTCATGGACCAAATGATCTAAACCCACAGGTCCTGTTCTAGTCATTTATATTGACGCTGGATATTACCATACTATTATTTTTAGGGCTGTGTGAAGCTTTGGTCACTGATTGGATTTGGCAGAGATTCAGCCTGATTCGGTGGCCGAATCTCTGAATCTGAACTGAATCAGGAGACCCTTTAATCTCTCCAAATTGAATCAGAACTCTCTGAGAGAGATTCAGAGATTCAGATATAGACATAGCTTTAAATGTTTTTTCTACATACCTCGAGGTACCAGGCAGCTCGTGAATGCTGTGATGGTGGGGCAGATGGAGCATCCCACAGGAGCACAGGGGGGTCCCCAACATGCTCAGCAGCAGATCCAGAAGTGGACCAGAAGTGCTTCCAGTCCACTTCTGGGTCCCCGGGGGAGCACATTGGGGGGCCTTCCCATGCCCCCCGGCTCGGTGACTGGTGCCTCCTGTGGGGGGCACCCAGGGTTCCCCTGTGGATGACTGCTGAGCCAGGGGGCACTGGGGACCCCCCACTGCATTCCCTGGCAGAAGCCACTCTGGGGGTCATGTTAGGCATTATACCACCTGTGAGGAATGCACCCATGTCTGTCCTTGGGTCAGGGCTATACTGTCCTTAAGACCAAGGTTACTTGCACTCCCTAATATGGAATTGTTCACTATAATATTAATCTTATATCTCAATCAAATATTTTGGCTATTCTATGGTATCCAGAATAGTAATCAACATATTAAATGCATTCAGAGATACTAATGGCTTATTGGAATTTGAAAAAATAATCAACCTTTTATATAACAGGGTAGAACTTGTTAATGAGTTATTTATATATAAATTGTTTGTGAAATTAAACATTTTAAGTTTCTTTGGAAATTATTCTTGCATTGCATATTTGCAAGCCCTTCAGTATAGCTGTTTAGTGACAAATTTTGTGCTGCATTGATCACTTATATTCTCTCATTGGATGACTTGTGTAATGAACCAAAACATTTCAAATCCTGAATTTTTTTCCTATTAAATATTCAATTAAAAATCACTCTTGTCAAATTATTAGAATTAAAATTCACTTTATCTTCGTAAAGTCTGTGCACTTTACTGATCAAAGAGAGGTTCATGTTCAATATTTGCAGTTAGGCTGTATTTTTCTCTGTTCATTGAGAGTGAAGGGAAGATCGTAATGTATATGTTATGCTAATGCAGAAATGTTGCTTAACATATTCTTTTGATCCAGTGTTTTGTTCGTTCAGCTTTCTTTTCTCCCTTTTCCCCTCTTCATTTGCAAAATTTTCTGCTGATGGCATATTCCATTTCTCCTATATTATCAAAACATTGAGATTAAGATTAAATTCACCCTTGGCATAGAAGACTGGCAGAAAGCATTTGCACCACTTAACATCATTATGAAGGGGTTTTGTTGATTAACACAAAGCATAATCTAAGTATTTGTGTACTATGTAGGAAAGCCCACAGGTGATGAGAAGATCGTGAATTTATACCACCTGGTATAAAAGGTGATGAGAAGATTGTGAATTTGGTGGCTTATGCACAAATGACTGGCTGTATGGCTATGCTTCCAGTTGATTGGCTGGATTTGCAGTGCATTCCTGAAGAGTGGGCATGTCTACATGTGCATTTACACTGGCTTAAATTTACTGCACAGTAAGTTATATAGCACAGTAAGTGGGAAATAGGTTGGTATCATATGCAGGTGTTAAAGCACATTAACACTGCATGTTGACTGACTGGGACTGAAGCGTTATTATGCAGTAAGGTGTCAACATGTGTATACTGTGCAGTACCTAATCAAATGTAAATTTGATAGTTTCATGATGCAGGCAGTAGCTATAATTACTACATCATACGGGTCAGTGTCTACACGTGCATGCCTATACTATACAGTAAATATAGTGGTTTACATTGACTTGAGCATAAATTTGATACCTGCATCGTGCAGAAGTGGAGTGACTTCATCTGATCTTTCATTAGATGAAGGTTAATTTGTCACATGCTCAGCTACTTCTAAAGTGCTCTGCAATAGGGCTGTGCAAAACATCATCATTTCGTTTCAATGTCTGCTTTCCTGTTTTGAAGGGACAGTGTTTTGTTTTGTTTTGAAGCACTGTCCCATTTCATTTTGTTGAAACTGTTTCAGTGTTTCAACACATTTAAAGATTTTGCCCATAGGATTTTTGTCCAGGAAATGAGCTCTGCTTGAATAAGTGAGGAAACTAGGATGTTAGGAGCAAGGCTGTTTTTAACTAGAGTGTTGGGGGAAGGCTGGGAGAATTCTACAAAATAGTGAGAGTAAACCTACAGCTGAAGAGTAGTCTGGTAAATGAGGAGATGGCCTAGGAATGAAGGGTACCAATGAGTAGAAGGCCTGTGGGAGGCAATAACATGGTTGTAAGTGGTAACAAAATGGTTATACATATTCTAACTAGAACCTTAGTTAATGATAGATGGAAACACCTTTAAATGCTTGTATCTCAGTGCAAGGAACTTGGGCAGTAAAAATGAAGAATCTAGAGCTCCTGATCTGTGACAGTAAACCAGACTTTATAGGAATAATGGAGGCATGTTGGAATATTAGCCATGACTAGATTGTAGATATTGAAGTATATAAACTGCTTTGGAAGGACAGAATTTATAAAGGCAGTGGTTAGTATTGTGTATTAATGAAGTGGTAGATTGCAGTGAAATAAGATGTGATGGCATAAATGAAACAATCTTTTATAGAAAGTGTATTGAGAATTTGTTAAAGCTCCCAAGCTCTGACTTGGAAATGGAAAGGGAAATCTACAAGGTCTTGGGAGATTTCAGTAATAGTGGAAACTATTATATTA
>JAGPOW010003316.1:44587817-44606570 GCA_030014935.1 Caiman crocodilus
GAGGTTGGATGATCACCTGTCTGGGGTCTTGTGAACCCAGCATTCATTCCTGCCTGTGGCAGGGGATCAGGCTAGATGATCTGTTCAGGTCCCTCCTGACTCTAGCTACTATGCAACTATGAAACTAGTTCTGCCCCCAGTCTGATTGGGTAGAGGGCAGCTGTGTCTCAGACCCTAGGACTGTTCCATGACAGATCTCAATACTCAGCTGAGCAGTGGGATCTGTCTTAGGCCAGCCCCATCCTGCCATAAAGATGTTGCACATTACATGTGTAAAAACTCTGTGGCTCATTTACTATATTATCCTGCCATAAATTGACTTGAATGTGTGGTCAGGTTACTATTTAAGGCATAATTAACAGGTTAATCCCCTACTAAATGTAATGTGTGCCAGGGGCCCTGAAGTCACTTAATGTGGCTTCCATTTGTGGGGGGCAAGTGGGAGGGCCACTCTATTTTCCCTAAAGTTTTTCTTGTACTTCAGTGCAAACACTTGCATATTAAGTAAAGTGAGTCTGCTTTCAAATTTACATTCCAAAAAGAACAGAAATCCACGAAACAGCACAAAGTTATATTAGAAGAAAAGTCTGCACTTGACGTGCATGCATGGGGGCATGCATGTGCACACACACACATACACATACACACACATGTAGAGTGCATTAAGCCTTGCAAATCAAATTAGAGAAATAATAAAAAGGGTGCTCAAATGGAGTCTTAAAGGGTCATCTTGGAGTTTGTGTCATGAACTGTCTGCCAGTAGTTTTGGTCAATAGTGAAATAAATTCAATAAACAATTCTTGGTCTGCAGCTCATTAACAAGAACTTCTTAGCATGAAAATATTTAAAGCTCATGCTGTTCTGTTTAGTTTTAATTGGATACATAAGTACAAACCTACCATGTGACCTGATAGGATAAATAGAACTCATAGATTCAAATTTTCAATATGAATATTCGTGTTTACATAGAACTTGCTCTCCATGACTATCCTACCAGAGCTGTTAATACTTTACTATTTGTTTGACCGCTCATGCCAGCAAACTTATTTACTAGAACATCCATAAAAAGCAACTGCAGGACGGATGTGCTCATGGTGAAAGTGAATTCAGTCACATTAGCAAAAATCTATTCAAACTCTGTTTCCATCCAGCTATAGGACTGCTCCTGAACATATATGTAATCAATTTTGTTTGCCGGATGAAGCCCCTGTCTTTCAAAATGATGATAGTTGCTAATCACTTCTGAAAATTTTAGTTTATGTGCTTGAAGGCAGGACAGTCTGTGGAAGATGGGCTGATGAGTAGCCTCCACTTGCACTCTGCTCACCCTACATGAGGTCTTGCAGAATCTGACCTTCATTATTTGGTCCTATGTTATGCCTTTTTGGGAACACTCAAAAAACTTTAAGTAACCCTTGGAGTTGGTGTGGATGTCTTAATTGGAGAGTAAGTTGCCTTGCTTTGCTGTACCTTAATTTTCCCTAGAGGAAAATTACCTCCTCCCTGAATGAGAACCTCTACTTGGGAGAATAACAACATTAACTTATATGCCTTATCTTTATATCTTTAGCTGGCCAACCTTTAACTTTTCTTGAGCATCCTGCATACACGTGGGCAGTTTCTTTCAAGAACCTCTCTTCAGGCTTCAGAGATCCAATTTCAGGATTAAGGCTCCCAGATAAATTTGGTGTAGTAGTGAAATATGTATTACCCCAGAGCTTCCTTTGACTCTGCCAAAAACCTGCCAAATAATGTTCTTGCATTAACTAGCACCATGCCACATCTGTTGGGAGGAAGATTGGTCACACCTCTTTTGCTAGTTGTGTGCTGCCATTCGGTGGCATTTCTCACCGTCTTTATTAACGGTTTGTATTATGAAGTCCACAGCTGTGTCCTGAAAAATCGCGTTGTGTTACACACAACAGAAACATAGTTTTAAACAAGACTTATATTTGATCAAAGTCTGTATGCTGTCTGTTTCAAAGCAGAAGCAGAATATAACAACGAAGGTAAAACATGAATGGCCTTAAAGCAAATTAAGGCAGAAGTGCACTTGTTCCTCTTATAAGAATGCATCAGTAAGAGAAGAAGCTAGAGGGCCATAATTTGAGTGGTGCAACTGTACTGGTAGGTACATGGTAGCATGAACCATATGTGAATTTCTGAATATCTTTGGATGTGTAGTTTGGTTTTCTTCTGTGATGTGGTAGGTACTGGGCTACTGTGCCCCAATAAATTTTACTCAAAATGGGCAAGCAGATGGCTATGCCTATCCATTTTATTACAAGGGGATTTAAGTAGTTGTCTCTACATTTATAGTCAGCAAAACAAAACTGAACCTCAATAAAATAAACTAAGTACAGTTGCATATTCAGAAGCTAATTTCACTTAACATTAAATGACTTGCTGGACAGTCGTTTCTAGAAAAGGAAAAAATCAGGGTAGACCCTCTGTTACATTCATGGCTGCAGGAGGAACTGTCTGAATGCAGCCACAGTTTCCTTAGTATCAGATCCTGCATTCCTCATTTGAATGACAGTAATCCTGAAATCAGGAGTCTGGAGCAGGGAGGGGGAAGAGGAATGAAAAGAGAAGAAGGAATTGTTCAACATGTATAACTGTTTTTCAGAAAATATGAGCCAAATTCTGTCTTGGATTATACTACCAGCACATTTAACCTGCAAAACATACTTTACTTTCCCCATGGACAAATGGGAAGCAATATGAGGCAAAATTCCACTTCTTCTGGCTTTTTGTGCATTTTTCTCATTTCACTGATTGTGAATACTTTTCTAAGATTCTTTCCATTAATAACTAAATCCCTTGCTCACCCATGTCAAGGCGCAATTACAGTGACATTGCATAAAACAACATTATTCTTACCCAGTGATTTCTGTCATGTTCCCTTTCCACCCCCAGCTTATAGTTGAAGCAATGATTTTTTCTACCTTCCTTCACAACAAACTTGGGTCACCATCTTTCTGCCTCTGATGTCAATACCAGAGGAAAGTTGCTACAGTCAGAACTTGGTACTGTATTTACTGAAATCCAAGACAAGGTGTTTTTTCCCTCTTTAACACTGGGGAGAAAAGTCCCTCATCTTGAATTTGAATACAGGATGGGGGCAGAACCTGGCCTGCAGTTGAGGTTGGAGCCACAGTAGTCACCTGCCTCCCCCTCCTCCTGATCCCACCCTACCACTGCTTACCCTTCAGTCCCACTCTGGCCCATGGCAGCAGCTCCAGCTTCATCTCAGGCTCTGGATAGCCTTTAAAGACCCTTTCTCAGTCTCCAGAGTCAGGAGAATAAGCATCTATATATGTGCTGACGGGAATTAGGACAACTATGCAGTCTGCACGTCAAAGTACTCTGTCTGCTACTCGTACTGCAATGGAAAGTGGCATAATTATGATGATTATGATGGCTCAAAGGAAAAGAAAGACCTTCACAGCAGCTTGTTTCAAATGACAAAGGATGCAGCCCTCAAACAACTTGAAATTTTCTGAAGAACCCAGTGGGATAGCTACAACTTGGAGGCATGAAAGAGATGGGGTTATTAACCTCACAATAGGTGAGAGGCTCCATACCAGCTATGAACTGACTGCCCAGAGGAGTTTTCCGTCTATTGACTTCTCTATGAAATCCTATGAAATATGAGCTTTCATTTCTACCCAGGATAACTTTTACAATCTTTTCTCCAGTGCCTTATGAAGGGTGTTCGTGCCTGAAAGCTTGCAATTAAAGATTTTTTTTTTGCAAAAATCTTGTTGTTCTAATAAAAGGTATCATCTCTACTACAAGTCCTGATTGCTTTCTCATTTTTATGGTCACTCTTCTAACTGAGAAAAAGCTTTTTGAATTATTAATTTGTTTCTTTGGAGAGATGTGAAGGAATCTGCTGCTTGGCTTCTGTCTGCTTTTTTGATGACGAATGAAATGTCCAATAGAGTCCTCATAGCCTCACAAAGCCAGGGACAGGTTGATGGAACCCTGATGACTTCTTTAAAGACTTGCCACTGAACGTCTGTTGACCAGGCAGTACTCTCCTTTCCCACAATGACTTGGTCTTCTTTCTTTAGTGCTTTGTTCTTCATTTGCCTGTGTCCTGTGTTTTGATGGGTGTTTATTATTATTATTTTCCTCTTCCTTTGAAACTTCCCCTTTTTTTGATCTGAACATCCATATACATCTTTCTCTCTTCGGTCCCTAACACATTGTCATTTGTGGTTTGTAGAGAAAAACTGACATTGTTAAAAATGGGACTGGAATAAATCCTGCTTTTCCTTCTCTTGTGGCATCGGAAAACAAAATTACCAACTAAGAATTCTATAGTTTTAGGTTACATAAATCCAGAGCGACTTGTAAAGGCATGTGAGGAGTCTTTTTCTTGGTCTTTTTCTCTGCTTGCCTATGAAATGCCAACAGGGGGAGTTTCAGGTCTGTCTCAGATCTATAGTGCTTTAGGGTCCTTTCCTTTCATGGTATTGATCATGAAGGAGACAAGTTATTGAAATTAAAAAGATGTTAATAATTCTTAACATCTCCTGCACCCAGTATATTTTGTAGATTTTCCTCAGATTGTAGAATCTACTGTTTAAACTTTTTAAAGATATCAAGTGATGGAATTGTTTTCTACAAGGCTCCCATGAAGTGAAAGAAAACTTTTCCCCTGAAGTAAGTCACGTTCTTTTTTTTTATATAACATCTGACACCCTCTCTTCCCCTTGCTCTGCCTACCCCCCCCCACACACCTAACCTCAGGTGATTTAAGCAAAATGAACCTTTTGTCTTAGTTCTGTATTATGTAAAATCTGAATGATGTTGTACATCCGGACCTATATGAGCACATTCATAGCTCAACAGCCAAGAACTCTAGAGTAATAATCTAAAAAGGGAGAGCCTGTTCTGGAGAAGGCAGGAAAATTGTACAAAATAGGTCTCTGTTCTTGGTAGTGGAAAACAAACCATGAGTATTTTTATCCTTTTATTGTTTGGATAAGATATGATAGGTTAGGATAGGATATATATGCAATAAAACAACAAGTCTATGAATTCCTCACCAAAAACTATGACTTCCTTAGTTGCAAGTCCCACAATTTTGGAATTCATTTTGCTTATTTGCCATTTGTTGTTACCTTTTCAGGGTTTCCATTTAGAATGAATCATCCTCTGCTGTGTGATACTAGTGACTTAGTCACTGTCAACAGAGCCATATTCTCACTGCTTCTAACTAGTGGTGATATGTAGGAGGTGCACAGGGCTGCATGTGCACCCCCTGCAAGCGCTGATGCACCCCATGACAACAGCATTCCCTGCTTAGGCGATGGGCAGGCAAGAGTGCTGGTGCTCCCCTGAGAGCATTGGCTGGGGTGTGGGGGCACCAGGAGAAGTGATCCCTGTTGTCCCCTGTGGCTGATCATGCCAAACAGTGAGGGTGTTCCTTCATGGCTGATTGCACTGGTTCAGAAGTGTCCCCCCCGGTCACTGCGATTGGCTGAGGGGGGACACTTCTGATTGCTGACTGACCCCTGGGGACACAAGTGCCCCCCTGACTCAGGAGGCACCAGTTGCCCATGTTTCTAACCTCAAGCATTCAAAAATGATGAGTTGTGTGTTTAAAATAATGCGATCTCTGGGTTACCATATGTCCAGGTTTTCCCGGACATGTCCTCTTTTTTGGCCCTCTGTCCTTGTGTCCAGGTGGGTTTTTAAAATGAGAGCAAATATTCGAGTTTTTGCTCTTCCTCTGCTCTCCTGGGCTGGTTGCTTGTAGCTGAGAGCAGCAGGCAAGGTGATTGGCTGTTGGAGGTCACATGCTCCCTGTGTGGGACCCAGGAAACCACTCCCAGATAAAGAGACTCTGTGTGTGTGTGTGTGTGTGTGTGTGTGTATGCACGTGTGCAATGTGGGAGCTGCTTGGGCAGCAGGGCTGGGGGTGCAGGGTTCTGTGGGTGAGGAGTGAGGGGCACCAGCAGGGCTGAACGGCAGGGGGCTGTGGGTTGGAAATGAGGGGCATTGGCAGGGCTGGGGGCAGGGGGCTCTAGGGGGCAGGGAGCTGTGGGTCAGGAGTGAGGGGCACTGGCAGCGCTGGGAGGAAGGGGGCTGCAGGGAGCAGGGAGTGGTGGGGCAGGAGTGAGGGGCACCGGTGGTGCTGGAAGGGAAGAGGGCTATGGGTTGGGAGTGAAGGAGCCTGGCAGGGTGGGGAGGGGATGGGGGTAGGGGCTTAGTAGTGAGAGGCAGAGGCAGGGCACAGGAATATCACTGCCCCCCCAATCATATGTGCCTCCCCCTCTCTTCCTCCCCGCCCTGGTCCCACTCACAGGTTTCTTCTTTTTTGATACTGGAAACATGGTAACCCTAATACTATAATAAATTGACTAATAAATTTAAGCTTTTTTGTGCTTTTCATATTTTAAGCATCTAGAATTTTACTTATTCTCTATAACACAAGCGCTTTTTTCTTAACAAAAAATCTAAATGGAAAACTGATTTGTATGGGGATCAGTTGATTCCTTAATTAAAAATATGAAATAATGACTCTTAGAAATAGAATTAAGAGTCAACATAGATCTCTTACTTGATAATCACATGCATGCTCTTTCTACAACATCTCATTCCTTACTTCAGAATGAAAGCTGCTTTCAACTGGGGCATTTCAACTGATAGAGCCCAGGGTCAGGATTTAATCAGCAGAGGCCACCGTGAAACAAGCTTCCATTAGAGATTAGGCTAAATCTTACCTCCTTCAGGGTACACTGCAAGATCTTTGTTTCTACACAGAAGGGTTGGGGACAAGTTTAAAGGATGAGAATGGTCTTTGAGCTCCACTCAGAGTCTGACTTTTTTTGATAAGGAGCTATGCCAGAGAATTAAGCTCTGTCTCTCTCTCTCTTTTTTTTTAAGTGTATACTAGTGTGTGCACATTTCAGATCTGTGGCTCACAATTTGTATCTACAGGAGTTACAACCATTTCATTATACTAGTGACATGGCAATTTGTTAAGAGGCTTTTAATTTTTCAGGTATCAAGAAATTAGTGGGTTCCTTGCTGGAAAAGATTAAGTTTATGTTCTTGTCAGTGTGAAAGGAAATCAAATGACTGCTGTGGGCAGTAAGATGTTTAGTTTGATTTGACTTAATTATGCTGGATAGCTAACCACTGTGTCATGGCATCATGGCATCCATGTAGTTGTAGCAAGACTATACAATTCAAGTGACCCATTCCTCTGACTCATCTACATCAAGCATGTGGCAGTGGCACAGATTGCCCCCTAACTCTACCTCCAGCTCCTTTTGTGGCCTGCCCATGCACTCTTCTACCAGCCTACACCTAGTAGGCTCAAGTGAGAATTAAGGGCAGCCTTGGATCAGCTATGCTGGAACTGAAAGAAGTGAGGCGATGTACACAAATGTGGAGTCAGGCTGAGCATGAAGTCCAGATTCAGAATAGTCTCTGCAGCCAGCCTATATATGAACTGGATCTGCAAATATCTAGAGTCGAAGCCTTAAGCCTTTTCAATGAAGGCAGGGGAGCTCAGTTAAATAGGACAGATTATCAAATTTTGAAGTGGATTGGAGGTCAAATAGAAGGTATAAGCTACAAGAACTAGCATTGTGTGAAAATATATATAAAAAGGAATCTTACTAGTATCTTTTTGGGAGGTATCTTCTAACAGATGGAGAACACCTTTTTAAAAAACCCCTAAGAATCTGGACAGCAGTAATCCAGTGGCCACAGATGAATAGTGGCCCAAGACGTTCTATTTCAGACCTGAGGTAGCGTGTTCAAGAGAATGCAGAGTAAAACTGAAAAGTTTTTATATGGTTTTAAGGGACAGGAGATAAAAAACGACTTAATACTGTAACATCACGAGTGTGGGATTTACAGTCTATTATATGTGTTGTTCTGTTTATGAGATCTTTAAATATTTAATCTTAGAAATATTCCCCAGTTTTTTTCTGACCCAAGCATAATGATCCTGAACAAGTAATACCCTGTAAGCAGCATCATACTTCATTCTTCTTGTCAACCTTGGGAAATTAAAACAGTAGAACCCACATAAGAAAGTCATCAGAGTGTAGTATTGCATGAAACCTATGGGTTGAAATGGACTTTCATACTGCAGATCTTGTGTCTTTTGTGCTGAATAGTGTTTGGAGATTTTCTTTTTTTAACACCAAAAAATCTGAAATGCTGTAGAATTATTCAGTGGAACTAAGGACATGTCTACACATCAGTGTATGCTGACATTGCTATGGCACTGTGCTTTAGTACTTCTTTTTGGATTAAAGTACTAAAGCACAGCACAGTATGGATGGTTACTGTGCTGTGCACATAGTGCATGGTTAGGTTTTGTCGCTACATTGGTGTAGTAGCGTACCAGACTGGGGGATTACGTTGTTATGGCAACGTAGGTGCCGATCATGTGTAGACCCATGTGATCACTACCTTGCCATAGGGTGGTCCGTAGACATGCCCTAAAGCCTCAAAGCATCGGGGTCATACTGTTTTGCTTTGTTTAACAAAGCAGGTGAAAATATATTGTTCCTATGTGCAGGAGAACAAAATCTATGGGACTGAACAGGAAACACTGGTCAGGCCAGCTCAGTTGAGCTTACCTGAAATGTTCTACTGTCTTTCAACTTGCCTGTAAATATTAGAACAGATATATGCATGTGAAAACTTGTACATCAACGTGTTGCTTTTGGGAAAGCAAAACACAAATATACTTACACTTCTGAGGAGCTGAAACCACTTTTTTTCTACAGTAGACTGTCATTTCCTGTACCTCTTAAGTACTACGAATGGTGAAACATTGGTGAAACTAATTCTTAAAAATATCCTTTAAAACATGTGTAATACTTAAGGGCATGTTTTCAGAAATTTACCTTCTACCCCAGGATAAAGGCATATTAGTAATGGTTCTTCTATGTTCCCTGAATTTTATTAAGGTGTTTTTCTTCTGAATGACAAAACAAAAGTGTTATTAACTTTAGTCCTTAACTGCTTTATTTACAATGCTTGAATAAATGCATTTACAGACTGTTTTTTTAAAAACAGGGATTAATAGCATACATGATTAAAACAAAGTTTTGTCTTGCTCTGCTAGGTTACAGCTTGAGTTTTTGTATCCCCACTAACCAAATCACACTTTTGTAAAGGCCTTCAGTGGATTTAATGGCCCAGGACAGCTCGTCCAGGACTAGATTAGAGCAGTTAGCACTGTTAGAGCTCCCCAAAGAACGCAATTTTAAGTTTGGTGTCCAAGTAAAAAAAATCACAAGTTTCAGTTTGACTGGTTTGACGAAACGCTTGTTTTCTTTTTAATTTCAGATGAAATGTTTTGCTTCAATTTGGGAATATTTTACCCCACCCCTTCTTTTTTCTTTTAAAATTATTTTTAAGCCAAAAAAAGCCATGTTTTAAATGTATAAATATAAATATTTCACATTAAAAATGTTGAAATGAAAAATGTTGTCATTTTGAAACATTGAAAATGTCAAACTGAAATGTTTTACCATGAAAATGTTTTCCTTATGCTTCCTGGCTTAAACTGTTTACTAAAATTTGCAAATAGATCTGCTCCATCTGAAACAGCAGCTTTACAGAAGAGCGCATTTTGTCCAATCCCCCCCCAAAACAAAACAAATGATGTCTCCCCTACAGTTAGCCCTAATCCTGATTAGTAAAGCCTTTAGTGTCAAATGGAAAGTGTGCATGCATAGTTTGAGCATTATAAATGTATACATCTGCAGTTCAGCACAGGCACCTATTTTATCTAAGTTGATGTAAAAGAAAAGTGAAAAAAACACAAACTTTTTGGGCCTTGATCAACTATCTATTTTGTTCAATCAAACTTTAATGTCTGTAATTATGAATGCTTCAGATCTTAATCAACATCAACATAGTCAGGGTAAACGATGAACGTAATACCTAACTGTATGCATATTAGGCATATGTGAAGCAGCAAGCATTTGATTTGGATTTGGATTCGGCCAAATCGAAAGGACAATGATTCGATTCAGTGATTCAAGTCACTATCCCAATTCTATTTGGCCAAATCAGATTCAAAGATTCATTGCCATTTTGGACATTTGGCCATAGACTAAACAGGCAGCAGTCTTCAACCACGCTGGGCACAGGTGTCTCCAGCTGGTAAGTCTGTAGTGGTAGGAAGGCAGATCAACACTGTCACAGTGATGGGGGGATTGGGGAAGTGGGGGTGTGGGACTCAGGGAGGGTGCTTCTGCCACTGCACACTGCCATGCTCCGCTGGTCTGGGAGGGCATGGGAGTGGATATGTGCCCCCAGATGTGCATGGGGAGGGCTGGGTTGCACTCCAGGAGGGTGGCAGGAGGCTCTGAGAGTGGGGGCTATGCCCTCCCACTGTTTGCTCAGCCGGGGTGGTAGGGTGTGGGATGCGGGTGCAGCAGTGCTGGGTGTGGGGGCTATGCCTGCTTGCCCAGGCAGGGAGTGGGGCTCAGTGCAGGTGCATCTCACTCCTGGAATGCAGCCTGGCCCAGTCTTCCCCATGCAGATCTGGGAGGACACGCCCGCTCCCATGCCCTCCCGGACCAGTGGTGCACAGCAGCGCACAGTGGTGGGAGCCCCCCTCCCCGAGTCCTGTGCCTCCCCACCCCAGCTGGACAGCTTGTCCCAACCCCAACCCCAACCCCAACCCCAATCTCTCCCTTGCTTTGGGGGCATTGATCTGCCCTGCCCTGCCCTGCCCTGCCCCGTCCCTCCCCACTCTGTCCACCACAACAGACTTACTAACTAGAGGCAGATGTGTCTAGTGTGGTTGAGGACTCTTTCCTGTTTAGTCTATGGCCGAATCTCTGAATCAGTGATAAATCTTTTCCGAATCAATTTGGAGGCTTCCAATTTGATTCAGACCTTTTCATGAGTTTCCCGATTTGATTTGGATTTGGAGATTCGACTGCCGAATTGGGCCAATTCTCTTCCAAATCGAATTGGCTACTGAAGCTTTGCACAGCCCTAATGCATACCATTATGTGAACTGTGGAACAGGGCAGCTTTTGCTGCTTGGTTTAATTCTGTTTCAAATAACAATATAGCACCACAGAGCCATCTTACTGTACTAAGCAGTAAGCTGTCTTTTCTTAAAGACACAGTGGCAAGAGTTGTGCATACTATTTTATTTAAAAGATGTTCAGTCCATGGAAATACTGTGTTTTACTCCTCAGAAAAATTGTTTTATTTAAGGCTCATTCATGTCACATGACAGAAACATAGGCAAATACACAGTGATTTTTTTCCCCCAATTAAAATGCTGTTCAGAGCTACCATATTTTTATTGCATTTTATATCAAATGCTTGTTCCCTTGCTACACTTGAGGTAAGTCTTTTACTTTTCTTGCAAGGAGGCCTATTCTTACTGGCTAAGTACAGACAATCAGCAAACCTGAGGCTGAATTGATTCAGTCTTCACAGGTTAGTCTAAGCTGCATATATTGAACCAATAAACAAGTGAACACATTCACTTTTGATTCTGGAAATGCAGCTACATGCCTGCAGTGGTCCAGGCCAGAAGCTTGGTGCACTAGAACATACCTCCCTGCTTGGCTGCAGCAGACAGATTGAGCCAAACCTAGCCAGCCCACTGTATGAGGAGAAGATTGCAGGAGAGGTGCAAAGCATCCTGGGATGCTGGGAGACTGTGACTTGACTTGAATCTGGAGGGGATCTGGAACAGAAGTTCAGTAAAACTATTTAACTTAAATCAGTTGAATCTGATACGACATCTATCCAGGTTTATTTTAAGCTGGTTTCTGCCAGTTTGAAAGTAGTTTATGTGCACTGAACTTCTCTTGTGTTACAGATTTGATCTGGTTTTTGATCACTTATAGCAGTTTATGTTTAATTTCTATCCCTAGCCAAGTAGTTTTGTATCTTTATATAGGAAGCATGCTGTCTATATATACATTCAGCACTTATCTATTGGTAATCTTGTATTTAAGGTATGGTCATGGTGTTCAACATTTGTTTAGTGCCTTGCTTTGTCTGAGTTGTATTTTCTTGAGTTGAATATGAACAATACATTGAACATTTTAATGCTGTAATAGTATTTTAGTATACGTTGCAACTACAGTTTACATAAACTGGGTTCTCAGTATCTATCCTTGGAAGTTCATATAGTTGTCATAGGCAGGCAAGGTTCTTTGAGTAAAGGTGATATCTTTTATTAGACCAACTCAGTTAGACTTAGTTGGTCTAATAAAAGATATCACCTCTACCTAAAGAACCTTGCTTGCATATGTCCTTAGACCAACACAGCTACAGCCAAAAACCCAGCGTACAGTTGTCATGTCACAGACTGTCTGACAAACTAATTTGTAAGCTTCCAAAATGCATCTCTAGGACTATTTAGGGATAAACAGAACATGCATAATAGCCTGCATAACGTTTATGATCATGAAGTTATATGATCTCAGTTCTGTTTTTTTTATATCCTCCTTAATTGACCTTAAAAGTTAAAGCTCCTTCCTGGCTTTACGTTTTGCATTCCTAACCCCATTAGGTCTCTTCTTTGACCTCTGGTCCCTCTCAAATTTTCCCATCACCTCACTACCTTAGTACTGTGAGGCCTCCATAGGCCTGAAATAAGGAGGTTGTTGTCTTCCTCTGATTCTGTGCCTTCCTCCAGAGTCTGCACTGTAGGCTGATGTTGGCAGTAAGTAGATCTGCCCACTGTCCATAGAACATGCTTAAGGATTACACTTACATGTGACCTGTGCCATGCAGAAGGCAGGGTAGATATATACCTTTATAGACTAACTCAATAAGATGTAGATCTAGAGGGAGAGAGAGAGCACAAGCTTGCATGAACTGAAGTTCTCGTCATTGATGCTGTGAAAGAATGTGTGGAAAGTAGAGTATAATGTGGAGTCACTGATTAGAATACAATACATAGGAAAGCAAGAGGAAGAGGAGAAGGGAGATAAGGAATGCTGAGAGGCATATAAGCAATGAGCCCATAGGACCAAAGGGGTCACAAAAGCCAATCCAGGTAATGGAATAACATCCTGTAGTCTATGTTTAAACCATACTTTGAGGCTGATTTCTTGTTTTGCAGTTTCCTGGTCAAACTGGTTTTTAATTTTTGTGTCATGAACTCAGGGCTCATTTATTAAGCAGGGTTAATGGTATGTGGGCAGTCTGATTGTACAAGTGCTACAACTACTCATGATGGAATGTAATAAAAACTCAGTGGTACTTTGGGTATGAGTAGGATATCAGACCTGGCCTTCTCTGGTGTAGAACAGGATGGTTACTATGACATTGTCAAAGAGATCATTTTTAAAACTTGCTGCTGTGATATCTGCTTGATATGGCACATGGGCCTGAAACATCAGAAGAAAAACACATTTATAGTTTCAGAGTGATATTTGGAATCAATGTGGAGATTTTCAAACTGTGGTGTGTAGAAAGTTGGCTGATAAGATGCAATTAACTCTGATAGCTTAATCACATTAAAGGAGGTAAAAGGACTCTAACATTTCTTAATGTTTTCCATGCAGGCAGTTGCTATAGTTGCATCAAATGATGCTGGGAAGTGTGGCTGAGGTAAGGGGATTATACAGTCATGGACCGGAGATGTCCATGAGTCAATCTCTAGTAAAATTCAATCTACACTGAGAACGTCTGACAACCTGGCTACAGAGTATACTTTTTCCTTTTCTAGAAAATTTCTAGAAAAAATATGGCCCGCACGCTGAATTTGACCTGCCAAAAGATCTTATCCAGCCCACAGCAGGTCCCCTGGCCCTTCCCGGCCCAGGTGCGGGGCAGCCCAGGCGCGGGGCAGCCCAGGCTGTGGTGCATGCAGCCAGTCCTGCCACCTCGAGGCATGCAGCAGGGCTGGGGCAGCACAGCAGTTGTGCTCTGGCTCCTGGGAGCTCTGGCAGCAGAGGCTCCTTTTGGAGCATCACCACTGCCACCAGATCTAGTCCCACTGCCTGGGTACCTGGCCTGTCTGCCCTGCACCCACTCCCAGGGGCACTGGATGGAGTGGGTGGGTGGAGTCTCTGTGGAGCCTAGCCAGTGACCTATGCAGGCGAGACACATTCAGCCAGGTGGATGTGGGGCAAGGGCCAGAACCAGGGCCAGGATCTTAGGCCATTGATAGTGTAGGGCCATAGCAGAGCCATGAACAGCTGCCCACATGTCCCTGTGATAGTATACTTCTGTTATTTTTTCCTCACAACTTGGCTTCCTTTTCCATGTTTTGGTCAATGTGTCTCTTATTTAAACATTTTAAGAATGTATTTGTCACTTGGAAGGAGATCATTTAAAATGTTTTAGATGCTAAGTCTTTCAGACAGAGAAATACCATCTTTCATTCCTTGCAGTTTCTCTTGAAAGTTCCCTTGTGACAAAGTATGGAATGTAGGAATTGTTTTTCCTATTTCTCAGAATAATGTCATAGTTGCCTAATGGCTGAAAACTGACCGGCAATACCAATATTGTCACATGCACAAAAGCCAGAACCCATACCAATTAAGTATGCAATTGGCTTTTTGTTTGTTTTTGGCCAGTTTTCTCCCAATCTCTTATCTGAAGACAAATGACTACTCCAGTAATTAACATGAAAAAGGAACCTGTAGACCTAACTGTATTATATAACTCTGAGGAGTTACAAACTTCAGCTACTGACCATACATTCGGACCCTATGAGTCTGAACTGTGAAATTTGTTGGCATAAGGACATAGGCAGACAAGGTTCTTTGGGTAAATGTGATATCTTTTATTAGACTAACTAAATGTTGAAAAAATTGTTCTTTGTAAGCTTCCAGCCACAAACACCCTTCTTCAGGTGTAGGGAGGCTACATTAGCAGACTGTCTCTATGCCTGAAGAAGGGTATTTGTGTCTGAAAGCTTGCAAAGAACAGTTTTTCCAACATTTAATTATTCTGATAAAAGATATCACATTTACTCAAAGAACCTTGTGTGCCTAATTCTTAAATCTGCTCGTTTGTTAATGACAGCACAAGGGGCTGTTCCAGGACCATTTGAAGGGCATTTTATACTCCTTAATAAAATGAGGTCCTTCAAGTGACATTTCACTAGAGCAGGAAGAGAAAAAACATTGAAATGTGATAACTTGTATTTTATGTGGATTATCCATGCTCAGAAGAGGAAGTAGTGATCTGAAAGCTACTTTGGATTCTAATACACCTGAAATGAGAAAGAACTCAGTGAAAGCCATTAGGGACTTAGTGACTATAATCTATCTAATGTGGAAGGCTCTCAGGTTTTGTGATCATGGGCAGTAGCAACAAAACCAAAAGATAAACATATTTTCTAAAAATAAATGAGAGTATTGTGTTGTTTTGCAAAATGTTCTCTTATGATTTTACCATTATAATAGGATGCTGAATCTGTGAAAAAAAGGCTAAAAGTTAATACATTTATTTGAGATGTTTGGTTATTCCATAGTCTTTTGTAGCATCATAAACACTGTGGTGGTCTATAAAGTAACAAAGTAATTGTAAGAACTGCCATGGATAGGGAAAGTCGAAAAGATATGCACCTGACTAATATTCTTAGTAGATACTAATGGCAGATTGCCTCTTTATGTCAACAGAGACCACATGGTCCATAATAAAAAGTGGCATGCATGTATTTCTACAGTTGCTCTTCAAATGTAAGAACTATATATCAAAACCTTATTTCCTAGTAATGAATTTTAAATGAGTGCCTAAGAGTATTGTGTCCCTGATGTTTCTACTTTTACATACTGGGTGGGCTATGAAAGCTCCTAAAACCCTTCAAAGAAAACTTTTTAAAACTAGATTTAACTGACCAAAACTTTTCATGAAAAATACCTGAAACAATTAGGAGAATGAAAGCTAGGAGGTCAGATTACTTGGCCCATGGCTGAGGATTTACATAAATAGGCCTAACCTTTGACTTGAAAATAAAAGGTAAGTACAGATCTCTGACAGAACAGCAGGTCATTGGCATTTACTCTGCAAAGCACTGCCTCTGATGCTATGACAAAAATGCCAGGAATTCCACTGATCATTGTGTGCTGATAGAGCTCAAAGGTATGCAGTCAGGCTAACAGAAACCAAGTCTACCTGACTGATCGAAACTGCAGTACTCCCACGCATTTATAAGTTGAGAACTGTGAGCGTGGGAAAGTGTTCAAGGCTTTGGAGAATGATTCCTTCTAAAAAAGTGAAAGATGCCTTCCCCAAAGGGTGATTTGTGATCTGGGCAGTGTATAAAATAATTAATTAGAAAGTCCTCAAGTGAGCAGCATAGAAGCTTCTTTCAAAGTATGGCTTTCTAGTCAAGAATAATATTGAATTTACTAATAGAGATCAACTGAAAATTCAATATATTTCAGATCCTGGGGTTGTGTCAAATTTTATCTATACTAAGTAGTAAGATTCAGTTGTGCAGCTGATCAACAGACTGTGATGAGGTGGTTGCCACTAACATTATTTCTGTTCATCGAATTTAGGCAGTGACTTTAAAAGGTTAGAAAGTCTCCTCTTAATGTACCACTTTTTTGCTGTTTTCTTGGTGACGGTTCATCTTTTTCTTTCAGACTGGTAAGCACAGAGCCAAACAAAACTACATTTTGCATTTTTATGTCTGCTTCTAGAATAGTAACATAAAAATCTATGAAATAAATCCTGCATTTCTACAGTGAGGAGAAAAAAAAATCATAAAATTTGAAACAATAAATGAAAAATGTTTTATGTTCATATGTTACAGGGAGATAGAGTCATTTTTTTATTATACTTCTAGGCACAAACATACATAAAATACTGGTTGGCTGTCTCAGACTTGTTTTTCTAATGAACTGAAAATGATCCATTACAGAAAACCTCCAGGAATGTCAAAGATGGATCCTTTTGTCTGTACCATTTGACTCACTGCAACGGAGCTTGAAGCTGTCAGTACCTGCCTAGCAAATTGTTGAAGGGTGGTTTAACTGGGCAGCCTGTCCCTTTATGGGCCAGGAAACCTAGGGCTAACTAGTCCCTGTTCAATTAGCCCTTCCTGCTGTACCCCTTCAAGGAGGAAGCCTACCAAATGGGGGATGGTTGGGGAGGAGTGAGAGGAGTGAGAGTATGCCTTGAGGGAGCAAAAATACTGGCTCAGACTAGGTGCTGTTTGCAGGGTCCAGCCTGCCTGAGCTGGTCCAGGTTGCTGCACCGATTAGGTCTCAGCAACTGGCAGTAAGGCCATGAGAAAGGCCATCCACTGCTGTGAGTGCATTGAGCCGAGGAGCCTGACATGAGTCTGCTTCATGCGTTTAGTGTGTATAGCCAGTTGACCAGCTTTGTGTAAGGTCAGCCTCTGAGCAACACCACTGGTTCCCAGTGACAACAGCTTCTTAAGAGGTGTACCTCACCACATCTTATGTCCCCAGTCAAATGTCATCGTAATACAAGCATCAATTAACATAATACAGAAGTTCTGGCATATGGAAACAGTATATTGACTAATAATTAGTTATTGTGGCCTGTGCTGTTTTGTGGATTTGTTTTCTCTGAGTCATCAGCACTATTGTTGCCATGTTACAGTAAGCACATTAGTTCTTGCTGTCATGTCTTGGAGCCTGGTTATCTCAATATGCTGTAGCTGTTGTCTCTTGGAGGTCTCCATGGATAAAACATTTAATCTGTTCCCTTCTGAGCTTTGAAAATTGTATCCCTAGAGTATGGGGTGTTCACAGGGCCGTTCCATGTGATAACCCAACTGCTTGTTACCATTGTTTCCCATTGTAGCACAAAGCCAATTTTATGAAGTAGCATCTGCAGGGATCCCGGATCATTTCACTTCTTGTTTTATTTTATTTTTCCTTTTATACCTCTGCAAGTGCCCCAAGACACCGACATAAGTTTCTAACAGTCTAGCCATTCCTGTGTAACAGAAAACTGAAAATGTCATCAGGTGAATACTTGGGTTTCACTGGTGCAATTTAATGATGCTAAGTCTGAATCTGCCTGTCTGTCACTTTTATTTTAACCTGGTTTTCCATCAAGCCATTGGACATGTAACTGTGGCAGTTATGTGTGTAATCCTACATTGTGCTGCAACTGCTTAAACTTGTCTCTGATATACTGAGGGCTAGGCATGTCAGACTTGCCTGCATTTTTGGCCTGGATCTGGCTTCTCAGGGTTTACACTGCAAGGACCCCCACAGGGCAGACTTGGACTTGGCAGTGGTGGGGTGAACAGTGACAAGGGTAGGGTGAATGGTAGTGTGGAGTTAATGCAGTTATCACTTGCCCCCCTGCTACAGACACACATCGCCAATGGGACTTTGCACTTGGGAATTCAGTAGTAGTTCTTATCCCTGCTTCTCCTTGCCTCCAAATTTCTGGCCTCTCTGGGAGCTCCATAGTCTGAATGAAACAGCTCTGTGAGCCAGATCCATGCCATGGACTATATATTTGACACTCCTGCTGTAGACCATGGTTAGTTGTTACCATGTCAATTATAGTGGATCTAGCAAAAACAGATTTAAGGTACACAGTCACCAACTCCACAGTCTTAATTACCATCCTGGTGCTTTTGAGCCCACTACCTTGTAGCACTGATACCTTCTTTTTCAATTGATAATAGGGACTTGGAATACAGTATCTCAGCCACCAAATACTAAAACCCTGAATTCCTTTTTCTAGAGCAGGGGTTGGCAAAATATGGCCCGCACGCTGAATTTGACCTGCCAAAAGATCTTATCCAGCCCACAGCAGGTCCCCTGGCCC
>JAGPOW010003316.1:44606670-44643067 GCA_030014935.1 Caiman crocodilus
AATATGGCCCGCACGCTGAATTTGACCTGCCAAAAGATCTTATCCAGCCCACAGCAGGTCCCCTGGCCCTTCCCGGCCCAGGTGCGGGGCAGCCCAGGCTGTGGTGCATGCAGCCAGTCCTGCCACCTCGAGGCATGCAGCGGGGCTGGGGCAGCACAGCAGTTGTGCTCTGGCTCCTGGGAGCTCTGGCAGCAGAGGCTCCTTTTGGAGCATCACCACTGCCACCAGACCTAGTCCCACTGCCTGGGTACCTGGCCTGTCTGCCCTGCACCCACTCCCAGGGGCATTGGATGGAGTGGGTGGGTGGAGTCTCTGTGGAGCCTAGCCAGTGACCTATGCAGGCGAGACACAGTCAGCCTATCAGGTGGATAGAATTCTATCAGGTGGATAGGTGGGGCAAGGGCCAGAACCAGGGCCAGGATCTTAGGCCATTGATAGTGTAGGGCCATAGCAGAGCCATGAACAGCTGCCCACATGTCCCTGTGATAGTTGCTGGTTCTGTGGGCAGGGACTGCCCTGGGCCCTGAACCCACATTGTTGCTAAGCCAAGATTCTGGCCCTGGCCCCAGTCCTGCCAAACCATCCCACTCCCAGACACTGCTCCTCACTTGCCCATGGCCCCATTTCATCCTCCTGGCTGAGTGTGCCCTGCCCATGTGGATCCCAGGTGGGAGGGGACACTGTGGGACTGGACCCTGGGGCAGAGCCACTTAGGGAGTTTTTGGTGAGCTGTTGTGGGCTCTGGGGCCAGGGGGATGTGAGGAGGTGCTGAAATAGCCCACAACAGCTCACCAAAACTCCTTAAGTGGTCCTCCAGCCCAAATAATTGCCCACTCCTGTTCTATACAATCAAAATATTTTTTCATTTTTCCCATGTACATCCTTGGGTTCTGAACATAGCCTGAAGTGTCCCCCAAAGGGAATGCTGAATGCATATGTATGATGCCTTTCTTAGGGCACCTGCAAAAATCCTGTTGATCAATCAAGAATAATTACAAAAAAAAAAAAAGAATTGGTACCCCTTATTTCTTCAAAAACATCTCCCCCTGTAAATAGTGGAAAATGTTTTATTTTTTAAAACGTATTTAATTCTTTTGAGTCTATACATAAGCAAAGAATTAAACAAAGAATTCAGACATTTTTGCTTAAGTGGTTAAGAAGTATACTATTCAGTTGGTTCATTTCCTGGCTCTGACTCTCAGAGCAGTGAATCTGTGTGGCTACTCTTTTGTTCATTGCCTTTGCGTTAGAGGAAGTCTTTCCAGAAAAATGCATTGTGAGATGATTAGGTTCTTTAAGCTTTTTCTGTATCTCATTGCTTCCCTATCCCCTGGAAAACATCCTTAGACTCTTCTTTAATTGTTTTGGGTTTCTTTCAATCTAATAAATGCAATTTCTGGATGAGAGCAAGGGCCGTGGCTGCATCTAGATGTGTGTGGATGTTTGGTTACCTGGGGACAAGTGTGCCACCACTACTTGTCCCTGGACAATGCCCTTACTCTGTGCATTGAGGCTAGCTTGGGGCTGGTCCCAGCAGCCTTACGCAGGGTTCTGGAGCCTCCTGGGGTTGCAGCAGTGGTGATTCTGCCATGTGGAGCCTGGCCAGCAGTGTGGCTCGAAGTGGCCTGGCTCTGCTTTTGAGTGGCACATGCTGCCCATGCGTGCACTGCTCCACATTTTTTTTCTGTGGGTTTTTTTGACCCTGACTATCCAGGAGTAAAAGAAACCCACAGAAAAAAAAAAGAGCAGTGCACACATGGGCAGTGTACCATTAGAGTGAGGAGAACATCTAAATGTGTGGTATGTGGTGGTGCAGACGTGTTTGTGGCATCGTATACCACATGGCTGTGCTCGTTCGGGCGCGGCCTATGTGTTTTTAGCTCACTAAGATAGTCTTTTCCTCTCTCCCACTCCTTCTCAGGATACTGTTACAAATAGTAGCTCTTGCAATTTGTTATTTTACATAAAAGTTCAGCCAGAGATAAGACCACCCTTATAAACTGTAAGTCTTGGCCATTTTTCTTCTGTTGCCTGTGGTTTTTTACTTTCAACACTGAGAAGGTTGTTTTTGGCATGGCATGGCTAGCACACCTAAGTCCAACTTGAAATAAATGTAAATATCCCATTTGTTTTTAGGCTGAGAGGTCATTCAGATTTACTGTAACATTATTCAGTACTCATCCAAAGAAATCCTCTGAGGAGTTTTGAGGATGCCTTTTGTTAGCCCAAATGTAAAACTGAGAGAGAGAGATTATAATATCTTATGGGTGACTGATGCCTCTTGAGTCTTGGGGGGCCACCAAATTGCCAGCGGGGAGTGGGGTTCCCAGCAGCCAATCGCCAACCAGGAGGAGGCAGGGGAACTCCCCAGTGGCTGATTGCTGAGCTAGTGGCGAAATTGGAAGTGCACTTCTGGTGGCACCTCTGGTTTTGCGGCTGGTGCTTCCAGGGGGTGCATGGCTGATCTCAGGGGATGCATGTGCACCCACATGCACCCCCTATGAATCGCCAATGTCTTTCTTTACTATTAAGGTAAATTTGGAGTGGTTTTAATGAGTTACTTCCAACTTACACCAGAATTAATGTAGCTGGCTTATCTGTATGCAAAAGAAGATCCACTTTTGAATCTTTTGAAAAACTCACTTTCAAATTTGCTAGATACTCTATATTTTCTAGTAGCCTTCTGAAACTTAGGTTTATTATCTTGTGTCCCTGTGTACTGATGAGCTGTTCAGAACACTAGAAATATTAGTACGCATAAATAATTTATATCACTGGGTCAATGTGATTATTTCTTTTGTGTATAATAATAATAAATACAACTCAAGGGGCCAAATTTAGTTATTGAAGTAATTGGTGGTGTAACTTTACACTGACGTGTAACTAGGTTGAAAATAATCTTTCTGAATAATTCTCAGAACCCAACTATCTTCAAATTCAAGAAACAAGGAAGAGTGTGGTTTTCATTTAAAAAAAAAAGTGAAGAAGAAAATAAAGTGTTCTGTGGATGACTTATTTTCTCTTGGGGAAAACTGTCAAGCATCCCAGGAAACTCCTGTTTGTTGGAAGATGGAGGTAAGGAGAAGTGAGATATGAGGGCTTTGCCGATTTTTTGACATTTTCTACTGTAACTTGTGAGGGCAAAAGCTGCTTCATTCTGAGGTCACTGAAATGATCTTCATCTCAGAACAATATACTTCCTGGATTTCTCCTTTGAGTAGTCAATGTGAGGACCAGGTACTATATGGATCATGTGCCCTTGTCCCCCTGAATTCTCTTTTATTTCAATTCTGAATAGATCTGGATATTCTGAAGTTTGTTTCATATTTTAGTAAGGACCTCAGAAAACAGTAGACTATCATTCTCCAGCTAAAAGAAATGATGCAGTCTCAGCCAGGCAGACTGCCAGGTTAGATGTGTCAGTTGTCACTCTAGGTATTCTGGTTGCTCGTAGCTCTTCAGACTAGGATTTTTTTTTTTGTATCTGATGGGCTCTACAGGAATGAAGGAATTTTGTTCCTAAATAGAAGCCACGTCTTACCAGCAGTACTCCAAAATTCTCCATCTCTAATTGCGGTGTCACAGCTTTACTCATTTTGACCCTTTATCTTTGTGCCCAAACATTGAAGCCCGGACATTTCATGCCTTCATGGTTTTGACTGGTTTGGAAAAAAACCCTAAAGAAATGGTGAACAGAAGTTTTCCTCTGGGTGTACTTGATCTGTCTCAAGCCTAAAGAAATATCTGAAAGCTTACAAGAAAACCTTTGTGAAATGTCCAGCTTCATTGCTAAACCAAAAATGGATGGTTTTTGAACTTCACCAGTAACTAAAATGTAGAACTGTTTATGGAGCACCAGAGATGTTTTGGGGAGTTTTGCAAAGAAAACAGTTTCACTGGCCCAAACATGTTTCCAACATAAAGATGAAGAACAGACTATCAGAAAAATCAGGTGAAACGGCACAATGTTAATTTTGGGGAGTTAGATTGATAGTCAGTAGTGTAACTGTGGGGAAAGGGGAAGAGGGGTGGGAAAAGCGGCAAGTGGGGCACTAGGGGTGTGTAAAGTGGGCCCTATTTGATTCAGATTCGTCCTGAAACAGGGACAGTGATTCGATTTGTTGATTTGGATCACTGTCCCTGATTTGATTCGTCTAAATCTGAATCTGAAGATTCAGTGCTGATTTGGGGAATCAGTGATTTGGACATAGACACAACTTTAAGTGTTTTTTCTACATACCTTGAGGTACCAGCACGGCTTGTGAACGCTGCAATGCTGGGGCACATGGATCATCGACAGGAGTGCAGTGGGGGCCCCTCCATGTGCTTGGCAGCAAACCCAGAAGTGGACTGGAAGTACTTCTGGTAGACTTCTAGGTCAACTGGGGAGCATGCAGGGGGGCTCCCCTGCACCTTCCCTGGCTCAGTGATCAGCCATGGGGGGACTCTGGATGCCCCCCCACACCCAGTTGCTGAGCTGGGTGTGTGCTTCTGATCTACTTCTGGGTCTGCTGCCAAGCACACTGGGGAGCACCCGTGCTTTTGCGGGATACTCAGCATTCATGAGCTGCCCGCTACCTAGAGGTATGTAGAAAAAACATTTAAAGTTGTGTCTATGTTTGAATCTCTGAATCTTTCTGAATCTCTCCAAATCGATTTGGAGGGTTCCAATTTGATTTGGAGAGATTAAAGGGTTTCCTGATTCGATTTGGATTCAGAGATTCAGCCACTGAATCAGGCCGAATCTCTGCCGAATTGAATCAGGGACCAAAGCTTCACACAGCCCTACAGGGCACTCTCTTTGCGCACTGACTTGGCACACTAGTATGGCCTCCTCTCCTCAAGTGGCTTTGCCACAGAAGGTGCAGCTCTGCTGCCTAGCTAATGGAGGTGAACCGGTGCAGACCCCATACTCAGTAGTGGAAAGCACAAAAAGGGGCACCAGGACTGGGGCCTCCATAAAGCCTGTGCCACTGCCTGTTTCTCAGCAGCAGCTGCCCAAACCTGTGCTGCTACAGAAGCATCTATATTCCAGGTATTGGAAGAAGTCACTACACCTCTGCAAATGGTGATGTGCAGGACAAATATACTGGAGCTATTTGCACTTTAGCTTAGCTTTTTGGTGACCCAAACTTAGCCTGCCACATATTGTCAGCACTCTATAAATAATTGATCACAGTCACCTTCCATGGCCCCCAGGTAGACAGAGTATTTTTTTGTTGTGTGAACACACTTTTTGACAGGTAAGTGTCCTATATGTGACAAGATTTAGAAATATAAATACATGGCAAGTTGAAGGTTTCAGAAAATTATATTTCTTGAAGTATCAGGGTGATCCCAAGACAGAGGTATTTGGAAACTAAGGCTGTACCTGAGGTTTTAGCACTTTAGGTGGCATAATCTGAGATTGATTATCTACAAAAATAGTGCTTTTCTTATAAGAGTGAAGCATACTAGCTGCCCAGTCAGCTTAGCCATTGCTGTTCATGACTGGTAAGTTATTTCATTAGGTTAGAAGCAATACTACACCAAACCATATAATTCAGTAATTAGGTCTATATTAGCACTATATAACTCACTAAGCAGTCCTGTTTCCATTATGCCACAGTATTCAAGAGAACAAGAAACTCTTATATTTGCTGTTATTGGCAAACTGCCTTATATATTTTTAGATATTTTAAAAACAAAGCCACCTGGGTTAGATTTTTAGTAAATTGAGGCTTAGTTTTTTTTTTAAATACAAGCTTTTACAAAGAGGTTTGCTATAAATTGGTTTCTCAACTACAGGAGAATTTTGTGTAGCCATAATCTTAAATGAGGCACTACAGTGTTATTTTACCACAATTAGCTTCCTTTATGGTCAGACTAAGGGAGCATGGAGTAATGTAGGCCACTGGTGTTTGATTTATCTAGCCCCATGAGTCTGCTGAGTAGCATGGGGCCAGCCTGTGGGCTGGATCCTAAATGCAGGGTCAGTCTTCAGGCCAGATCCAGCAGAGGTTAAATTTGATATGCCAGTCTGACCCTATGTACTAGATCTGGCATAGTGACCTGCACTCCAGCCTGATCCCATATGCTGAATCTATCTGCAGCCTGTCCCTGCATGCTGGGCCACATCATTTAGCTCTTGGGGCTCTCCACAATCCAGATGACACCACTCCATGGGACATAGATTGAGCATGACTATAGATGCAAAGGTTTAGGAGCTATTGATATTTTCTTGTTTATGGACAGACATGAATCTGGTCTAAACATCTGCATTTCAATTGAAGGTAACTACTGAAGTCAGTTGCCAGTTTCAAACATTGTGCATTATGGGCAAAAGTCAATGCTCATTAAAGCTAGTGAACTCTCCCTACACTTGATAGGTAAATCTGTATTATTTTCATGATTAAATTAACCATTTTAAGTGAGCAATTGCTGCTATCCCCCCCCCAAAATGCCACATTTGTATTGTCAATTCTGAATGAGTTATTCCTCAAGTGGGTGCACTACCCCTTGAAAGCCAGACAGTTTGCATCTATAGCGTATGGTACAGCAAAACAAGCTCAAAAAATTCTACAGTGCATTTTAAAAAGAAGAATAAGAATTAGTAAATTAGTTATCGAGTCAAAAAAGAATTGGATGCTTGTATGGGTAACAAGAAACTATGGAGCTGTGATAATTAACTGTAATGATTTTGCAAGGGACAATTAACCTCATGTTTCAGGGTTTAAGCCATTTTCTAACTATCAGAAATAAGAATAAGACCTAATGGGGAAGATAAGCTCATTCCATATCTGCAAGGCTCTGTCACCATCCTGTTAGGTGCCTGGTGCTGGCTACCACTGGAGACAAATATTGGTGGTGTGAAATGGGCCCGATTTGATTCAGATCCGGCCCGAATCAAGGACAGTAATTTGATTTGTTGATTTGGATCGCTGTCCCAATTCAATCTGGTTGAATCCGAATCTGAAGATTCAGTGCTGATTCAGAGAATCAGTGATTCGGCCACAGACACAGCTTTAAATGTTTTTACTACATACCTCGAAGTACCAGGTGCAACTCATGAATGCTGCAATGATGGGGTGGATGGAGCATCCCACAGGAGCACAGGGGGCCCCCCTGTGTGCTCGATGGCGAACCTGGAAGTGGACTGGAATTACTTCTGGTCCACTTATAGGTCTGCCAGGGAGTGTGCTGGGGTGTCCCCCCGTGTCTCCCTGGTTCGGCAATCAGCTTCAGGGGGACCCCAGATGCCCCTCTGGGCCCAGGAGGAACCTGGGTTCCTTTTCAAAGAAAAAATTTTTAAAAAGTTTGTTTCTTTTACTGAACTGTTGATAGATGCTATATAAATTGCTGTTTAATAGATGTTGGTCATTAATGTACTTATGAAATGTTGGCCTCTGAGATTGACCTTCTGCTGTATAAAAACAGCATTCTTTTCATTGCGAAAAAAGAAAGCCTTTTCAACGGAACAACCTTTTATTAAATTCAACCATATTTAAAGAGGGCCCAGGGCCCCATTGACACATATGTTAAAAGGGCTCTAATCTCTTCCCCATTTTAAACCTAGCAGGATTCTTTGACTTAACAGATTGTAGATTCACCTTGGGTTTTGATTATCAACCAGGAATTATTGTTTAAAAAAAAACAAAAACCACCCTCTCTTCACTTCTAAAATTGAAAACACATACTTAGACAATCAAAAGATTGATATTTTGATATGTAAAACAATAGTTGATGGCAGGTCAAAAAGTCCCTTTTTTCAATTTAGTTTCTTCAACAATATTCCAGAGGTATGCATGTTTGCAGATTTACTGGCGGAAGAATTTGTTAATTGGTTCCTCACCTTTTCACATGAAAGTTATAAAGAGCAGAGGGTAAAACATTTAAACATTGGCTGAAACGGAATATTCCTCTCCTTTCACCTTCCTCCCCTTCCTCCCCCTGCTGCAAAAGAATGAGTAATTTGTTAACTTTTTGACAGGGACAACCCTTTCCAATTTCTTATTTATGAAGTTTTTTTTGTAAGAAATAATTAGATATCCCACTAAAGAATTCTGTTTTAAATGAAACAATTTTGTTTCTTACGCTGTTGGACCGAAAAATATATCTTTCTATTTCCTTGTCCTATTAACAACTTTACATGACGTTTTTGCATTAAGGCAAAGACATTTGGTTGTCCCTATCATAGAAGACAGCTCTTGACTTTATCACAGTCACTTTTATTCATGGATTCCTTGGTGTTTGGCTCATAGAATTGCCTGATCAGATAACAAAGTGCAGAATGCAGGAAATTGACTGGGATGAGCCTTTGGGGACAAAGTTTATCTGCTGGAGCATTTCCTGTGTGCACTTTGAAACCTCTAAATTCGACTTCATCAAAGCACAAGCCGACATATTGCAGTTCCCAACTGAACAAACAAATTTGCTGCTTATCGCTGTTGCCACCTCAGCCTTTCATTTACTTTTGCTTAGTAAACCAGTACCTGTTAAAAGAGCAACCCAGTTATTACAAATGGTACTTCTTGATTTTAAAAATAGTTTATAGCTCATCTGGCATAAAACTTACCTCCCAATCACCTCCTTCCCCCAAATTCCTGTGTGAACCAGGGTTCAAGTTGTATATAAGCAGTGTGGTAAACTGTGGGCTTTTAACCAGTTCTGTAATATCTCTTTTAAAGATCACACATCAAAAGGATATTTTAATTTAATATCTAGATGCTGCTCCTTCCTTTCCAGTTAGAATTCTTATCTTGTGGCTCACCAGCCCAAAGCTCAAAGTGTAACCTGGGAAAGTAAATGGTGCTTTCAATAGATTAGCTAATCCATATTAATTAACATGTGCATAAACGAAACATAGCATTGCTGTCTTTCTCAGCATTAGTTGCTAAGTCTGAGTGAAAGTTTTTCTTTACAACTGTTTTGTTGAAAATTGGCTTAAAGAAAATTGATTAAAAGAGCATACTTTCTGAGAAAACTTTTGACTTTTGATTGGGAAAAAAACCCCTTCTCCCCAAAACAACCCCTCCCTCCACCATTATGGTATATCTCAGGTACTATGAGATCATGGTGCATTTTGGGTGAAGCTCACTCTCTCATAGAGTATGTGAGGATTGGAATTATCATAGTGGCATTTTGAAAGAAAATCTTTGGGAGTTTATTTATAATCAAAACATTTTGGTCACATTTTTCAGTTTTGAGCTGAAATACTTTGGCTTTTAGTTTTTCACCAAAAACTTGAAATTTTCAGTAGAAGAAAATGCAGTTTCCAGCAACCTCTGCTGTGAAAACTAATGTGTAATGTATTTCAAAATACTGTTCACTTTCTCAGTCTAGAATACCACTTATTCATAAAATAGTTGGTTTCTGGAATGATCATTTGATACAACACTATTAGTCATCTGCATCTCCCAGAGATGAGAGCTGGCACAAAAGGCAAATGTGGTTTTGGGATGCACCAACAAAGGCATTAGGTCCAAGACACAGGAGGTGACCCTGCCTCTCTGCTCAGCACTGGTTAGGCCTCATCTGGAGTACTGCATGCAGTTCTGAGCTCCACATTTAAAAAAAAGATGTGGACAAGTTAGAGGGGGTCCAGAGGTGGGCAACAATGATGATAAAGGGCTTGAAAGGCAAGTTTTATGAGGAGAGGCTGAAGAAGCTAGGCACGTCTTGCTAGCATCATCAGAAAATGTTCTTAAGAGGGGACATGATAACAATCTTTGAATACCTGAAGAGCTGCCATGAAGGAAGAAGGAAAGCACCTTTTTTTTTTGCTTCAGAGAGGAGGATGCAGACCAATGGCTTGACATTTCAGCCAAGTAAGTTCAGAGTGCGTATCTGGAAAAACTTCGTCACTGTGAGAATAGTGAGGCAGGGAAATAGACTGTCTTGGGAATCTGTGGACTCTCTGTCACTGGAAGTGTTCAAGATGAGTTTGAACAGCCACCATTTGGGGATGATCTAGGCATACCTCATGCTTCTGGGCTTTGCTGGTTGCCCTTTCCCCCTCTACCCTTCCCTTCTTTCCCTCCTTCCTGCCTTTTCTGCTGTGTGTCAGAGGCATTGGATGTTGGCTTCAGCCAAGGCTGAGGACTTTGACCGGAGTGTGCCAATGCTTCTTCTGGGACCAAAGCTGGAGGTTCCTGGCCAAAGGATATAGACCCTCTGCTCAGGGTCAGACTTATCGCCATATTTAAGGTCAGGAAGGAATTTTAATGTATGATCAGACTGGTATGGACTGCAGGAGTTTTTGTCTTTCTCTGTAGCGGGGGCATTGCCCTCTACCTGGTTCCTCCTAAGCATATATTAACAATTTCCACAGTAGCAAACATCTGCTATAATTCCTCTAGCTTAACCTGTGGCAGGTTAGGGTGTTAGGTCTGTGTTGACAATGTGTAGAGTTTGGATGATGTATAGGATCGTTTGGATAGGGATGATCCTGCCTCAGGCAGGGGGCTGGACTAGATGATCCCTGGAGGTCCCTTCCAGCCTACTTCTCTATGATTAAATAGCGCTGTTTTTCTTTCAAGATTTTTTTCTTTTTAATGCTACATGTTTCGACATTTGATTTTAATTTTTAACATTTGTATGATGTGTAACTCTAGAATGGTGCTGTTCATAGGGAAGTCTATTTTTATGTATATGTTTGTTACTAATGAAGGCAGTTTTTGGTGTGCATCATTACTGGATGGTCATGTTCCTTTATTCTTCATGGAATCTCTTTTCTGATGTACCATGGTCTTTGTGCCATCTTTCCTCATTTCTTACGGCTTGTTCCTCTCTGATTTCTTTGGTTCTTTTTTGCATTTTCTTGCAAGATAAAGCTACGAACAAAAGCTTTCTGACTTGATTAACACTTTCTGTTACAGTCCCTTCTGAGTTCCCCCTGTGGATGCCCACAAGGCTGTTCTACTGGGTCCAAATCTTGAATCACATGCTTTCAGCTTGCTGGTGTAGGCTTCCTAGTTTTGGCACTTTGGGAGCTTGCTTCTAGTGTCTGACACCTTTTTTGGCAGTGAAGTCCCTGAGTCCAGGTACCTAGGCAATGAGAATAGTAGCAGCTGTCCCAAGCCTCCTTGACTTCTAGAGTTTGACTAAACCGGCAGACCCCATGGCTTACTTCTTCTTTCTTCAGGAGCTGTAAGACATTTAAAAGCAAGTAGCAAAGACTTGGCAGAGGAAATTCTTAATACCTCCTCTCTCTCCCTTCAAAAGGGCATGAAAGACAAACATCTATGAAAAAAACAGAACCTGTATGCCAACCTCTTCCTTTTTTCTTCAGCTTACCAGGAAATCTTTTGGGACATGTTCAGCAACCTTTAGGAGGTCTAGTGTTCTCTTCTGCTCTTCCCTGTTTTATCTGCTCCTGATCATGACCTTCTCCTTTCTCTGAAATGACCACGGACAGAGCCTCCCTTTATAAGGTTTCATGCTTCTAGTGCATTAGGTGATGCTCCCCAGTAACTTCAGATATATTCTCAGGTGATCTGTTGGCAAGCTCAGCTTGTTGAACAGGTTCCTTAGGGCAGCAGTTCTTTGGATGTCAAAATTAAGACATTACCTACTCTTTATGGCTCTGTACCATTAGTCTTTCACATGCTGCAAGAATTATTCCTGATATTTCTCTTGAAGTTCATGAGAGAGTGAAATGGCAAATATGTAGAACTTGTACAGTCTTACTATCAAAATATCACTTGTAAACACCAAGTCGAATTTGTAGTTGGATAAAGGGTACAAATGGACATTTGCTGTCCACCAGAGCTTAATATTGTCATAGCTTAAAATTGTGATTACTCTTGTAAACTGCGAGTGCTTTTTCCTCTCACAGAATGGTACAGTTTACCTTTACAGAATGATAATCTTTGTAAACTTGTAATTTAAGGCTTCATTCTGCTGCTGAATTACCACTCATTTAAAATCTAAAATGTGTTACGTGCTGCAAACATAATGCAATTGAACTATAAACATCTTGGTTGAAATTTTCAAAGCCATGCAATGGATTTAGCCACCTATTCTCTTTTACAGTTGAGGGAAAACATGTGACTGTTTCCTGTGCTACTTTGAAAATCTCAATTAAAACTTCAAACAACCCACCAACGGTTGACGTAACAAATGACAGAACAACCAACCACGTATAGTAGTTTTTATAGAGACAGATTAGCTTCCGTATACAATTTTACTAATAAACTTATCGCATCTTACTTTTCCCATAAAAACCACAGGCTAGGGATAGTAGAGATTGTAAGACTCACAAAACCTCAAAGAATACAATATAATTATATTTTATTTTTTCAGGGTTGTAAAACTACGTTGAGTTCACAAATCTATTACCTTATAATTTTAAATCCATGTTGGTATCCCCCCATGTGTTGTTTAATTTAATTTGAGGAAGCAAACTTGTTTTTCTTGCCAAAAGGAAGCCTATGCTACACACAGAACTTCAAATGAAAACCCAGACTCTCACAAATGGATGCCTTGTATTTAACTAGTAGTTAAGCTGGTACTTAACTATTAAGGTAGACCAAGAGTTCCCATTATGTAATCTTCTTTCATGAATTTATCAAAATAACCATTATGATGGATATTTTGCAAGCTTGGTCTCTATTTCAAGATTAATTTTTTAAGAAATTAATATTTTTTTTAGCAAAAATGGTGCTAATGGGCTTGTCCACATGTGCACTTTAATACACATTAGCCTATTTCAACGTGCATTATAAGGTCACTAAAAAACCCCATGCAATTTCGTTAATGAGAATTCAAATAGGCTAATACATGTTGAAGCATCAAAAAAACCATGGGCACCTATATATGGGTGAGGAGGCTGCTCAGGCATGTTGAAATTCCAGTGCATTGGAGCAGACTTGATTAATCGAATCTACTGGAGCTTGGCAATTACTGCACTCCATCAGCCTCCTGCATTGCGTCTTGTGTATCAGCACCCCCATGCTTAAAAATGGTGGTGGGGGTGCTTGAACTAAATCTTATTCAATTAATTTGATTTCAAGAGCACCCGATGACATTTTTAAGTGGAGGGACACTGATACATGAGATGCAATGGCATTTTAATTGGAGTAGCTCTTGTAGCACATATAAAAATGCCCCATGGCACATGTTAAACTACCCCATGCTTATTAGTCAATGCACATTAAGATAGACTAATATTCATGTTCCTAATACCTTACAATGGAGGTACTAGATTTAATGTGTGTTAACTAAAGTGTGTCAATGAACATGTGGATGCACCCAACATTTTCAAGAACTTTTTAAGTGTGAAATGGTTTTCCCATCCCATGAAAAATTTCCCATTCCACATCTGGATGAAATAGAGACTTTTCAAAGATTTTCTGCCCTTTCATGGCAAAGAAAGAGTTCCTTCCAAAATAAGATATCTAATAGCCCAATACTTAGGATACTTGTCTGGGACAGGGGAGAGCTGGGTTGAAGTACCTTCTTTATCTGAGCAGAGTGTCTCACATTCCAAAGAGGTTGCCAAACCATTAGGCTATTGGCCATTCTGTGGTGGGTCTCTTTCATTCTTTTCAGTTGGAGCTGGTTTGCTGAGTGGTTTGTCTCTATAGCCCAGAGTTAGGGCAGTCCTCTGGGACATAAGGGACTCAGGTTCATGTACTTTCCTCCAGTAAGAGTTCACTTATTTATAAAAAGAGCAGAACAGAGCTATCAGGAGAATTTGAAAGAGACTTACTCCTTAAAAAACCTCTGGGGTTAGGGAACTCATTGGTATTGTGGGAAATTGATTTCTATCCCTGGTCAGAATCAGGTAGATTACAGAATTAAAATCCTGGAGTTGAGAAACTTTTCTGTTGAAAGTTTCATTGAAACTGGCACATTTCCATGATGAATTTTTGTTTTAGCAATGCAACACTCCCTCTTTCTTGCCCCTGCCCCCCTCTCCCGCCCCTGCCAGAAGCAGAGCATTTTCAGCCAGTAGCAGAGAAAAGGTAGTTTTGCAATTTTTCCTGTCATTAAAAAGTCTCTGCTGCTGTCCATTAAAAATATGCTCAGACTCAGACAACTTAATATTAGATGGGAGTACCTGGGAATAACTGTGGGGGTTTCACACCTAACCCATGCATCTGAGGCAACCATGACCAAAGGGAAGCCTGAACTAACTGCAGGAATGGACACAGGTTTGAATAACATAGCCTTACTTTATCTGGGCAGGGCAAATCCTCAGCCTACACCAGGGAGTAAAAGCAGAAGGAAATCCCCATGCAAAGTTATATGTGCACATTTACAAGTTGTAACACTATGTTCCAAGTGCTTAAATATAGATTATTGTCCTCTGACCCAATTCATTATTTTAGTAGCACCTGCCCAGCTTTTGTTTTGCCTGTGGGATAAGGACCAAACTTCTACTGAGGGTTCTTTTGCCTCTGTTGCTGGTTGTTTGATGTGGACAGCTGTCCTCTCATGGGTGACTGGTGTCTCCTGAGTTGGGGGGGGAGAGGGAGGGGGGACTTATCCCTACAGCAGCTAGTCAGCAACCGGGGTGGGGCCAATTGCATCAACCGGGGTGGAGGGGTCACCCATTGCCACTTCTGGGTCAGTGTGATCGGCTGCAGGGAAACACTCCCCTCCCAGTCAGCACAACTGGCTGTGGGGGGACCATGGTGATCGCTTCTCCTGGCACCCTACTCCCGGTCCAGCACTCACAGGGGGGTGCAAGAGCTCCTGCCTGCCCCTCCTGCCTGTCACCTAAGCAGGGAATGCTGGCTGTCATGGGGTGCACCAGTGCTCTGAGGGGATGCATGTGCACTCTCGTGTACCCCCTATGCATCGCTACTGTGTCCTCTAGTGCTTTCTAGTAATGTATTTGCTTTACTCTGTCATTTGGAATGGGCTAGCATCATCCAGGTGCTCCCTAGGCCAGGGGTGGGCAATTATTTTGGTTGGAGGGCCACTTGAGTCATTTGGGTGAGCTGTTGTGGGCTAAGGTTCCTGCTGTGTGTGGAGCAGATCATGCCTCTGCCCCAGGCACCATGTTATTACCACCCTGTGATCCTGGTCCCAGTTCCTGCCCACCCACTCTCCACCCGCCTGCAGCCCTATTCCATCTGCCTGGTCAAGTATGCCCTGCCTGTGGGGTCCAAGCTAGTGTCCGTGGAGATCCTGCCTTCCTGCCCAACTGCTGTATCTGTCTTCCTCAGTGGTGGGTGCAAAGTGGATGGGCTTGGACTCTGGTAGTGGGACTGGGTCTGTTGATGTCAGCAACAGGTAGCGGCACCTACAAGGAGGCACTACTGCAGGGGCAGCTGGGAAGTGGAGGCCGGCTGCTGTGATGCCCCCACCCTGTCATGCACCTGGGGGTTCTGGGACTGACTGCAACTGCAGTTTCCCCCATGCTTAGGCTGGGCAGGATCAAGGGACCCACCACAGGCTGGATAAAATCGCTTGGCTGGCTGTATTTTGCTTACCCCTGCCATAGACATGCTCTCCTGGTTTTGGAGGGACAGCTGTCTCCCTCAGTTAAACTTGTTACTCAACCCCTTGTTTTAGTTTGGGTGTGGTGATATTCTACCCCTGTGAAAAACCCCTCTCAGTTTTCTGTGGCTATCCCTGCCCTTAAATAGGGGTAGCAAGCCTTTCAATATCTACACAGAACAATTTTTTGTTCTGAAGCTGCCAGACAGACTAGGCCACAGTGAAAGCTGCGTAGAGAATGGTTGCTCTCTTTCACGGAGGTTTTTAAGACTTAAAATATTTTGGTTTAATTTTAATTTGTACTGAAAACCTGAAATGTTGAAATTCTCCATAAAATTAAATTACCATTGTCTCTACAGGTTTAAAGGAGCCCCAGTTATAGGACAGTCTGTCTGCTGACTTGTCATAGCCCCTCTGAGACTAGAAATCTGTCTGGGACCTTGGGATCCAGGATTACCAGGCTCCATGGCCTTTATCACCGTAACAGAATTATATACTGACTTTTTTCCAAGTGAGTTCTATGACTGAGATTCTGTCACAATGACTCTCCTGGCTGCTTCAGTTGTATGATCACATACTATTTATTTTCTCCTCACAGGACTACTGCCTCATATAATGCATTATTGTTTTTTTCTTTTATAGCCAACTAGTATTTTTTATAAGTTTGAAAGTTTCCTAGGCTAAGTTCTACTAAATACAAACAAGACTTTTAGTTTACATAAATTCATCTGTCCAAATCACCTGTGTCAAGAAAACTGGTTTCCATAAGTAGGAAATTATTCAGAAAAAGGGAGATGATTTGCTTATGTGAAAAATTGAAGTATGATTAAGTCCAGATATAGGCCTGTAAAATAAGTTCTTTGATCTATTGCTACAAGAAATTCAGTGTAAATACATTTCCTGATAAGAGTTGCTACTGCGTAATTGCATTTTACAGATACATAGTGTGCTATTACTCAGGAAATGTATTCACTGATATGCACGTCTCCACTCAGCCTCATGGTTGAAAGGTTTGCTTCTTCTGATATTTATAGTTCTTGCACATTTTTAAGTAAGGCGATTAAACTTGTGAAAGGATGGAGCAGTGCAACAATAGGAAAATTGATTCTAGAGTATGGAACTATCGTTGAAGCAGAGACAAATTGATTGTTTTTAAACAAATATAGGTTAGTGGCATTTGAAATTAAACTGCAAGACAAATAATAAGAAGGATTAATTTATACTTTCCACTGAGTATCATCGTTTTAACATGACCAACTTAAATTACTGCATACGCCACAGTTAGAAAATGTTTGTTCTTTGCTTTCAATAGAGTTTTGTTTTATTTTAGGAGGAACTGATCATTCTCCATGTCCATGGAGTAATATGCAAAATATGTGCAATAGTTGTGAGTCTTAACTGAGCTTCAGTTACTCAATAATAGTCCAGTCCTCCAATTTGTCTAGATCTTTCTGAATCCTAGCTCTATCCTCCAGCATATCTACTACTCCACCCAGTTTGGTGTCATCTGCAGACCTGCTGAGGGTGCACTCTATTCCATCTTCCAGATTGTAGATGAAGGTATTAAACAAAACTGGTCCCAGAACTGAGTCCTAGAGCACTCCACTTAATACTAGGGCTGTGCAAAGCTTCAAGTAGTGATACGATTTGGAGGAGATTCAGCCCGATTCGGTGGCTGAATCTTTGAATCTGAACTGAATCAGGGGACCAATTTAAAGGTCTGAATAGATTCAAAGCTCTCTGAATCCTTGGAAAAGATTCGGAGAGCTTTGATGATTCAGGCAGTACCAGATGGCTGCAGCAGGGAGCTGCAGCTGGACTTAGAGCTGGTAAGTATTAGGGGGAGAGGAGGGGAGCTGGGGGAGGGGACCATAGGGGGACCTCTGCCAGCCCCCCCTTGCTCCCCTAGCCCCCCTGAACCCTGCCTGCTCCCTCTGCCCCCCCACAGGTGCCCCACCTGCCCCAGCTCGGTACTGTAACAAAAAGCCCCAGTGCTCACTGGCTGCTCTTGGGTGGGGGGGGTGTAACAAGTCACCCTTCCCAGTGCCATCTTACTAGTACTCTGCGCCTTGTGTGGGGCACCCTTGGATCCTTCTTTAGGGTTCTTATGTGCCGCCCTATACTTTCCTGCCATGCCTTGATGGAAATTATAATGATGTTCGTGCGAGTGGGAGGCTGTCTATTGTATATTGTTAGGCTGCCTGTTGTGTATTGCTGCCATACCCTATTGGGTATGTTGGGACCTTTCCCCTATGTAAGACTCACCCCTGATTTTCTTTAGCTAGACCTCCCTGTCTAAACCCACTAAACAGGGTTTGACTCCGAGGCTCTAGCCTTTTCTATTGTCTTGATGCCCATGACCCCTTTTCCTGCTCCAATCTGGAGCCTGGCCAAGAGGCTCGGGCACCAGCCCCACAGCTGGAGGGTCACAAGCCCAAAACCAGGGGACGACCCCGCCCGCAGCCTCCCAGACCACAAAAAACCAAAAACAAAACCCCAACTACCAACACCAAGCTGCACCACAGGTGCACCTGAGCTCCCCGACTGCTTTAAGATCGAGCCTCGCTGGTGCTAGGGTCTGTACCCCTCTCTGGGGCTTCTCACTACCCCCTCTCCAGGTCTCCTCCAAAATGCTGCCCTCTTCTCTAGGGATTCTCCAAAATGCTGCTCCCTTCCCTAGCACTGTCCCCCTCTCTGGGGCTGGGGTCAGTGCACCCTGAATGCTGCGCTCTTCCTTGCTCTGGGATCTCCACCCTGCTGTGGGTCCCCTATGAGGCCTCCTCCAACCCCTAATAGCCTCACCCAAGCCACCGGACTTAAACAGTGAACAAAATGTGATCCCCTTGGCTATAAAATAAACTCGAGCTGCCCAGCTTTAACAACCTTCACCCTACTGGGATATACTCCGTCCCCCCACAGTGATAGGGCACCCAGAAGGGCTGGGGGAGTTAGGTGGGTGTTGGGGGCTTGTGCAGAGCTTCCCATGCAGCACAGAGCAGTGGGGAGCAGCAGGAATCACTCCCTTGCCCAGCAGCACCTGGTAAGCCGGGGATTTTTTTTTAACAAGTGCTGAGAGCTGGGGTGGGTGAGGCAGCCATTGCTGGGTGGGGAGAGTGGGCGGGGGATGGGCCTGGCTGATTCAACGATTCAGCTGAATTGATTCAGGCGGTGATTTGAATCACTGAATCAAATCACTGTTCCCTGAATTGGCTGAATCCAAATACAAAGTGAATACTAGCCGCTTCTCACAGGCCTACCTGATACCAGTTGCCAACTAGACATTGAGCCATTGATTACTACCCTCTGAGCCCGGTGATCCAGCCAGTTTTCTATCTACATTACAGTCCATTCATCCAATCCATACTACTTTGACTTACGTGCAAGAATATTGTGGAAGACTGTATAAAAAGCCTTGCTAAAGACAAGGTATGTCACATCCGCTGCTCTCTCCTCAACCTCTAAGCTAATCATCTCATCATACAAGGAAGTCAGTGTGGTCAGACATGACTTGCCCTTGGTAAATCCATACTGACTGTTTCATAGATTTCATAGACATTAGGGCTGGAAGGGACTTTGGAAGATCATTGAGTCCAGTCCCCTGCCCGAGGGGCAGGAAGTCAGCTGGGGTCATTAAGATCCCAGCAAGTTAAGCATCCAAATTTCTCTTGAAGGTGTTCAATGTAGGTGCTTAAACCACCTCTGATGGCAGGCTATTCCAGACCTTGGGGGCTTGGACAGTAAAGAAATTCTTCCTTATATCCAGCCTGAAGTGGTCTTGCAGTAGTTTGTAACCATTCGACCTCGTCATCCCATGAGGCAATCTGGTGAACAAATGTTTGCACAGATACTGTTGGTCATGCTTGATAAACTTATAGGTGGCCACCAGATCACCCCTGAGCCTGCACTTTTCCAGGCTAAAGAGCCCCATAGCTCTGTCTGTCATTGTAAGTTCTGTTTTCCTGACCTCTGATTATGTGTGTGGCTCTTTCTCTCAAGCTTCTCCACATCCTTTTTGAATTGTGGAGCCCAAAACTGGATGCAGTACTCCAGCTGTGGCCTCACCAAGGCTGAGTACAAGGGGAGAATGTCATCCCAGGATTTGCTTGAGAAACATCTATGGATGCAAGCCAGCGTTTTGCTCACTTTACTAGCCACAGCATAGCATTGAAGGCTTATGTTCATCTTGTGGTCAATCATGACCCCCAGGTCTCTGTCTTCCGTAGTGCTAGCCAGTGTAGCACTGCCGAGCCTATAAGCATGCTGCAGGTTTTTCCTCCCAAAGTGGAGAACCTTGCATTTTTCAGTGTTAAACACCATCAGGTTCCCATCCGCCCATTTGCTGAGCCTGTCCAGGTCAGCCTGGATCGCCCTCCTGTCTTCAGGTGTGGATGCTTTGCTCCAGAGTTTGGTATCATCGGTAAACTTGGCCAGTCCACTTCTGACTCCAGTGTCCACATCATTAATGAAGATGTTGAACAATATAGGTCCAAGGACAGAGCCTTGTGGGACCCCACTGGTCACAGGACACCATGATGATTGACTTTTATCTATTACCAACCTCTGGGTCCAACCACAGAGCCAGTTTCCCAGTCAGTGGATCATGGTGGACCCAAGGCCACAGTTGGCCAGTTTTGCCAAGAGGTGATCATGGGATACCAGATTGAAGGCTTTTTTGAAGTCAAGATATATGACATCAATCTCTTCCCCCTTGTCCAGGTGATAGGTCACCTGGTTATAAAAGGAAATGACATTGGTCAAGCAAGACCTACCCGCAACAAACCTGTGCTGGCTATCCCTCAGGATGTTGGCATTGGCTTCTTTAATAAGCTTTTCTAAGACCTTCCCTGGGATAGAGGTCAGGCTGATGGGCCTGTAGTTTGCCGGATCCACTCTCCTCCCTTTCTTGAAGATAGGCACCACATTGGCCTTCTTCCAGTCTTTGGGCACTTCACCAGAGCACCAGGAGTTCTCAAAGATCCGTGCCAGAGGCTGGGCTATGATGCTTGCCAGCTCCTTGAGTACCCTGGGGTGCAGATTGTCAGGGCCAGCTGACTTGAAGGTATCCATACTCTCAAGGTGTTCCTTCATGAGGTCAGCATTGATGGAGGGCAGGGTATCATCCTCACCTGGAACTCCCTGTCTCATAGTGGACATGGGCATCCCGTGGGACTGATGAAAGACCTAGGTGTTACTAATCACCTCCTCCAAATGTGTATAAATAGATTCTTCAAGGGCCTTCATGATTTTTTCCAGGGACTGAGATGAGGCTGACTGGTCTATAGTACTCCAGATCCTCCTTCTTCCCTTTCTTATAGATAGATACTACATTTCCCCTTTTTAGTTATCTAGGACCTCTCCCAATTTGCCATGAGTTTTCAAAGATAATGGCCAGTGTCTCTGCAATCACATCAGCCAACTCTGCTCAGCACCTTTGAGTGCACCGTTTTCAGCCTCATGGGCTTGTACATGTCCAGTTTTTCTAAATAGTCCCTAACCTGTTTTTTTGCCTTTGTTGGCTGCTCACCTCCTCCACAAATTGTAGTATCAGTTGTTCTTTTTCTTCTTCTTGTGTTCTTGTCATAAACTAGGTGTTTTTCCAGAATTGTGCGCAAGTGATAGCTCTTTCAATTGCTGCAGCAAGGTACTCCTTTGTACAGGTCTGCACTTCACTGCACTTGCATATGTTTGTTTCATTAGACTAGCCCCATTTGATCATCTTTGTTTTTGATCTCACAGTTTGTGTGCACACATGATCCAGGCATTGCTATGTTGGCTAGTCTAGATTAGACTCTCTGGGAAGGTCCTCCTGAGCTTCCAGGTACATTACAGAGCATCTGACTACACGCAATCTTTCCTTCCATAATGTCAGTTGTGCCTTGTCAGCTGTCTTGTCTAATGGTGCAACACTGGTCATAAAACTCTTTCGTGCTTTAAGCCATTTAATTACTTCTGTGCAATTGTACAGTGTATGGCTGGGGTCTTCAACTTGCCTTGATCTTTCTTTTTAGCTTGCTAGCTTTCTTCTGATGGTGGTGCAATGCCAGCCAGTAATTACAGGCTGTTCTTTATAGTGCTGGCTTTAGACATCCTGTTATTTCATGACAGATGTCATTTAGAACTGGGTGTAGCTGCCAGGTGTAGTAGTCTGATAGTGGTTAAGGAAGTACTGTCAGCATTTTAAGCCATATTTATACAGTACCAGGTCTGTTGGACAGGACGTGTCATAAGGATGCCTGACAACTGACTCCCAAAACAGGCTCTATACTTCCAACTTCCCAGTAGTCACTGCTGTAGAGGTGGGGAAAAGAAGAGATTCGAGCTTCTTTGGGGAACTGGATGTCCAAGATAAGTGGTCATTCCTTAAGGAGACAATCCTCCAAACCCAAGGGGTGACAGTTTGAACGAGAATCAAAGGGGAGAAAGAGTGCTGAAAAGCCCCCCTGGCTCACCAAAGGCATTTAGGAATGCCTGAAAGCCAAAAAAGATGTGTATACCCAGTGGAAGGAAGGGGCTATCACCAAAGAGGAGTATACCTCCATCGTTTGGGCTTATAGGGGAGCTATTAGGAAAGCTAAGGCAGATATGGAACTAGGGCAAGCATCAAGGATCAAGGACAACAAAAAGGCCCGTTTTAAATACATAGGAAGTATGAAGAAAGCACCGGGTAAAATGGGGCCCCTGCGGGATACGCTTGGCAATCTGGTGGTTGCACCAGAGGAAAAGGCAGACTTTTTTAACAGTTCCTTTGCCTCCATTTTTTTTGTGCAGGGACCAGGACTCCCCCACTGAGATTCAGAATGGACTCAGGAGAGACTCTGACAGGCCTAGGTTCAGGGACGACCGATTTAGGGAACTTCTGAAGGGGCTGGACATGTTCAGATCAGCAGGTCCAGATGCTCTCCACCTCAGGGTGCTGAGGGAATTGGCAGGGGTTTTTAAGGGGCCCCTGGCACGGCTTTACAAGTACTCATGGTGCTCTGGCCAGGTGCCAGATGACTGGAAGAGGGCCAGTGTGGTCCCCACAACTATAGGTCCGTTAGTCTTACTTTGATTCTGGGGAAGTTCTTTGAGAAGATTATCTAGGAGCATATCTGGGAAGGACCAGCAGGGGGGACGATGCTCAGGAGCAACCAGCATGGGTTCATTAGGGGCAGGTCCTGTCAGACCAACCTGATTGCCTTCTACAAACAGGTCACAAAATCATTGGATGCGGGTGGCGCAGTGGATATAATCTTTCTGGACTTCAGGAAGGCCTTCAACACTGTCTCCCACCCCATTCTTATTAAAAAGCTAGGTGACTGTGGCATTGATGCCTACACAGTCAGATGGGTCACAAATTGGCTGAGGGGCCACACCTAGAGAGTGGTGGTGGATGGGTCATATTTGACCTGGAGGGATGTGGGCAGTGGGGTCCCACAGGGCTTGGTCCTGCACTTTTTAATCTCTTTATTAGCAACTTGGACGGGGGCATGAAAAGCACCCTGTTTAAATTCGCTGATGGCACTGTGACTGTTGGGCCTTGAACACCCAGTAACATGTAGCCTTGGTTTGAGTAGTTGATGGTGTATGCCTTACTGACTCCAGCACCGCTGAGTAGATGTTTACTCCTTGAGTGGTCTTCCCCTATCTTTCCTGCCATGACTTTGAAGTTTCTCAGTTGTGGGGTAACTACTCAGGGTCCTTCTGTGGCACAAGTTCTTCCCAATGGTCACTTGTGGGGCTCTGCCACCCCTACACCTTGACCTCATGCCACATTAATGGATCACTGTGTTTTCTTGGCCACACTTCCACTCCTGCACGGTTGTGGTAGCCTTCTGAGTCCCTCCTCATCTTTGGTACCAGTTCCCGAAGGCACTTCGCTCAACCAGCCCCGGGTTGATTGCATTTGGTATCTTTGGTCGTGAAGCCTGCATCTTCTAGCTTAAAATACTTCACTAGGGTCCTAAACCCAATGTGTTGCCCCTACAGGCCCTGTACTGTATACCTTAACCATATCATCTCCCCTGACCCTCAACCCCTTCAAATGGGGAAATGCAAAAGAGAAACACAAAATAATACTCTGGTCTATTGTGGGGAATCTGCATGGCCCCTTTCCTGGTCCCTTGTGTCAGGGAAAAAGGGACTGCCTCATTCCTTAAGGCCTTTCTATGAGAGGACCTCTACATGAAGCCAAGTGCCCGTGCTCTACTGCTTGGGTCATTTCTCCCACTTTATCCACCTCTTCCTGGAGAATGGTCCTACCCCACTTCTCTCCCTCCTGTGATGTAACTATTTGGGTGCCTCGTGGCCCTTTGTGTATGCCTGGTCGCTCTCTGTAATCAGGATAGGTATCCTGCCTCTTTGCAGCCCTTCCTGCTGCTCCTGCCGGAACTTTCCTAAAGGAGGGTGTTTCTCCATCTCCCCACTGGCCCCAATATTCCCCCGTGCTGATGTGTGGGTTGCCACATCCACCTTTCTGTTCCTTCTGCCTTTGCTGCCTTTATTGGTTGCAGAGGCTGCCTCTGGCTTGTCTCGCTCTCTGTCCTGTCGTTCCCCACCACCTCTGCCAGGGTCAGTGCCCAGAGCCTCCTCTGACTCTTCAGGCCATTGCCCTTACTCCCCAAGAGCCTCCTGAGGGGCACCCTATGGTTGTGTCCTACTCGGGTCTGCTCCTCCTCCCCTTCTGTTTCCACCAGCAGCTGGTTTTATCCCCACCGGCCGGTGATTGCTGGTGGCGCCACTGGCCAGCTTCAGCTGGATAAAGACGTGACTGATGAGCTGTGTGGATTTCTTTCTCCATTCCAGCTGCTCCACGGCTCCTACTGTAGTAAGTAGTTTCTTTGTTTTATCTTTGTGTTTATTTCTTCTCTTTTCTGGGTATTCTGTTCCTGGGGACCTTCCTTTTTGGTTTAGGGTCCTTCCTCCCTCTCTCTCCCGGGACAGACACCAAGATCTGGGATAAGGTGGGCACACTAAAATGGAGGGACAGGATACCCTGGGATAGACCTGGACAAGTTACAGGGGTGGGCAAATGAGAATAGGATGGGATTCAATACTGAAAAGTCCAGGGTGCTGCACTTGGGCAGTAGGAACCAGCAACATACCTATAGGCTGGGGAACTCCCTTCTCGAAAGCACAGTGACAGAAAGAGATCTTGGAGTTGTTATTGATTCTAAAATTAACATGGTCCGCCAATGTGAGGACGCGGTCAGTAAGGCCAACCACACCTTGTCTTACCTCCACAGATGCATCACAAATAGGGCTAGGGAGGTGATCCTCCCCCTCTATGTGACACTGGTCAGGCCACAGTTGGAGTACTGCATCCAGTTCTGGGCACTGCACTTTAGGAGAGATGAGGCCAGTATTGAGAGGATCCAGAGGAGGGCCACTTGCATGATCTAGGGACAGCAGGGCAGATCCTATGAGGAGAGGCTACGGGACCTGAACCAGTTTAGCCTCCACAAAAGAAGGCTGAGAGGAGATCTGGTGGCCATCTACAAACTTACCAGGGGGGACCAGCAAGGAATGGGAGAGACCCTGTTCACCTGAACACCTCCCAGAGTAACAAGGAATAATGGCCATACGTTGTCTGTGAGTAGGTTCAGGCTGGACATCAGAAGACACTATTTCCCAGTCAGGGCAGCTAGGATCTGGAACTAACTTCCAAGGGAAGTGGTGCTGGCTCCTACCCTGGAAGTCTTTAAGAGGAGGCTTGAAAATTACCTATCTGGGGTCATATGAGCCCAGTATTCTCTCCTGCTTGGGGCAGGGGGTCGGACTTGATGATCTATTTAGGTTCCTTCTGACCCTACATCTATAAGCTTCTTGAGCCATCTGTGGATTCAATGATGATTTCCTTATTTCTTGCAAGACTGTTATCCAGGGACTGAGTATTTACAAATGAGCAATGCAGTACCTTCTATTGTGGAGAACTATTAATCGCCATGGTAATTTTTGAGAAGGGAGATCCTACTGGACACCCTGACCAGTGTCACATCAGTAGTCACCAACCAGCTGATCATGATCACCTGGTTGATGGTGGAGCCTCTGACAGTTGATCTCAGTGTGGGGGAGCTGAGCATGCACATGCATTCAGCCCCCTCAGACTGAGATACAGAACCACAGCTGCTCTGGGAGCTGTGCGATGCCACATGTGTCCCACTACTAGGCAGGCAGGTGAGCTAGGCAGCTCACCCCACAAGTGGGATGCACGTGGTGTTGTGCCGCTCCTGGGGCAGCTGTAGTGGGGATTGGGATGTGGTGCTCAGTGCACGGTGGCAACCACCTCCACCCTGTGCACATATCGGGGTGGCACGTGCCCCCCAGGCCTCTGCCAGGGTGTATGCAGAGGCGGGAGCCCCCCTACATGCCTGGATGAGTTGCTTGGGCTCCAATCCTTCCACCACCCTGCCTGGCTGAAGCCCTACTTGCCTCAGTCCCTGCCTCTGCCCCACTCCCTCCATCACTGTGGGGACCTCGATCTGTCCCCCTGCCCCTTCTCTCCCGCACAGACTGACCTGTTGGGTGGACGGGGGGAGAGGGGTGGTGTATTGTGGATCCTAGGTTACCCTTTAATTCAAAAAGTGATCTTGTACTTAAACAGCTCAGAGACCACTGGTCCATACCCTTTCCCCAGGATGTAACTGGTTTAAATGTGAGGGTGACATCATCTCCCTGTGAACAGCACTTTATACTGAGAACCTGTCCCCTGTCCTCTGCCCCAGAACATAACTGGCTTCAGCCTAAATATATTCTGTCCCCTCCCTCCTGAGAGCGGAGCTAGTCTGTAGGAAGAAGAGGGGAAAGGCTCTGACTGTCACTGGCTGAACTTGTCAGTGTCATTGTCTTTGTGAACAGCTGTTTCTTATGTCCCGTGCCCCTAGCTAATACTTCTGCTCCTGTGGAGCCAATACCGTTTGTGCTACAGCAGTGGAGGCATTTGACTACATCAGACATGTTGCCTGACCTCTGTGCTGTTAGCTGTCAGAGCTGACATTTCCGCAAATGAGGGAAGATACTCTGTGGTGCTGATGCTATGGTGACATGGCCTTGAATTTTGTAAGTAGACAGCTGTACTGTCAGGTTCAAACCCATTCCCCCATATTTAAAAGTTGGTCTTATAATGGATATGTTCTGTCAAAGTTTGTGAATAAAACAGTGCAGGAAGATGTCGTGACTAACACTAGGCTTTTATTCAGGCAGCAGATGAAGTAGGTTCATTTTAGAAAGGAGTAGGAGTCAGAAGAACATTCAGCTTAAGCATGCAGACCAGCCCTCGTTAAAATGAAGGAAAATGCAGTGACACTGGGTCTAGTCACTTGACTATCTGATTTTAAAGAGTTGCTATATAATGCTGGATTTATTATTTGAGTTATATATTATACACGGACATTATAGTTTTATAGTGGTAACATCTGACCACTTGCAATCAAGAGACAACTTGAAAGTGCCGCACCATAGAAGAACTGTTTCTCCTAGTTGCAGTTATTTTTATTGACTTGCTTTCAGATACTGTGACTAGCCTTTTGGCACATGGTGGTAGATATACTGAGCCAGTAAAGAGAACAAAATCCAAGGGATAAGCAAGAGAGCAGGTGAACAGCTTGTATTGCTTCTGTACACATAGGCTGCTTTACTTAGCCCTGAAAAAAAAGTGAATAAATTCATAGAAAATTTGAATTTAGAGGTAGAAAACCCCCCAGGTATCCCTGATGTTCTCAAGGCTTTGCACTGGCTACACCATATCTTAGGAAAGGGATCAGCATTGGGAAGTTTTGCTATGCATATGTGGTTATATATGGCATATCCTTCCTCATATGCAATTGCACAAACTGCCTCCCACACCATTTGCAAGTGGATAGCCTACCTGTAACAGCATTGGACAGTTCTTGTTTAAGAAAGTAGTGCTAGGATAAAAATGTATTGACTTGCTATTATAATGTCTTGAAATGAAGCAATATATGACCCACCAGATTTCTGAGGCCCATTGGCAAGTGTTGTGTGGGCTAACTGTGATCCACAGACCACCTTTTGGAAATCTCTGTTCTTTTTAGGGCCCATGTAAATATTCCCCAGAGGAGGTACAATCAGAGTCCTCAGGCTAGAAGATCTCTGTAAATAACATCTGTTGGGATGGCACATGCGCCTTTCACATTCATGCCCTGGAAGTCAGGATTATAAAAGGGCAGGGCCATCCCAAAAAGACCCCAGATCTATTGACTCCAACATAGATTGAAGCACCCTAACTCTGATCTGTCAGGACCTACCAGTCATAAATAGTGTAGAAACTATCCTTAGTTAATATTTAGCTTTTAATCAAACTTCCTGAGTCAGGATCTTTATTTGTTACTAATGCATCATTTGTTTGATCATAAGTCTCCAGCTGCAAATGTTACTTGTATGAAGGCACCCAAGGCCATGTTCCTGAGATGTTAGAGAGTTGTCAGAAAAGTTTTCAGGCACAAAGTACTGTTCCTCAAGTCAAGCAGACACTAGGTGGGGAAGGTTTAGTCAGGGATGAACAAAGGGCTGGACTAGATGACCTTGTAAGGTCTCTTCCAGCCCTACTTTCCTATGATCCTACGATCATATCATCTTCTGTGTTAAGTCTGTAGCTTTTTGGTGTCCAGTAAAGTTACAGATTTTTGTTCCCAATCCAGCCTTCTGAAGGTATTGCATAGGACACTTAAAATCAGGGATAGAGTGGCTGTTCCACGAAATCTGGTTTTCATCTGGTGATTTAGTATTTCTGTTCTTTTTTCTTTTTTCTGTGAGAATTTTCTTGAATGGAGTAATTCCTTAGTTTTACCACATAGTTTCATGGCACTTGGCACATTGGATGAGGTACATCATGTTTTGTCACTGGCATATGGGAGAGTCATTCAATGGACTATCATGGTTATAGTAACACAAGGATACTCTACTTCCTAAGAGTCATTGTATTTTCTTTCCTCAATTTTGGCCATTACTTAGCTTATTTCTGTGAAGCCTGGTCTGAAGTTCATTTCAGTGAGTGTAGGGATCATGGATATGGGTTATGCAATACAACTCTATTCTTTTATTTCCCCACCCTCCACCCCCACATTCAGGAATCTTTTCATTAAAACAGTCATCTGCTTACACCTTAAATTATAAAATTCAGTACCTTAAAAGAGGCACTGAGTTGTGAGAGGCGAAGACAGCTTGTATGAGTTGTTTCTTAGACCAAAGAGAAAGGGAGACCTTCTCTGTCCTATTCTAGATCTCAGAAAGCTGAACACAACACTTACTTCGAAAGCACCAAGTATTTCTAGCATCTGTTATCCCACTGCTAAATCTGAAAGACTGATATGCTGCTTTCAACCTTTAAAATGCATAATTCTTTACTGCCATTCACCCTGCCAGCTAATGCTTCCTGAGATTTATAGTAGGTATCTCAAATGATCAATATTGAATCCTCCATTTGGCTTTCAAAGATGTTCAGAGTTTTTACCTGACATAATTGCTTACCTCAGGAGAATGGATGTCCAAAGTTACTTGTGCTGTATTTGATGAGTATTACTCTGCAGTTCATCAATAGTCCTGGAAAAAGATATGAGAATCCCAGTGTTCCCCTTACATGTGAGTCCCTTAGCCATTAGGAAACAGAGTTGCACTCCTTGTGTGCTCTCTGGCCCACTGAATCTTGCTGCATGGTGACACAGTTTTAACAGGAGGAATGAAGAGTGCCTTCACATAAAATAATTCATGTGCTTAGGACACCATCCAGGGAGTTGGGAGATATGGGTCTGAATCTTTGCAGACTGTAAAGAGAATGTTACCCAAGTTTCCTAGTCCCTGGGCTTGAGTTCTGACCACTAGGCTGTTCTAAAAATGTTGGCTCTTCTTATAATCACCATTGCTGCTCTCATAATTACCACCTTGTTTTAAAAGAACATGGTAGCTGCCACTGTGTTTTGCAAGGAGCCTGATCCACTGGGTGTGTTAGGTGTCAATCAGATTGCCAACCAGACTGAGCTCCTCAGGGCGTTTTTCAGGATAACAGGTTTGGACTGAGACACTTAAAGCATGATTTATGTGGAATCCAAGTAGCGAAGTCTTTATTGGAGCTAGCCCAGGGTCCACCTGAGATCACAAACAAGATTTCTCTTTAAAAGAGTTTGTGTTTAACATTTAATAAACTGGTCCGCTTATCTGTATTCTTTACAAAGTCTTATGTATGAAAAATTTATCGACTCTATATATCTTGCATGTATGGACTACTTCAACAGGAGTACGGACTTCAGGGCGTTCCCGCAATTCTTTGTGGTTGATACTGATTGGATTAAAGGTGAATTGGTACCAACTTGGAGACTATTCAATGGGCTCTAGAGTCTATGAGACTGCTGCAAATTGGCTGGCAAATCACCCCTAAGAGAGCTCATTCCTCCACTCTTGATAACTGCTTTAGGAAACAGATTTGAGATATCTAGAAGACAGGGTCACCTGTACACCCTTTCTCACAGCACTAGGCACACTTTGTGCAAGTTTCAAAAGAGAAATCTGACAGGATGTTTCTATGTCCTCTCTTCACCTATAACACTTGCACCCATCTGTGCCTAAGACTACTTTAGAGTAAGTAGCAATAGAATATGTATACAGACTGTAACTCAAAGAAGAAAGAGGTTACTTGTTTATATGGCAATTGATCCTTTTCTGAATGGTTAGTATATGTATATATTCCATGAATATTCTGTGACTGATCCTCCATCTCTGCTGCTCTGGAGTCCTGACACCATGGACTACTTAGCTACAGTGAAAGACCTGGGTAGCAGTGATCTGGCTCTCTTCACTTTGGTTCTGAGCATCAGGCCATGAAGGGCACACAAGTTACTGTTGATGACAACAGCTATCGTGTGGGTCAGGGGAAATATGTATGTGTACTAAACATCTCCAAGAATATGATTTACCATAGAGGTAAATAACATTTTTATCTAATGATAGTCCATTGCATATTAGTGCTGGATATTCTTCTATTGCATTCTTCGGCATGTTGTCCAGTCTACTCCTTTATTTATTCTTTCCTTAGGACTTTCTTGTCTTGGATCAAGTTTGGGTGCTGGATTGTACCCTTCTTGGAACATGAACTTGTGACTTTATTTGCTTGTAGAGAACTTGTGACCAGATGTGGACTTAGTCTGTACTATTTATGGATTTGGTTTGCATATGTTAGTGCTATATGTCTGTGCTAGACTGCAAGCTCCTTTTTATTTGTTAGATTGGACTATTAATTCCTGACATCATCTATCTTTCATCATGGACTAAAATTCCCAAGAAATGCTGGCACAGGACAAGCAGTAGAAGGTCATTTACTTATATGCTATACTGTGGAAATATAACAACTCTAAACAATAAGTTAGCTTCTATGAAGGAAGACTGGGTTGTCAGAGGGATGGTTGCCTTAGCAACATTACCCATAATGGGTTTGTGAATTGTGGATAAAAGTTGATCAGGGAGTAACCAGATGGGGGGTTCAAAAATCATGCAAAGGCAGGAGCCGAACACTTTGTCCTATTTGTACATCCTCTGCAACTGAAGCAGTGGGGTAACTGCTAGCTTCTAGACAGGTAAACCCCTACAGACTTTCAGGGGAAGGGCTTTAGTATTGAGAAGTGTGTTGCTTTTTCTAAGGGCCTGTACAGTCTAGTCCTATTCTTTATGTAGTAGTATTCTAGATTAATTTAGAATCTCTGTGAAAAGCTTTCTTTATCCATATTTCCTTGCTTTATAGTGCTTGGCACAAGCTGGTACAGAAGGCTCAAACAGGGCCAGATACCATCACAATACCAACCTCACCGCATATGTACTACTATAAAACAATAACCATCATATAACTTGATATCAGCCCTGGTCTGTAAGCTGAAAAACATCTAAATATATCTTCCCTGTGTATTCTTCAGGGACAAACACACAGCATTCTTGCATACTTGCTGAGAAGTCTCTGTTTCCGAATGTTTACTAGGAAGAGATGTCTAGAAGGGTAGCAAGAAAGAAAGAGCATATACACTAACTAAACTAGAATCCAAAGTCAGCCCATGACAGGTATCATGAAAACACACTGTACAGTATACAGACATACAACATTTTTCTTTCAGGATAGCATTCTATTCAACCTTTCTAGGCTGAATAGAGTGGCAAGGCTTTTAGTAAGATCAGTTTCTGTAATGACTTACCAAATGCTATGAAGTCAAAACAGGTTGCTTGCACTTGAAAGATATAAAAACAACCATGTCGTCTTCATAGTTACTGTGCAAAACATTGCATAGATGTGTGCAAGAGAACATTTTATACCTGATACAGCATTCTTAATGCTGGAGGTTCTTCACTCTTAGTTTCTTTGGGTTTTTTTGTGGTTGTACTTTGAATTCAGAGCTAACACTTTAGACACAATGCTAATTTCTTCACAATAGTACCCTGGTCAAAAGGCTACTATTTTGAATTTTTTAAAGTAAAAAATCAGTGAAAAGACAAGAATGGCTCAAATCAACTCTGAGTGAAGCTAGTAGAGTGACTCCTTTTAGGTTTAAAAGGAGTAGGAATGGGTTCCTACTGAGACACAGGCTAGCTCTACGAGCTATATGGAATTAATAGTAAATGCTTCTTAGCTAAAACAAATTACAAGGACTCTTATACTTTTTCATTTGTAAAATCCATTTTCAAAAGCAGTTGAAATGTTTTTTTTGTATTTACAAATGATTTGATAAGAAAAATATCCCTTTTGTGAAATCTGACAGAAAAGTGAAATTTCAGACATAAATGGTTTGTAACTCACTGAAGGAAATTTTACAGGAATTTTTTTATAGAATAAGTGCTCTGACTTCTTCACAAGGTGAATTTCCTTCCACTTCCCAACAGCCTGCCAAATTTCTCCCTATTTTCCAGGACAGCAGGAAATATCTATGAGGATCAAAGCCCCTTTAGGCTTTAGGTTATAAACAGTAATAGGAACAACTTTCCTGAATGGACAATAGGCCCTGCACCTAGAGGTATGTGTCTAGTAAATTCTCTTCTTGAAGGTTTCAGTAAATCTTAGTAAGCTTGAGTGTGTCTACACTGCAGTCAAGGGATAAAAACTAGATTTGTTAGCTCTCTCTCTCTCTCTCTCTCAGCTCCATGCACCTATGGCTGCTGTCAGTCTCCAAGCTAGTTCTGGTAAATCTAAGTCTACACAAGCTTCATTTACTGCAGCAATAAATGAGAAAGTTAGTTAAAAGTCCATGATGCTTTGTTCAACAATTGCATAGGGTTACATTATAGCTTTCCCTTTAGCCCAGAGTTAAGGGGTCATGTAGCTCACAGACACAATCCAGGCTGTGGTTTCCTTCTTGGTCCAGTTAGGAAGCAATCTGTGCCAACTCTTTACCAGAAGAAATTGCTTTCCACTTCATGCTGGCTCAGCTGTGCTGACTGGCATGCTGGAGATGGTGATGAAATCAAGGCTTCACCACTCCCCATTCCTGTCTTACCCCTGTCTGCCCACCTGCTTGTAAGGGGGAATGGTCAGTCCACAGACACCAATTACCTTCCTGAGATGTGACCTGACATGCAAATATCTTACAGAAGGGAGTAAAGTTTCCCCTTATGCCCCCTTGTGTCTAGACCAAGCTAATTTTTTGTCCATAGGTCTTTTTTTTCTGTTGTGTTTTCCACAGGAGCCTTGAGGCAAGTGAAGGGAAAGAGTTAAGTCTGAAGGCTAATGGGAGCATCTTGCCCAGCTTGATGAAGGCATTTCCTGCCATTCAGTTCTAAAATGGCAATGTGTAGAACAGGATGCAAATTTCTTTCTCATTCTTTGCTTGTTGAGAAGTCAGAGATGATGAGATATTCTCCAGTGCAGCTTCTTTGTGTCATACTACTGGTTTAATCTGGTCCTAAAGCCACTTTAGCAAACTGAAGGAGCATCACTGCAGGATAAGGATGATCCTATGGGATAAGAGCACTGGTAGAAGGGCTATTAGACTGTTTTCCTCCCTGCTGCCAGGGAAGGGCAGATGTGCTTTGGATGTATGTGTGCTGCCAACCCCCTACCTGTATTTGTGGTCCCATGTGGTCATAGCAGCCTACAATTAAACACTCTTCAAGAGAGAGGCAGAGATTGGCAATATATGAACACAGCCCAAGGGGACAGGTCCTGCTTGGAGTGGTGCCATGGTGAGATTTAAATGCCCATGCTTCTGTGCTCTTGTGGTTTTATCACATCACAGGACTGCCTTTGGACACTTGTTACTTGCATGTTGTCTTCCTCCAGGGGTCTTGAAAGGCTCCACCTCTTCATGCTTTTTAAATTTGGGTTTCCCCGCAGTCAGACTTTTCTCAAGCTGTTTGGTTTTTTTCCTCTGGTACACCCACATAATTACTCCAGCACAAAGAGTGGGCTTGTGAAGCAGCAGCATTTTAAAAACCACAAACTCTGATCTCAAGGCAATCTTTCCCTCCTACTTCCTCCTCCTTCAGCAGGGGTGTCAGCCCTGCTGCTTCTTTCTAACTTTCTCTGAGTCATCTCATCAGGTAGCTTGTAAATACTTAAATGCATCCATCAATGTCAAGTCAGAGTAACTAAACAGCAGCATTTGGAGGTTCCCTACCCCTGAGTTTCTCTTTCTTTGAGGTGCAAGGAACTTCTGGGTAAAGGGGTAATCCTACCTTTCTGTGTATGGAACATAAACATACTGGGTGCATACAAGAATAATATTTTGATTGGCCATAACTGAGATTAAGGTGATCTAAATGGCTATGTGTGCAAGCTTTTGCAGCGTTTAGGTCATCCTAAAAGTGGTGTGCCCAATTTAAAGTTAGTTCTTGTCAGACAAGAACTAACTTTAGATTGGCATGGGTTAACCTGACCTAATGCATGCTTGCACACATTTCCAGTACCACCCTGGGGCTTGGAAAGCCCAGCCACACTCCACAGCCTGGGACCGTGCTGTTTTTACCCCTGACTCTGTCTAGGCTATTTCCCCCTCGCTACCTCCACTACCCAGCTGTGCCTCTACCCTAGGAGAGGCACACCTGCCAACCTTCCCTGCAGACCTGAGAGTCTCCCCACACCGCCCCTGCATTGGCCAACTTATGTGTCACCTCCTCCTGGCAGGTGGTGAACGTTTGCATGCAATGATCCTGACTCAGGTTTAGATGGCTTAGTTTAAGCTGCCCAAATCTGAGTCAGATCCCACAAATGCTTATTGGCACCCATTGATGCCATCAGATACCTGTCACTGTATGAGAACCATGAACTAAGGCCTGACAGTTCAGGTAGCTTTCTTACAGGCAAGGTAACCCACTAATAGTCTTATGAGTGCTTTTTGAAGCACCTCTGATTAACAATCTAAAATTCAGACAGTTGAAAATTTTTGTTGTATAGTATCTTCTCTTTTCTTAGTTATATCTTTTCAAGTTGAACTTGAAAAATACTGATGTCACCAGGGAATGTTCCTTAGACCGCCTACTGACCTCTGCTTGAATAGTCCTTGAGGTCTAAGCTAGCTGGAGAAGAAGTAACATGGCTAGCTATTTCTTATTAATGGAGCATAGTGTACAAACCATTACTAGAAAAATATTCTTTTTTTGTTTGAGAAGGATATAATTTAATGCATCTTAACTACATGTCAACATTTTAAAAACAAAATGTGTCAATGATTCAGATGGTGTGTGGAAGGCAAACTGTCACTTCTTAGGATGCTCTGGATTTTGAAAAATCTCTGAATATTGAACAGCCATAAAGCATACTTGTATGATTGATATATGTGAATTTTTTCTTGCACTAAATGGCAAAATATGGATGCTGAAGTCAAGTCTAGTATACTGTTGGGCAAAATTCACCAGCTCAGCTACCATGTTTCACTCTACATACCATATCCCCCTCTTCCAAGGAAAGTATGGGTATTTATACACATTCTTTGGGGGTGTATATGTGTGTGTGTGGGGAGAAGCAGGGGCTCTTTAATCCGAGTGGTTCCAAGAGCCACTCTAATTAAAGCACCCAGAGTATTTTGTTTATTAGCGTCCTCACACTTAAACATGGTGGCAGCGTCATTTTAACTAAAGTTGATTAGATGAGTATGGGAATGCTGATACACAAGATGCTGAAATCTGCTAGAACGTGGTAATTATCACACTCCAGCAGACCTGCTCTGACACACTGTAATTACAGCGTGTCAGAGTAGCCTTGCTGCTCATGTATAGGTGCCCTATGTTGGCAAATTTCTGAGCTGTTCCCACAAGATGGCTTGGGGAGCTGGGTTGCAGATCCTTGAAGGAACTAAGTCTAGTTCTCCTTATCCAGTAATTCTGATCAGCTTGGTATGAGGCTAGTGAGTGGGAAAACATTTGTTGGGGAGCGACTCTGGAAGACTTCCTGTCCTCAATTCAGATGCACACATGTTAAATAAATTGCTATTTGGTCTGCATGAAATTTGGGAGTCAGGAACTCCCAAGTTCTAATCTCTGTGCTGTTTTAAATTAATCTTTGAACCATATTTCCAGTAGATTTTGGCAAGTTGCTTTGCTTCTCTGCCACCCTTATTCATGCTGAATAGTGCCTTATTTAACATGTAGTCTCAAAGTCCCTGAGTATCAGGAGTGAGATTTGCAAGGTAAAAGGGAAAACTCCTGGTACCTCTCTCTTTGTGGGTTTCCAGGGTGAGGCAGAAGCAGAATGAGATTCTCAGTCAGGTGTTGAAAAAGAAAGTGTTAATATTTATTAGACAGAGAAGATTCCTTGGGTAAATTTGATATCTTTTATTAGACCAACCCAAATAGTTGGAGAATAGTTATTAAGCAAGCTTTTGGGTTCAAAAACCCTTGTCAGGCTAAGGAAGTTTCAGCAGTTGGTGTATGTTCTTCCTGGATGCAATGAAAAGTAAAGAAGTCAGGAGCTGGGCTGGGGAGTCAGTTGCCAGGCAGATTGTAATGTATCAAAAATCCAATGTCTATGTTTAGTCCATGATCTCTAGTATCCAGGAGGTTGATGAAA